>LR990878.1:1441857-2041857 GCA_905163395.2 Endotricha flammealis
GGAATCGTCGACAGTTATAATCTACCATGAACTACTATTTCAGTTAAATCGCTTTTATGTGAAAGATACTACCGAAGAGATCAATAGTAGTTCGATAGTGTGTCAATGAAATGGCCTCGGACTTAAACAAATATGAGAATACCAAATGTCAAAATCTATTCAAGTGACACACTATCGACACTCTATTGGTGCATTTGTATTTTTTTTTATTTTTTTTTTATTTTTTTTATTTTTTTTATATATAGGGTCAATTAGCATTTTTATTTAGCAGACTTGGGCTCATTGTTCGACATTAAACATTGTTTTTACATAAAGAAAATATCACGCAAAAATACGTTTTTATTTGTTTAAATGTGGTGTATTGCGTGAGTGAACGTCGCTTTATCATTAAAAACAATCTTAAGCGTGCCTAACCGAAAGTTTAACTGCTTTTTACCGGTCACAGTTACCGGCCATTATTCTGATGTAACCATTTGATCCAAAAAATGAAGGTTTATCTGAAATTAGAAAAAGAACTACGGGTCTATTATCGTAATAAAAAAACGTTAAGTAATAGATGTTTAACAGTGGTAGGGCACAGCGGATAATCCGCTCAAATCGGAGCAACCCCGTCTGGGGAAGGACCTCCACCTTACGGAAGATCGTAGGTCGTAGCCAATACGATCTCTGTACACTACATGACCGAGGTCGTAGTGTGAGTAAGGTCTCCAGAGCTCCTCTTGAGACTTTAGACTTGGCAAACAGGGGGGGGGGGGGGGGGGGCAACACGTGAGTGATACCCCAGGCATTCATTGCAAGCGTGTATAGGCTACGGCGATGCTTACCATCAGGCGGGCCGTATGCCTGTATGCCACCTTAGTGGTATATAAAAAATAAAAAAATTAATCTCAAAATTATAAATTTTATTTATTTAATTTATCTAATTTTTATTATTATAGGTGTTAGTGTTTATCTTTAGAGTATTTTGTATACAAAACAGTATTCGTTGTCTGGTAATTTTAATACACTGAGGTGCGAACTTTGTGTTTTGCTGCGGATGTGCCAATCGATATACATATTATTCCACCCTATATTTTTGCTGTAAACGTGTGTGATTAATGTTATGTGATGTATTTTGTAATTATAATTCGTCCGTTGCAATTGAATAAATATTTTATCTATGTATCTAAGTATAACACACTAGCTTTTTTGCCCGCGACTTCGTCCGCTTGAAGTTCCGGACCCGTCCCCGTGGGAACCACATTGAATTTCGGAAAAAGCTATAGCCTATGTCACTCCCTGATAATGTTTTTATTTTATTCTACTGGTGAAAGAATTTTTGAAATCAGTCTTGTAGTTTCAGAGCCTATTCAATGCAAACAAACAATAAAAATTTTCCTCTTTATAATATTAGTATTATAATTTGTATGGAATTGTGTATAATTTTCCACCCATGGAGCTCGGAGACACAGGGAAGAAACTAAGGTTACCGGTCTCTAAGTAGATAATACGTCGCTCCTTAAAGGTTCCCATGCTGACTTGGGAATGACTGATCATTCGGAAAAGTAAAAATTTGAAACCAACTCCCGCCAGCGACGGCGGGAGTTGGTTCCAAATTTTTACTGTGCGAGGAAGAAAGTGATAATTTTCTTTTAATATTAATTGTTTATATTAATTATTACAGAAAGCCCGGTTGGCTCGAATCCGTATTGCCAAGGCGTCATCAGGAGCAGCCTTCGTCTTGAAGAAGAAGGCGGCGGAGGCCCGACTGGCTGCGCAGGAGTCGGGCGTGGAGCTGGATGACGCTGGACGAGATGAAGACATCTTCGAATTGCAGCATCACCATTTACTAAGATGTTTGGAACGTACCACGGTATGCAGAAACTGTTTTGAAAAAAAAAAAATATTTTGCTCCATTTCAGTATACTTGGCACAAAATGCTGCTTTTGGCAGCCATTCGTGTCCCCAAAAGTCCCCCAAAATTTTAAAATTCTCTTAATAAGGTCTTTTTTGGCCAACAATTTGTCTAATTTTAGTTATAAACTAATATAAATGAACATGAATCGAATTCAAAATCACTATATTCCGATAGAGCACACAACATTTTATTATTTACAACAAGAAGGTAATGAAAAGCTAGTTCATACACAATCGTTGAATTTCACGGGTAATTTTGTGCCGAGTATATTGGAACCGAATATACAGGAAACACTTTTGCACGTCAATATTTTTTATCCTACCAGCACGTCGACGTGGACGGCCTGTTGGGATGCAGCGCCGCAAGAGACACAGAAGTATGCCTTTTTTTAAATATCAAAAGTATAACCACACCTGCGCGGAAAGGGCACTCTTTCCTCCTTCAAAAGTAGCGAGAAAGTACGCGATTCCTTATCTAGAATATGCGGGATGAAAAAAGTTAAGAAAATCCATTAAATTATTATATCATTATCAAATTATAGAAACAAGTGAATATCGCGTTTGCGTTTTCCATCGATCGTCGATCACGCAAATTAAGCAACGAACGCCCAGTCAATATTTGGATTGGTTAAATAATATTTTCGCATTTCGTTAGCAACACTAACTGCGTTTTTCAAAACTAAATGATAACACAAGTTCGACAACAAAGGTTAGAAAGTTTCCTTTCTTCTCTTCTCTCGTCTCTTCTTCCTTTCCTTGCAGGTGTAGTATAAAGTACTATGTAACCCTCGGGAATAAAGTGCGATTTCCACCTCGGGAGCATTGCGGCCCTCCGCCATGGGTTGTTTGGGCGGTTCGCACCGCGAGTGATTCTAACCACTGTGTGGCCCCTTCAATAATACTCTTTTTGAAGCGAGAACACCGCGGTTCGAACCACTCGCGGTGCGAACCACCCCAACATCCTCTAAGCGTCGGGCGTCAAACTACTCCCTCGTCGGAAAGCGGTCACTTTCTTCCCTTGGTGAACAATGTACTATTAGAAGTTTTTAATACATTGCAAAATACCTCCTGTGGACGCGGATTCAATCCCCGCACGACGCCAACACCTTATTTTTGCCTTGATTCATAGTGCTTCTTACTAAAAATATGTATGTATGTACTAGTTAGTGCCCGTGGCTTCGCTCACGTTAAATTTTGAGTGTATAGTCCTCGTATGATCAAGTTAATTTGAGAATGGATGAATTTGTGTGATGCCAAATTGTGTTTGTCCCGAGTCTATGTGTTTTTTTAATGTATTTTAAGTATATGTTTACAATAATGTATCCCTCTGGTATCGAAAACAAAAGCAGGATAAGTCTAGCTTACTTTGGGACCAGGTGGATAGTGTAGAATTTATTTATTTGTTTACCTTAATTTAATGTAGCAAGCAACTCGTCTAAAACGCAACTCGTAAAAAAATATATATATATTTATCCAGCGAGTAGGTTCTCACAGACACTTTCTCTCGTCAATGATTACATTACAGTATTAAATTATTTAAGTAATTAATCTGCTCTATAAACTAGGTACTTACTACCATTTTGGAAAGAAAAGCAAAATGACCACTGGTTAAAGAAATGGCGAATGAAAACCAGTTACGGCCTTTTTTGTCATATAACAATAGATTTTTTTAAAAACAGATCAGGTACATAGGTACAGAAATTAAGTACTAAACGCGGGATGTCGATCCAAAGCGCTCGCTTTAGTCAAATCCTAAATATGTCAAAGATGTAGATGTTGATAAAACGAGTAGACCAGCCCCCCAAGATGACAACCACAACTGAGTCTGGCCGCCAGCCTCCATCATTGAGCTCTTATAAGAAGTAAATCGTCTATTTCGCAAGTCGTCTATTATTTTTCAATGTTTTAGGTTAGAATATGAAATCTTTTAGGATTATTTCGCAATGTTCTTCGAATGGATTAGGACACGTTTTTGGAATATTTTGCAATGTTTTTCAAATGGATTAGAAATTCTTTTAGGATTATTTTTGCAATGTTTTTAGGATTTTTAATCATGTGTATTCTTATAATTGAATTCTCAGGATCGGGAATTTGTGGAATTGGAGAACCCATACAACGGTGCAGCAAAGCGGCCTGGGTCGCCATCTCCTCTGGCGTCCCCCGCGCACTCGAGTCGCGCACCAGCTCTGCTCGCTTGCTGCGCGCGATGTGGTTGTTGCCCACAGAAATATCAGGTAGTGTTTTTTAGTTTTAGGAATATAATATTTTATTATCGGCCAGTTGTTTCTATTTTAGGAATATAATAATGAGGTCGTTTTTTTTAAAAAATTTTGGAATGGAAATATCAGGTATTTTTTATTATTTTAGGAATTAATAATGATGTTATAGATTTTTTTAAATTTTGGATAAAAATATTAGGTATTTTATTTTAATTTCGGTATAATAAGATATTTTTGATTTTGAATTTAAAAATATCAAGTGATTTTTCAGATATAAAAACGACATTTTATTAGTTCATCATAAAGAGTGTAAATTTTTTTTTTTTTTTTTTTTTAATGAATGGTAAGAATGGTAATCCTTTTACCTTTGTGAGAGAAATACCTAAATAAATTCCTAAATTATTATTTTGACGGCAGAAACGCAGTCGTTCCGTACGTTGCGTCAATCCATTGATGCTTACCACGAGACGTGAGGTACTTGACTCTAAGCATCTAAAGTTTGGATTGTGTTAGTAATTTAGTAGTAACATCTAAAGGATAGCGCACATTTTGGCCGGCCGGGCCACATTGCAACGCAACGTACCTATATCAAAGTTTTCCGCAAATGAAAGTGACTTTGTATGGAGAATTTTTTGTTACACAATGCGTTGTTGTGTGGCCCGCTTACAATGTGTGCTATATATAACTGTCGACCAATCAGCGATCATATTTTTGACCAAAAATACTAGAAATTCTTGCTGATTTTTTTAATTTTAAAGATTAGGTGAAAACGCCAAAAGTAGTTTTGAAAATCATGATTTGTTCAAATATTAAACATATTTTTTGTTAAAATAAATATTCCTAAAAAAATCATGTTTTTTTTTATTACACTTGGGTTGACTATAATTATATTGGTTGGCTGGTTAATAGCAGTTGTTCTACTAAACTACTAAAATGAACTAAACTAGTCTGCCATTGGTAAAATGACAGTCAGTGTAGCTTCACCGCAAGATGTGGCGTTTGTGTATCAGCTAAAGTCGCTAGCCTTTTGTGCGCGAAGGGTTACGAAAAACGTTAATAACACCCAGGTATGAGAAGTAAAGCTAGATATTCATGAATAAACAGTCGCTAGAGGAGTTTGGGAGTAGATATGGTAAGATAAAATAAGTTATACGAGCTATTTATTTTATTTAAGTCATATTATAAATTTTAAAATATCATGAAGAGTTTTCGATAATAGTTATTAAGAGAAAATCTAACAAACACTCAATTTTTCTGATGGATAAGCTACCTTTAATTTTGGATAAGTACCTATATCTCTCGGTAATATTTTACTGATTGAATGAACTTATTTTTCAACACTAAATTAATACGAAACTGATCCAGTAATAAAATAAAATTAACTTGACCAAAAGGACAGAAACGTCTAGTTTTTGTCAAATTTCTTCGATAAATAAACTTTTATTTGCATAAGGGTAAAGCTTAAAGTATTGTATTTTATAGGTCTTGGTTACCTAAAATAAATGTTTTTTTTAATTTAATATTGAAGCAGTTTTGTAATTAAAAGTATTGTGATGACATCGGTACACTTAATAAAAAAAAAAATAGGTACTAAATTAGAAAACTTGTTACATTATGTATTAGAACATAAAGTGTTTATTGGTAGAGAAAGTGTTTTTTTTTTATAAGCTTAGTTTCCACAGGTAGTTTATCTAAGTTTCCACAGGTAGTACCACATTTACTCAACACAATCACAACAAATGCAATTGATGAACGCACAAAACACTACATTATTTTCAATTTAAACATTTATTCTAATACATGTCATTTAATTTTAAAATTATTCTAAAATTTCAAAGAGAAATAAACAAAAAATTCAGTCTACAATTGGCAATGCAGGTCCTGCTTTTAGATTCGAGTAGAAAGGGACGGATGAAGGGAGCTCGTCGGTATACTGCGACGTCTCGACCGTCTGACACTTCAGTGTCGGCCGCGCCCAGCGAAGATCCGTTACCCGTATGTCAAATTCGGTATTACCACGCAGCGATGTCGGGGCATCTGTAGGCCGCTTTATTTCTATACCTTTTTTATTTATATTGTCGAGATATAATTTGTCTATGTTGACTTTAATATTAAGCAAAATTTACTGTGATTTTAAGCAAGACTTAGTATTCAGGTACTTAATTTTTTTTCTGATATTAAGTTTTAATAATAACTTGGTAATTTATTTTATTAAATAATAATACCTGTTACAAGGGATCAAGGTGATGTCTTCAAAAATTCTGCGCAGTTTATTTTTTTATTATTATCGAATATTCAATTTCTTTTAGTAATATAGGTTTTTTATTTATTATGGATAGATAGTTACATTAAATACATTTGCTGTGTGGTAAACTGAATAATAAATTAAATTGGAAGCTTTAAATGTCTGCAGGGTGTTGGCTGCAAAAAATATATATTTGATTATTGCTTGAAAAGTATACTTATAAACTGTATTTGTTATTAAATGTCGTCTAAATGTCCATTATTTTCTAAGCTTGCGCTGTCGCTGTATTGTTGTAAAGAAGCAGTTTTTTACGCGTAAACAACATTATTCATACATACAACATTTCAACCGGGTTCATTGCAACAGGGATGCCAGAAGTAACCCTGCACGGATTCCGTACGCGGATGTCAGGAGGTTTCCGATGCAGATGTCCGGAAGTGTCCATCGCGGATTTCTGCGGTTCTATTTTTCAAAAAAAAAAAGTCAAATCTCGTGTCAATTTCAATTATTCCAACGCTATTCCACTCAGTTCTTATTTTATACTATTGAAACCCGCGCAACTTCGTTTGCGTGTAAGCCGCTTTCAGGTGGGAATTTTTAAAAATACTTTCTTATCGAATGCCTACGTCATACATCGAACGGGTGTGTTCGTCCAGTTTCAGGTTTATACGATCAGCGGTTTACGCTGTGCGTTGATTCTCAGCGGCGGGGCATGCAGTAATGCATTTCTCTCACTATATAAAAAAAAAGGACAAAGAATTTTATATACGTGTTTAAAGATGAGCAGGATAGTGCTTGAGATTGACACGAGATTTGACCTTTTTTTTTTTACGAAAATAAAGCCGCTGTTTTTGTTCACGACTCTGTGAGCTTCGCATTGCACTGAAACGTTCATTATTTTAGCCTGCAGCATAGGATTACCGACCTAGTATACTGTAGTGGATAAGTACTGGCTGAAACGACGAAATTAAATGGTTATTTTAATTCTTAATAAATATTATCTATTAATTTAAAGCATAAGAAACTGCATCTTTATAAAACAAAAGTAAACACCTCAGTATAAGTGAATTAGCTTACCACCCTTGATATTTTTGTTGAAAAAACTTTTACTCTGTATTTAAATGTGAGGTGTAATTCGTTTTTTTATTTTATTTGATCGTACCTATCGCTTTCTCCTCCAAATACAGTATGGATATAGCGATGTAAGTAGATCCAGGAGTGGTGTTTAAAGATGGCGCGTATTATGGCGGGCCGGGCCGCAATGCAACGTATAACATAAATGTTACTTCATATAACAGTAATTCTTATCGTTAAGCTAGGACACTTATCGTCAGGTGACTTGAATTGAAAGACTTTCATATGGAGGATAATTTATGTTATACAATGGATTGCGGTGTGGCCCGTCATAATGTGAGCTAACCTTTATTTTTCAATGTTGAAAAAGGATGTCGTCTTTAATTTTATTTGATTGAAAGATTAGTTATGCCAACACACTGCACACATTTTGCAAATAATTTATCTTGGCGAATCAATGATGTTGGAAGGTATAGATTGGTTGCCAAGAATTTTCGATAAAATGGCAAGTATAAATGCACAGATACGTGGAAGTAAGACGAACGAAATAACAAGAGCATTATGTATATTTCACGTTTTATTGTGCCATACTAACCTATGTACACTTTTTGAAATGTAACATCTATGGTGAATATAAAGATTATTTTGTGTATTGAATTTTGTAGTAGGACAGTTGGCTAGTTAGGATTTTATTTTGTCAAGATATCGACATCCGAACATCTTCTAAACTGAAACATATTTTTATTTCTACACTAACATGACACACTTATGGGTCTACAATTTTATTTTATGGCATGTAAAGCACACAAACAGACACACAGTCACTGCTGTCCGCTAACTTTTCACATTTTTTATGTTATACACTATCTTTTGTCTTTTTCTTTCAAATTGGTGGTGTATTCGTCAAGTATTTTGGTCTAAGGTTGTATAATGGATAGCGTATATTATGGTAGGGTGGGCCAGAACGCAACATTATAACAAAAGTACTATTTACAATGAATCCTGCCATCATTTCCTTTGGTGAGCAAAAAATAACTAAAAATCATTAACTGTATAAATTTATTGATTTAATATTAATATTGATTCAATAATAAATTATTGAGTTTAGTATTTTTTTGAACAAAGATATCTTCTAATGGCAAAGATAGCCGGTTTTATATCACAAAGATGTTCAATCTGTTACATGTTGCGGTGCGGCCCGACTTGCCATAATATGAGCTATGCTTTACGCTTTTTATGGTAAAGCTTGTTATTGGTATCATGTGATGGTGATTTCGTGTAGTTAGTTTTAGGTAGGTTTGGATAAAACTTAAGTTATTAAATGTGATTATTTTAAATGAAAAATTAAATCTACAATAATTTATTTAAAAATATAATATTAATTTAATTAACAGGCTATAAAAATATTTTATAATCAGTATTTTGACATAATTAGTTAATCTTTTACCATGATATTTACAGGTCAAAATATTCTATTCTCGTAACAAAAAAAGTTTAAATTTCGTGTCAATCTCAAGCGCTGTCTTATTCATACAAAATAAGAACTGAGCGGGATAGCACGTGAGTTTATGACGAGATTGTAACTGTTTTTGTTACCAGAATAGACTCGATGTTTTAATAAATGTAAAACATTATAACTTTCCATAATATCAATGCATTTTTTTTATATTTACAGCAAGCATGCGGTAAATACATTCCTGCCGGAAGCACGGTACAAGGCAACCAGACTGGTGTGGCAATGGACGGGACCTACTTAGTCGAGGCGTCGTTCTAGGGTCCGACCACAAGCGGTATTGTTGAGAGTTACGTGTAGACACAGTTTTACAATTCCATACAGTTGAGCAATTGTAAACTACAGAGAAGTTGGATTATAAGTGACCGTGGTCACTTTTATAGCCTACGTAGTTGGGCAATGGCATAAGCTATAAGTGACCTTGTTCACTTTTTTATAGCCTATCGAGTTGGGCAATGACTGTAAAATGACATATAAACTGGATTGTTAGAGACCGTGGTCACTTTTTTATAGCCCCAAACAGTTGAGCACTGTAAATGACAAGCGAGGCTATGATTAGAGGAGTAACAGTGATTGTCATATTTTTATAGCCTGGATTTAAAGCAATGAGATAAAAACAGAGATGAGGCAGCACTGCAAAATCGAGTGGTCAGAGTAATCTGTAAAGTGAAGCAAATATTTTTAAAGCAATAATATAAAATATGCATCGGTTTGACCGTGGTTACTATTTTATGCATAAATGTGCACAGAGAAAGTGACCCAAGGCGTTGTAATTTGGATAAGCAACGAGGATAACCTGACTTAAGTGACGTATCATATTTCATGACCCAATCAGCAAGGTGCAGAGAGAAAGTGACTCAAGTAAGTATGACACGGAAAAAAGTGACCGTGGTCACATTTTTATAGCCTACGTGTATGCGCATATTACAGGCTAGGATCTAGATTAGTATGCAGTACCTTTGTAGTAAATACCTGCACAGTGATAGTGCTGCCAGACTATCGAATTTGATCCGGTAGCGGACCATCGAACCGTTCCGGTAGCGGACCATATTCGTGCACCACACGATCAAACATTTGACGGATATTGGACGGTTCGATGGTCCCCTACCGGACTGAGTCGATTGTGCGCTACCGGACTAAGTCGATTGTCCGCTACCGGACTAAGTCGATTGTCCGCTACCGGACTAAGTCGATTGTCCGCTACCAGACTAAGTCGATTGTCCGCTACCGGACTAAGTCCGACCGTCTGGCCGACGTTGATATTGGATGCGTTGCGATACTGTAGGGATATTGGTAATTCTGTACTCGTGATTCCTCGATACAAGTGTAATAATGGACTAGTGGCGACTGCCGTTAACAATTATTAGGTTATGGTCTGTGTATATGTCTTGTAAGTCTAACATGATACTGCCTAACATACAAAATATCAGATTTGTATTGTTCTTGAGGATGTTAAACTTAGTGTAGAGGGTTTACCGTGGGATTTCTCCAAGTTCCTAAGACTAAGTCTCACGTTTCAAAATGTTGTGACGATTTTTTTATCGTGAACGGTAATTAAATGTGTCGTGCTATATCGTGACGACTTCTTTTACCGTAAACGGTAATTTGTCGTGTCGTGCTATGTGAATAACATGTTATGTGAGTTGTAAGGTATTAGAAGTCACGACACTTTAAACAACATAATAATTAGTCGTCACGACATAATAGAAACAAAACTACGGGTTAATATATGAGAGTCTGGTTGTCTATTCTGAAAAGTTGTATCTGAATAATTTAACGGCTCATGTAAATCTATAGTAAGTTAATGACATATTAAATATATATTTATTGTATGTCTGTCACTGTCTAACTAAAGAAGAAAAAAGGGATAGCTTGAATGAACAATTTTAAAATTAAATGCGTTTCTGAAACTCTTACATTTTTCTAATCAAAATTGTGAGTTTAAGACCTTAATGAGATTCATTGCTAATTGTTTTTCTTATTCAATCTATATTGTTAATCCTGGTATTACAGTGATCCATAACACATGAAATTTCGTCAGAATTTTTCGATATAACTTTCCGATTAGACTTATTTTAGGTAGAAATTTAAAAGATTATGTATGCTAGCAAAATTTGTTTGTATTATGGCGATAATATAAACTAGAATTTTGTTTGCATATGTGGCACTGATGGATCTATGTTATAAGCTTCAAGGCAGTTGGAATTCCTCTAGTAACTAAAAGAAAGAGCTGGTTCATATTAGGTTAAATCATTTTTATGTGAACGGTGAATGAGTGAATGAAATATCATTTAATCGTTTATTAATATCTAATTTATTCCTACAATGATTACTCCGTCTATTTTGTTTCTGATTAAATTCGTTGTGAGTTCCAAGATAGCTGTAGTTTCTCCCCCGGGACGTCAATAAGCTTCTTTGCTTATTGTCAATCTGAGGTCGCCGTTGTTGATCCTGGCTGTACAGGAGACACAGTAGGG
Organism: Endotricha flammealis; assembly: GCA_905163395.2. Taxonomy (NCBI): domain Eukaryota; kingdom Metazoa; phylum Arthropoda; class Insecta; order Lepidoptera; family Pyralidae; genus Endotricha; species Endotricha flammealis. The sequence continues at coordinate 1,453,282 of LR990878.1, forward strand.
CGAATGTATGGTGGGCTTGTCCCTATTAGTCATTTATTATGACACCATTAGAATATATCAAAGAATAATAATAAAAATGAAAAAAAAAATTAAGTACCCATATGCAATCAGCGGCATATTTTTTTTGACGAATCACACGACGTCATCTGGTCCCAAACTAAGCCAAGCTTGTACTATGGGTACTAGATTGCTGATAAATATACTTAAATACTTTTTTTTTTGTAAATAAATACTTATTATTTAAAGAAAACACCCAGACCAAGGCAAACAGACATGTTTATGCACACAAATGTTTGCATTGCGCAGGATTCGAACCCGCGGCCCTTGGGATAAAGTGACCATTGCCAGCCACTCGACCACCGGGCCTGTCAAAGCGGCATAAAAATGTACTTACCTACAAAACGTAAAATTTCAATAATATATGAGACGAATATTGAAATGTGGGATGAAAAGAGTATTAGGTAATATAAAATACGGTATATTCAGATTAATTTACTTACAGTTTTAAGGTAACTTTGTACTGACCGTGAATAAGTGTGGTATGGTAATTAGAGTTGTGTACTAACAGCAAGATTTCTGGTTTAACCTAATGTGAATCAATTCTTACATAACAGAACCATAATGGTCGATTGTAGATTTCTTTTAGTGTTGTAAAATGAGACAGTATTATAAGATTTTAATGATTGTATCTCGCTTGAGATCTGGGTGTCGGTTTTTGAAAAGACAAAAATAGTTTCAAATCTTCATTATAGTCAATAGTTATTGAGTTTTGCATCCACTTATACGATTCTATTAACAACACGTGAAATCACGGGCGTACGTACGAGAGGCGTCCTTCACGTTTTTCCATTCGTACATCGTCACCTCGCAATCTTTTTGCGTCAGCCACAGAGTTTTTATAGATATTAATTATTTGCGAACCATATGCGAATTATAGATTATCTTCCTATAAAGTAACTCTCTGCATTGTCAGAGTAATCCTACTCTACTAATGTGAGTTACTTTGTATAGATTTTACGTGTCCACATAACATTAATAATACGTTTATTTCAAGACACTGTTAGAGTACAGGTTAGAGCGCTCTCACGCGACCGTCGCAACAGTGAGGCTAGTCGTTTTCGCAGGATCGTATGAAAGTGGTCCGTGCGTGCACCTACAACTCGAATAAAAATAAACATGTACGTTTTCTCGTACATCCGTCCGTGTTTTCACGTACATATAAACTCTAATTATGAGTGGACGCAAGACATTTATTGGAGTATTTGAAGTCATATCAATATTAGGTCAGATATAGTTTTATCATGTACTAATTAGCTCACTTTTTCATTTTGTGAGCTAATTTACACTTTGTTAAGTCCCAACAACTTGTTAATCTACATTTCGTTGTTTCATTTTGTCGCGCGTGTGTTGTTTTGTGCGTGAAAAATCCTTAAAATTTTAGATCTTATGGTAATGAGTGTAAACGGTAATGATTTTATGTATGAACGAGGAATGAATGGACATTGTAAAATATGTGACATAAATTATTATGTTATGCACTGCAAATGTAAAAAATAACTTGCTCTTGTAAAATCTAATTACCATTCGTATTTCAGTTAAATACAATAAATTGTAAATACTATCGCATTTAATAATTACCGTTCAAAACAACACAACGCTATTTCACTAGTGCTCTAGTGCCTTCGAGGTAGTTTCCATGTAACCAAAATTATTGTTACTCCGTGTTAGTGAGGGAATAGACGTTAGTACTTAAAAAGGCTTTACTTTACACGGTACGTATAATTACATGCGGCACCGACAACTGAAAAAAAAAAGTATGTCTGTGTCAGACGGACGAACACGGAACAGACCGTGATACGAACCATCGGTAAAGACCATCGACAAGACATATAAATAGGACTGTGTGGACACAGGTATTCTATTGCAGCGGTGAAACTCGTAATAGTGGATTGTGGGTCTATTCTCAATCAAATAATCTCACGTTATCTCTTTTATTTAATAATATGAGCGAGATACCGTGATATTTTGGTAATGAATTGACCAGCTGATAGCCAGCCTGCCCGTGGTCGTCCGTACGTATCCGTTACGGACCGTGATAAGCATAACATGTCGACAGACAAGTTAACATTGAAATGTTACTTGCGAACGCGCAATGAATATAAAACAATGAAACTTCGTATCATCCTATTTGGATGGTTTTTATCTCGGTAGACACATTGGATCGTATAGTTATTATAGTTATTGACGTCTTATGATTGCAATAGTTTGAGGGTTATTCATTGTTCATCCAAATAAAAACTCACCCAAACAAAAACTCATCCCATTAAAAAATCTATTTCTATTCTTATCTCTGTATTCAGTTGAACTTAATTGATGAATATTATTATCCAATAGGAATTGTTGTGGGACGAGTAAGAAACAACTTATTCATCACAAAGAAAATGAATTCCTAATAATGAAAGGCTAACCTAAAGAAATAGGTGCGAGTTTAATCTAATGTTTATTACTCATCCCATTATGAGAACAGTAATAATAGTTTGGGATGAATTGAATAACATAAATATCGAGTTTATTTCTCATCCCATTTCATTACATAATATGCTATACACCCTACGCAGAATACGCTATACGCAGGGTTGAAAAACTACGAAAAGGGATGAGAGATGGGTTGAGAAATGGGGATGATAATTGGAATGAATAAAGAATAACCCTTAATGTTTATAGATAGATCAATTTATGTGGTTATTATTAGAAATTTATTTAATACGTTAAATAATAGTTGTAAGGGACAAGATGTAATTATATTAAAAATGCATTCGATGCATAATTTTAAAGTGGTAATAAGTAGGATATGTTCATTTTGTAGGTGTGGTGCTCTCTGTCACTTAGTATATTATAATATGACCACATATTCTAAAGAAAATGGTTGGCTATGGCTCGGCTTCCACCAAGAGCGGAGAGGAAGGGAGATGCGCGGATTGCGCGGCCCGGCTACAAACATCTCCGCTCGGCCGCAAGCCCCGCTTGCTGGCGTGCGGCACAAGATTCTATAGAAAAATTTGATACCGCTCTCCGCTTTGGTGGAAACCGGGCCTAAAGTGGAGAAGTGCAGAGTGAAACGAAGATGTATAAGAGCCAATAAGATATCGTTATTTTGAATGAGAATAAAGAGGCTATTGGTTGTTAACCATTCCGCTTTTCTCTGCCCATCTCCACTTCTATGAGTGGCTTAATCTAACGCTACACCACTTCACTGTGTGAACATGTTATAAAACGTTAGGGACTGAAAACGATTGGTAGAAAAGATAAAATTCAAGATGATGTATACCCAAATGTTGGGAAAGGGGTGCCTGAGACTGTATTCGCATTTTTTAAAATTTAGCAACGAAGAGAAGAATAATATGAAAAAAGACGATGTATATATTTTCCAGAATATTAGTTTTGTTTGCTAAAATGTTAATTAGCTAGCATTAATTAGCGCCATCTAAGAACAAGATTCGGAACTAAACTTTTGAAAACTATGAGACAGAGGCCGCCACAGTAGTTGTTATAAACCGAATTCGATGTTAAAATTGAAACTATCTTCCAAAATAATGCCACAAGTTCTAATAAATAATAAAAAAGTGTAATATTCAATAATAAATTTGGTAATTATAATAATAAATTTAAGAGTCGATTTAAAAAGTTTTAATGTCAAAGAATTTTTCCTGTTTACTCATTTGGTGTCGAGAATAATATTACTTTTGTAAAAAAAAAACTTTGTAAATTGACGTGGAGACGCGTAAATTTTTGACTTGTGTTGTGTTATTTCGGACACAAAACTTCTATCGCATTTTAATATTATATTCAAGTCTTTTGGAATGTTTACACACGGACTACAACCGCGCCAATGGCTGTGACGAAAAATGAGTACTTTTTCGTGGTTACGTGTAAATAGAGTCGCTACAGTTTCCTTGCAGTTGCGTTGTGGCAACTAAAATATGTCCGTGTGGTCGGGTTGTCGCCAACCCAATCACAGCGACTACTTGTAGTTGCGATGTGTTTACATGGTGCAGACCGTTTGCAGCGTTGTGGTTGCGTTGTAATTGCGTTGAAGTTTCGTCGTTGTTTGCTACGTGGCTGCGATATGATCGGTATCAACACTATTTAAAAATGCGGTCGATAATGACGGCAAAATGTGGTTCGTATGAATACTACTATTAATTTTCATACAAAATAGCGTCTGACCACGTGTTTCTGAGCAGTTAGTGCGAATTTTGTTCACATTCGAACGTGTTAACGTTTACGAGCTGGCAAAAAAAAAAAAAGTTTCATATTGCGAAATTAAGTGTTACCAACATATCCAAATTAGCCGGGTAACTCATTTCAAAATGTGAGCAAGTAAGCCACATAATTTTGATATGTAACACGCGCCTTATAAATTCGCGACATGATTCTCTATTTGTTTGTTTTTATGTCACAAAGGTGGCAAACAGTCATATGGCATGCCTGATCACCGTAGGCTATAGACGCTTGCAATGCCGGGGGTATCACTCACGCGTTGCCAACCCTCCCAACCCCCCCAAGTGACGAACACAGCATGGCCGAGACCAATGATATTTGGCTACGATTTTCTGTAAGGTGTCTGGGGAAAGCCCAGCCAGACGGGCTGCTCCGATTGGAGAGGATTATCCGCTGTGCCCTATCTCTATTGGTCGGTTAGTCGCGCTCGAACGCGAACAAAATATTCGTACTGAGCACTCGGTTGGATTTTGATTAAGGTCCGTGTGAAAAACTCTAATGAGTGTTTTCACCAACAACGCCTCCTAGCGTAGGAAAAAATCTAAAAAATTGTATGACATATTGATGCCATAAGAGACTTTTAAGTTTCAGGAATTGTTGCTGAAAATGGGCTTATGTGTAGCCGGTCTATGCCTTAACCAAAACCATCATGTCAATAAAAGAGGACCCTTTTATGAAACTACGCGGCAAAAATTACGCGGCTCACACTTCAATTTGCTCGTCCTTAATATAAATTACAATATAACATATTTCTTATGTATATATATAATCCTTATCCCTGTGATCTATGGCTGTTAACCTGTAATAATTTTGTTTTTTTTTAAATATCAATATAGGTCTATTTAACAGTAACGGTGTTAAAGCAGATTTTATTTTTCACTTTATTCTATTCAACGACATTTTGTTTTACTGGTGTTCTATTTTTAAAAAGTTTTGTGAGTTCAAAATTTATATTTAGTTTTTGATGCAAAGTGAAAGTCAAAATTCATTCGACGTCGCGAGAGATATACTTTAGAGGTTGGTAGTGACGTGTAAGGTGGAAGGCAAAACAATAGCCGGATACAGACTGATGTCACGTAACATGCGAAGTAACTTGAAAGGCCTGAGATCCTTCAGGACTTGGCCACTTCACTGGTATCTGAAACGGCCAACTGGACGTTTCCCCGTTGGGTTTCCCCAATCAGTTGGGCTCTCTGAAGCTTTATCTATTAGTAAAACAATAATGTCGTTGAATAGTGTTGTTGAATTTTAAATCATATAATTATTTTCTGCTAAAATACGCGTAAATAGGCCTAAAAGTTGTTACGTTTCAGATATTTAATACCATTTATCACTTTTTTTTATTATGCCAACATCAGTTTTAGGCGTTTGTCACACTGCTCCACGTTGCGCGGCGCGACCACTCGCCAGATATCGTGAAGTCACGAAAGAAGCGGAGTTGCAGTGACTCGTGCGGTAAAGAATTGTGTAAAGTGATCAAACAGGATGAGGAGCTTGATGAAAACGAGTGTCTATCTGGATGTTTAAAGCTTCAAAATTTCAAGCTCCTGTGTCCTTCTAGGTCTGGGGCAACACAGTGACTATTTTTGATAGATGACAGTCAAAAAATTAAATAGTTTGTTCAGAGACTAGGCCTTTGTCTAGTCATATACCGCCATTTCAGAAATTAAGCAAAATGACCACCGGTATAAAAAAATAATGAAAGAAAATCGGTTACGGTCCGAAAGTCGGGCAATTGTTTGTCTGGATATTTTGATGATACTAATGTCTGCCAAGCAGTAGAACTGCGTGACATAGCTCTATTTTCAATGTAATAAGAGATATAATAAGAAACATGTGAAAGTCAATCCGTTGATGATAACATAGATTGGACCTAAAATAATCTAAATTCATGGCTACACCATGAGACACTTCGATTGACGAAATCTCGCGTCGCGTAACATGAAGCAGTGTGCAAAACGCCTTAGACCCTTACGCCCAGTTTATTTATTGACAATGGAGGGACCAGAGGGAATTTTCTACCATATGAGGAGAATCTTTGTTCTTGGATTTCGCATCCAATCAAAAATATAATAACATGCTATCAGTTTCAATTCTGAATGGGAATGAGAAAAGACAACTTTATAGACATGTTTGAAACTCCACGGTAAAAAAAAGTCATTTATACATGAAGAAATAAGTCACTTACTACGTAGTACTATTTCTTATTATGTGCTTACACTTTGAAGAAATAAGTCATTTAAACCTGTCAAATTTTCAATATGAAGGTTGACACCTTGTCTCTGAAGAAGTCTACTTTCCTGAAGCTGTAAAGTGTAAATGACATATAAATAAATAAATAAATAAATAAATATATAGGGACAATTCATACAGATTGAGCTAGCCCCAAAGTAAGTTCGAAACTTGTGTTATGGGATACTAACTCAACATATTTATCGTAAAATAATCTTGTTTCTGAAATTGTTGCTTTTCTCATATCCATTCCGAGGTGAAACGGATACTTCGCGGGGTTGGTGAAATTTCCACTGGAACCCCCAAGGGGCTTATAAGGGCACCCAAGGGATTTCAAAGTGTGTTCTCAAGACTGTACTGGTTCGGGTGAATAGTGTGCGATTTCTTGAAGGAATAGTGTTGTGACTATGTATGCATGTATAGATGGACCAATCATAACTTCGAGTGTGCAATGGTTAGGTACGATACATTTTTAGATATCGATCGCCGAATAAATAAATAAAAAAATGTTGTATTTAAGATCCTCGGTTCTAAACCTATAGCTCTACGATTCTTTGTTATTTTGAGAAAAGAAAAATAAACTTAATTGTATAAATAAATTGAAGTTTTTTATTTTTTTAATTTATCACACCATTGTAAACTATGCCTATTATATTGAACACCAATGCTTCTGTCGCTCGCTTGCTACTTACTGACTGAAGGGTGGTGGTGTGCATGTGCACCATCGCAATGCTGTTCTCAGTACAGAATTTTACGTCGATGATTCTCGTATCTAAATCTAGTACTAATTTCAAATGCAATCTTGCTCATACAATTTACATATAAAACCATCGAGGCGCTTGAGATTACGACCATATTTTAACTGTTTCTATTACGAGAATAGCCCGCAGTTGGGCTTTTGAGGAACCGATGCTATTTTCCTAAATTCTCATTGAATGAAAACTGAAATTTACTAGTGGTGCCCTCTACAGTACTTTTAGCACTACAATAAAACAAAAACAGCGCCATATATTGACTAACATAAGAATTGAACGTGCTTAGTTTAAAAAGCACCACGACAGCACTACACAATTTATGTAAAATCCGAAAACCATCGAAAACATTTGTGTCATAGATGGCGCTCAAGACCACAGCAGTTGTTTCTACAGATGGCTTAACAATTTTTATTTGACATTTAATAAACGTAACTAAAAGTTATCAGCAAGTGGTAAAAGGATCGTAATTTAACAAAACTGGAATTGCTGCCACCTGTTGAAAACATTGCACACTATTGCTGTGGTTTTGAGCGACATCTATGTCACAAATGTTTTCGACAGTTTTCGGATTTTACATAAATTGTGTAGTGCTGTTGTGGTGCTTTTTAAACTAAGCACATTCAATTCTTATATTAGTCAATAGATGGCGCTGCTATTGTTTATTGTCTTGGAGCAATTATCTTATTGTAGTGTTAAAAATACTGTAGAGGGCACCACTAGTAAATTTTAGTTTTCATTCAATGAGAATTTTGGAAAATAGCAGGGGTCTTAGCGTAAAATTGGTTAGGGTTAGTTACGTGACCATCAAATGCCAAGCGACTGAAGGGAGCGAGGCTCTCTAACACATTTCCTAGGATTTGTAAACAATGACGGATTATACACATTTCCGGTAACATATGATAGGTGTACATGTATTTGCAATGAATAAATAAAAATAAAAAAAACAGTATTTGGATAAGTTTCAAAATCTCCTTTTCCTTTCTCCCTCAGTTTACACAAAACGCGAAGAGAAGGTTACTATTCGAGTTTTGAGCAAAATTCAGTGACAGCCATTTAGTGTGTTATGAACTTCTATCAATGTCATGAATAATTTTTTTTATGCAAAGTAATCCGGGGTACATACGAAAAATTGTCTGCTCGTCTAATCAATTCAATGTCCGTACATAAAAAACTTATATTTTGTCACAGAATAACTATTGCATGTGGATAAACAGAAGAGTCGTTTTATTTCAGTACGAAGTTGTATCCATATTTCGTTGAATAGTTCATAAATTAACATATTATGTTACTCTGATATAAAATTTTAGTAAAAACACCTTAAGTTCTAAAGAGGTCGTGGGTTCCAGTCCCACTTAAGGTGACGTGAATTTTTATTTAAAAAAAATTTAAAAAAATGTGACGATTCGAAAGTTCTTGTAATATGCCAATTTGAGTAAAAATATTTGATTTGATTTCGAAATAATAGTTGAATTGTAACAAACTTCAAAATAAAAATTATAGGGAATAAGCTCAAAAATAACCATGTAAGCCAAACACATGACAGAAATGTCAAAAGTGTTTGGTTTTTGATTTTAGTAAAAGAACATTTGATTTTAATACCTACATAAATTTTCGCCAAAAATGTTTATACATTCTCATTATTTAATCGTGGAATAAGACTATAAAATAGAAAGCACGAGGAAGAGTAAGCAAATGACCTACAAAAAAGTGGTTCTTCTGTATAATTAATACATTTTTTCTATGACGGCCAGTCGGAAGAAGGAAAAATGAAATGGCTATTGGTAGGTGCATATTAATGGTTTTGTTTGCCGCCCCGCTGCACTTTCGAACGATTCTATGCAACACTATGTTTTATATGAGTATTCTTTAAGTTATATCGACCTGTGTCCTATAGTTTTGGGCCGACCTTTTTTCCTGTAAAGCAGGCCTGGTGATCGAGTGGCAATGGTCACTTTATCCTGAGGGCCACGGGTTCGAATGGATAGGAAGGAAAACAATTCGTTGTGAGTTCCAAGATAGCTGTAGTTTATCTTCTGGGCTATCAAAACTGCTTATTGTCAATCTGAAGTGGCCGTTATTCATAATGACTTTACAGGAGACATAGCGATGAGAAAGTCCACATTATGGACATGTTTACCGAGGAGTAAAGCCAGAAAATATTATTTTTACTCATTCAAATTTTTCACTTCCCAATTTTTTACTGTAAGAGTAATACAATTTTGCATTAAGTTCTCTTATTGCATCAGTATTTGTGTATAAATTGTGGTGATACAGTAAACAATATATGTTAGAATGTACGTTCTGTGAGACCCTCTCACAGAATATACATTCGAGAAGTGAGCTATCCGAAAGCGCAGTTTCTATCCAACTTTTCCTTTTTTAGAAGTGGGAAGTGGGCATCTCTAGCTAGCAACCGATAGCTAGTGGAGTGGGGCAGGAAGGTTCTGGAATACCGACCACGCATCGGAAAACGTACCGCAAGGTTTACACGAGTATACTCAGGAACTGGAAAAGTATACTTTGGTCCTTGATGTTCGATCCCCACCTTTTTTGCAGTTCCTACTAACAGTATGTGCCTGCAAAGTGGTCAGACGAGCTAATCAAAATCACTGGAAGCCGCTGGATGCTGTCCATTGCCAGCAGCTTGGAAACTTTTGGGTGGGGCCTAAGGGCAGCAGTGAACTTCTAGTAACTGAGATGATGATATTTGATGAGAAAGCGGAAGTTTCACTGCAGATATGTTTGTAGTACTTTTAAGTATCTCTAGAATGTAACAATTTAAGTGGCATACAAGTGTGTTGACCCGGGCGCACGTGCTGCATTTATTTATCAATTACCAACGAGCAGATTTGAACTTCTCGCTCTGTCGGCCAGCTGAAACCAGTCGGAACGAAGCCCGCTATGTACACCCGAGAGCTGTTAGCGATTTACTATCAAAGAGCCTACTTTTTAACGCCATGTCTTCGCACAGTGGGGATACCAAATTATTTTGAAAATAAAACAGGCCTGGAGGAGGACTTTAAACCAAAACGCTTCAGGTGGACAGAAAACACTTGGCGATCTAATCTTTTTCGATTGCAGCGAGGCGCAGAAGGTAAAGAAGATAAAGAATGGGCAGCAGCGTTCTTACACTGGAAATCTCCAGTCAACCTAACTGCAAAAAATATTCAAAACTTTTATTCAGAGAATAGGTTCTTATAAATACATTCTCTCGCCAGAGAGTATATAATAAATGATTTGCATAATTAATCTACTTTACAAACTACTACCATTTCGGAAACAAAAGCAAAATGACCACTGGTAAAAGAAATGGCGAAAGAAAACCAGTTACGGCCTTTTTTGTCATTTAAAAATACATCGTACTTTTTAATACATAAAATATAATACTAGGCTCCGCAATCAATCCGCCTGCCAAGCGTGTCAAGTATTGGCAAAATCCACCCAAAATAATGACTGAAGGCTGAGATGAATGCATGTCCTTTACAATATTATTAAGAAGAAAGTGGGTATTTCAACATCTTGTCAATACTTAATCGCTATCCCGCTCAATTCCTATATTGTACGAGTGAGACAGAGATTAAGATTTTTATTACGAGAATTAAGCTCGAGAAATAAACAATTCTAAATCGTAAAAATAAAAATAAATAAATAAATAAATAAATATATAGGGACAATTCATACAGATTGAGCTAGCCCCAAAGTAAGTTCGAAACTTGTGTTATGGGATACTAACTCAACGATATTATATTTTATAACAAATACATATATAGATAAACATCCAAGACCCGAGGCCAATCAGAAAAAGTTCGTTTTTCATCATGACCCGACCGGGGATCGAACCCGGGACCTCCTGGGTGGCGGTCTGGCGTGGTAACCATTACGCCACGGAGGTCGTCTGAAATCGAAATGTGCAAGTAGATTTACATGAAATACTTTTGCATGTCAGATTTTTTATCCTACCAACACTTCGACGTGAATGGCCTGTTGAGAAGAAGTGCCGCAAGAAACTCAACAGATAGCCATACAAAGTAGAATAAAAGTTATTATAATTTCAATGGTGAACATTTCTTTTGGGTGTGCGCGCCTCGCTGCGCGCAAGTAAGGCACACTTAACGCATTTTTTTTATTCTCCCCACAATTACTGGCTTGTGTACTTACCGTATGTCAGTGTGTGTGTCTAACTGTAGTGTGTGCTTGCTTAGATGAATTTGTGATTTTCAAATCGGAGCTAGAAATTACAACGTCACCAACTGGCCTTTAGGCCTTATAACTAGAAATTATCTATCTATATATATAAAATTCAAAGTCCTGACTGACTTAACTATATATCAACGCACAGCCCAAACCGGTGGGTCTAGAGATTCCAAATTTGGACTGTAGGTTCCTTACGACGTCTAGGGGTGTACTAAGAAAGGATTTTTCAAAATTCCTACGGGAAACCGAGATATACGCAAACGAAGTTGCGAGGGTATATCAACGCACAGCCCAAACCGCTGGGTCTAGCGATTCCAAATTTGGCATGTAGGTTCCTTACGACGTCTAGGGATGTACTAAAAAAGGATTTTTCAAAAATCCCACGGGAAAGCAAGATATACGCATACGAAGTTGCGAGGGGACGCACAGCCCAAACCGCTGGGTCTAGAGATGCCAAATTTGACATGTAGGATCCTTATAAGGTCCAGACCGACCGGACCGGACCGGACCGGAACGGACCGGACCGGACCGGAACGGATCAGACCTGATCGGTCTGGAAGGAACCGCACCGTACCGGGCCGTACCGGACCGGATCGAACCGGACCGGACCGTTTTTTTTTTCTTCATTTATATATATAAAATTCAAAGTCCTGACTGACTTAACTATATATCAACGCACAGCCCAAACCGGTGGGTTTAGAAATTCCAAATTTGGACTGTAGGTTCCTTACGACGTCTAGGGGTGTACTAAGAAAGGATTTTTCAAAATTCCTACGGGAAACCGAGATATACGCAAACGAAGTTGCGAGGGTATATCAACGCACAGCCCAAACCGCTGGGTCTAGAGATTCCAAATTTGGCATGTAGGTTCCTTACGACGTCTAGGGATGTACTAAAAAAGGATTTTTCAAAAATCCCACGGGAAAGCAAGATATACGCATACGAAGTTGCGAGGGGACGCACAGCCCAAACCGCTGGGTCTAGAGATGCCAAATTTGACATGTAGGATCCTTATAAGGTCCAGACCGACCGGACCGGACCGGACCGGAACGGACCGGACCGGACCGGAACGGATCAGACCTGATCGGTCTGGAAGGAACCGCACCGTACCGGGCCGTACCGGACCGGATCGAACCGGACCGGACCGTTTTTTTTTTCTTTATCTATATATATAAAATTCAAAGTCCTGACTGACTTAACTATATATCAACGCACAGCCCAAACCGGTGGGTCTAGAGATTCCAAATTTGGACTGTAGGTTCCTTACGACGTCTAGGGGTGTACTAAGAAAGGATTTTTCAAAATTCCTACGGGAAACCGAGATATACGCAAACGAAGTTGCGAGGGTATATCAACGCACAGCCCAAACCGCTGGGTCTAGAGATTCCAAATTTGGCATGTAGGTTCCTTACGACGTCTAGGGATGTACTAAAAAAGGATTTTTCAAAAATCCCACGGGAAAGCAAGATATACGCATACGAAGTTGCGAGGGGACGCACAGCCCAAACCGCTGGGTCTAGAGATGCCAAATTTGACATGTAGGATCCTTATAAGGTCCAGACCGACCGGACCGGACCGGACCGGAACGGACCGGACCGGACCGGAACGGATCAGACCTGATCGGTCTGGAAGGAACCGCACCGTACCGGGCCGTACCGGACCGGATCGAACCGGACCGGACCGTTTTTTTTTTTCTTCATCTATATATATAAAATTCAAAGTCCTGACTGACTTAACTATATATCAACGCACAGCCCAAACCGGTGGGTCTAGAGATTCCAAATTTGGACTGTAGGTTCCTTACGACGTCTAGGGGTGTACTAAGAAAGGATTTTTCAAAATTCCTACGGGAAACCGAGATATACGCAAACGAAGTTGCGAGGGTATATCAACGCACAGCCCAAACCGCTGGGTCTAGAGATTCCAAATTTGACAAGTAGGTTCCTTACGACGTCTAGGGATGTACTAAGAAAGGATTTTTCAAAATTCCCACGGGAAAAGATATATGCATACGAAGTTGCGAGGGGACGCACAGCCCAAACCGCTGGGTCTAGAGATGCCAAATTTGACATGTAGGGTCCTTATAAGGTCCAGACCGACCGGACCGGACCGGACTGGAACGGATCAGACCTGATCGGTCTGGAAGGAACCGCACCGTACCGGGCCGTGCCGGACCGCATCGAACCGGACCGGACCGGATCGAACCGGACCGGACCGGATTTTTTTTCATAGATAAAATTCAAAGTCCTGACTGACTGACTTAACTATATATCAACGCACAGCCCAAACTAATGGGTCTAGAGATTCCAAATTTGGGCTGTAGGTTTCTTACGACGTCTAGACGCGTACTAAGAAAGGATTTTTCAAAATTCCCACGGGAAAGCGAGATATACGCATACGAAGTTGCGAGGGGACGCACAGCCCAAACCGCTGAGTCTAGAGATTCCAAATTTGGCATGCAGGGTCCTTATAAGGTCCAGACCGACCGGACCGGACCGGACTGGAACGGATCAGACCTGATCGGTCTGGAAGGAACCGCACCGTACCGGGCCGTGCCGGACCGGATCGAACCGGACCGGACCGGATCGAACCGGACCGGACCGGATTTTTTTTCATAGATAAAATTCAAAGTCCTGACTGACTGACTGACTTAACTATATATCAACGCACAGCCCAAACTAATGGGTCTAGAGATTCCAAATTTGGGCTGTAGGTTTCTTACGACGTCTAGACGCGTACTAAGAAAGGATTTTTCAAAATTCCCACGGGAAAGCGAGATATACGCATACGAAGTTGCGAGGGGACGCACAGCCCAAACCGCTGAGTCTAGAGATTCCAAATTTGGCATGCAGGGTCCTTATAAGGTCCGGACCGACCGGACCGGACCGGACCGAACTGGACCGGACCGGATTGACCGGACCTGATCGGACCGGATGGAACCGTACCGTACCAGGCCATCCCGGACCGGAATTTGTTTCTGAAGAAAGATATGCTAATTGTTACTAGGCCACGCGGGCGAAGCCGCGGGCGGAAGCTAGTCTATATATATAAAATTCAAAGTCCTGACTGACTTAACTATATATCAAGGCACAGCCCAAACCGGTGGGTCTAGAGATTCCAAATTTGGACTGTAGGTTCCTTACGACGTCTAGGGGTGTACTAAGAAAGGATTTTTCAAAATTCCTACGGGAAACCGAGATATACGCAAACGAAGTTGCGAGGGTATATCAACGCACAGCCCAAACCGCTGGGTCTAGAGATTCCAAATTTGGCATGTAGGTTCCTTACGACGTCTAGGGATGTACTAAAAAAGGATTTTTCAAAAATCCCACGGGAAAGCAAGATATACGCATACGAAGTTGCGAGGGGACGCACAGCCCAAACCGCTGGGTCTAGAGATGCCAAATTTGACATGTAGGATCCTTATAAGGTCCAGACCGACCGGACCGGACCGGACCGGAACGGACCGGACCGGACCGGAACGGATCAGACCTGATCGGTCTGGAAGGAACCGCACCGTACCGGGCCGTACCGGACCGGATCGAACCGGACCGGACCGTTTTTTTTTTCTTCATTTATATATATAAAATTCAAAGTCCTGACTGACTTAACTATATATCAACGCACAGCCCAAACCGGTGGGTTTAGAAATTCCAAATTTGGACTGTAGGTTCCTTACGACGTCTAGGGGTGTACTAAGAAAGGATTTTTCAAAATTCCTACGGGAAACCGATATATACGCAAACGAAGTTGCGAGGGTATATCAACGCACAGCCCAAACCGCTGGGTCTAGAGATTCCAAATTTGACAAGTAGGTTCCTTACGACGTCTAGGGATGTACTAAGAAAGGATTTTTCAAAATTCCCACGGGAAAAGATATATGCATACGAAGTTGCGAGGGGACGCACAGCCCAAACCGCTGGGTCTAGAGATATGCCAAATTTGACATGTAGGGTCCTTATAAGGTCCAGACCGACCGGGCCGGACCGGACCGGAACGGATCAGACCTGATCGGTCTGGAAGGAACCGCACCGTACCGGGCCGTGCCGGACCGGATCGAACCGGACCGGACCGGATTTTTTTTCATAGATAAAATTCAAAGTCCTGACTGACTGACTGACTTAACTATATATCAACGCACAGCCCAAACTAATGGGTCTAGAGATTCCAAATTTGGACTGTAGGTTTCTTACGACGTCTAGACGCGTACTAAGAAAGGATTTTTCAAAATTCCCACGGGAAAGCGAGATATACGCATACGAAGTTGCGAGGGGACGCACAGCCCAAACCGCTGAGTCTAGAGATTCCAAATTTGGCATGCAGGGTCCTTATAAGGTCCGGACCGACCGGACCGGACCGGACCGAACCGGACCGGACTGGATTGACCGGACCTGATCGGACCGGATGGAACCGTACCGTACCAGGCCATCCCGGACCGGAATTTGTTTCTGAAGAAAGATATGGTAATTGTTACTAGGCCACGCGGGCGAAGCCGCGGGCGGAAGCTAGTCTAAACATATAATAAAACAGTAGACCCCGATATGTCTGTACTTTGAACATATTTGGCAAAAATGGAGAGGGAACAGTTAGAGAAAGGTAATAAAAGCGAAAACATTTTTTTTGGAATTTTTTGTCTGTCTGTCTGTCTGTTTGAACGCGCACATCTTCTAAGTTACTGAACGGAATTCAATGCTGTTTTCACAGGAAGCTAGAGCTCGGCTTGGAGCAGAATATAGGCTTTGTTTCATTTAAATCGCATAACAGGAAAAGGAGTTATCCTTATTTGAACATTTCACGCGGACGAAGTTGCGGGTAACAGAATCGTTCGTTCGTTTCGTTTGAAATAAAATGTAAAATGGAAATCTTAATATTATACTATGAATACTATACCATGAATATTATAGGTACATTATGATAAGAAGGATACGTTTTCTGACACAGGTGTAAATAAGTCATTTTTGATTTGTTACTTCTTTTGGGTTTCTTTCGCCATTTCTCTTACCAGTGGCCATTTTGTTTTTCTTTCCGAAATAGTGGTAGTTTATTGGAGTAGATTTATTTATACAAATTAATATTATTTGTACACTTCGACAAGGGAGAAGTGCCTGTGAGGGTCTAGTCCTTGAATAAATTATTTTCTATATCTTTTGACTGGTTTTATTTTACTGCTGGTGAGTCCTTAGAGCGCGTTGTTGTAGATTCGTCACAAAGTAAATTCGTCATGGGGTAAACACCTATGAAAATTTGGGTTGAATTTACTAGGCACTCTCTGGTGCCGGGCGAAGCCCTACCTACTATCAACAAACAACCGGGCTGCCAAATCAATTCTTTATTTCGCTTATAAGTTGTAGCTGACCAGTGAAGTACCACCCTCTCAAAGTAAAGTCGGTGTGAAGCAGTAATGCATTGAGCCATATTTAAATGCTCTACAAAATCCAAAACTTTCTTACCGCAATTGATGTCAAGTGAGCTGGTGTCAGTTTTCAAGGATCACCTGATGATTCTTGAGCCAAGTCAATGACAGTCGAATGGTATAAAAAGTGACACCATCTCACTTGATAGATCCTATCGACAACTGAAGTGATCGTGCCGTCCGAAGTATGTAGGGGCTTGAGACTTTTTAATCCAATCAAACAAATATCGTTGCTTTGTTACAACGACACGTAGAGCCCCGCGTTTATATATATAAATAAAATATTTCAGACCGAGAGCACTGGTCATCTCTGGAGGAGGCCTTAACCCATGAGGGGTTCTTGCATGCTATCATTAGTTTTAATTACTTAATCTAATAATATTGAATGACATCTAATATGATATATTAATAATTACGTTTTGATAAATATAATTTTTTAATTAATGTATTAAAAATAACAAAAATTTTTATACAAAAATTATACAAATAAAAAAAAATATAAACATATTGTTGGTCGTTTTTTCACGATTTTATTGAACTAATTAATGCATTGTACTTATAAATTCATGATTTATGCGAGAAATAAAAAGGCTTATTTATTTATTTATTTTATTTCTGACGTTCACACAATGCTTTCTTTCGTTTGGCAATCGGACTCACGAAGATTCCATTGTGCCGTTTTCAAGTTATACTTGTGTAAGTAATTCAAAGCAGCGTACTCATGCTGTCTAGACTCAGTATACAGTCTTTGAGTCAAGACGTCCCGAAGAAAGACGATAGCAAAATTTCTTCAGTGAATTTTTGACGACCTTCGTGGCGTAATTGTTACCACGCCGGACCGCCATCCAGGAGGTCCCGGGTTCGAATCCCAGTCGGGTCATGATGAAAAACTAACTTTTTCTGATTGGCCTCGGGTCTTGGCCTTGGTTTTTTTTTTTTTTTGACGATGTATTGCAAGCTAGTGAAGCGCTAACGGGATACGCTTCACCAGCAACATTGGTTTTACGCGGGCGAGGTGTCAACCCGCCGCACAACCCCCGAAATGCTGGAGGATCACACCCGTCGTTGGTCAGCGAGTCCATCGGACTTAGCCGGTTAGTGTAGCTAGGCTGTACTACCGACCATTCCCCTATCCGCCACCTTGGGGACGCTCCCCTACGCTGTGAGGGCCAGCGCGGGGGGTCTTGGATGTTTAAAATATAGTATCGTTGAGTTAGTATCCCATAACACAAGTCTCGAACTTACTTTGGGGCTAGCTCAATCTGTTTTATTTGTCCCCATATAGTTATTTATTTATAAGTGAAGGCGAATTTTGAAGTCAACACTGTAATATATATTTCCTAATCATAAATTCCACTCACTATGCACTTTGACCAATGTTTGCTTCACATTACACTATCAATATTAGGAATCAAAGTTTGAGACACACAGAAATTTAATTTCTAATCACGAGCCCAAGTAGACACTATCGTAGTTGGCGCCAAAATCTTTCTTTCTGATTAAATTCGTTGTGAGTTCCAAGACAGCTGTAGTTTTCTCCCCCGGGACGTCAATAAGCTTCATTCATCATATCAATCCATAATCATCCCACTACTGGGATACGGATCTCCCTTCAATCGAAGGTGATTAGAGCGTACTCTGCCACGCTGCTCCAATGCGGATTGGCAGAGGCCGGTGTTTTCAAACCGCCCTAAGGCCACCGTCTTGGCTTAACGACTGTCATCCATCGACAACAGCCGGGACCGACGGCTTAAAGTGCCCTCCGAAGCACGGAGAAGCTCGAGATAACGAAACCCATCCAAACGCTGGCTAGGGTCGACGTCGCTTAACTTGCGTGTTCATATTAGAGTGCGACACACAGCGACGCCATCGAGCTCCTTCATTCGCTTCATTGCTTAATGTCAATCTAAGTCCGTTCTTGACACTGGGTCTTCAGGAGAAAACGATGGAAATGTATGGTGGGTTTGTCCCGAAATAACGCGACCTAGTCCTAATCTAAGATGTGCTCGTACTATGGGTAGAGAATATAGGGGGATAAATTACATTAAAATAAATATTTTTTGTAAATAAATAAATAAATATTCTTAAACGAATCACAGAACGCCATCTAGTCCCAAACTAAGCAACTAAGATTGTACTATAGGTACTAGATTGCTGATAAATATACTTAAATACTTACTATATTTAGAAAACATTTAGACTAAGACAAAATGTTTGCATTGCGCGGGATTATAACCCACTTCCCTTGGGATAAAGTAGTCATTTCTAGCCAGTCGACCACCGCATCTGACAAAACAAAATGGCGTACACTTTCACACAAATGCAATTAAAATCAAAACGTAGCTTTTCTACAAATTTTCTGATCATAATCTCATATAATAATGTCAAGAATATAACAATTGTAAGTAGTAGAAAATTCCGTTAAAACATACACACACATACACATTACACACACAACACACATACTCATCACACACACACATACACACACAACACATGTGTGCGTCTACTTGTGTGCAAGTGTAATAAAAAGTCGGCGCGTGCGTCGAGTACCATGTACCATATAACAGATGACTGTTGCTAACTCCCTCGCTCTTATACGTTAAAACATACCTTTCTCCCTCTGATGAGAGCATCAACATGTATGTAGGTATATATAATTAATGCCGGTACATTACTGGCGTCTGTCGGTTCATACTGTGATTTTTATCAAGGATGTTATTTTGTTGCCGTTCCATGACTTTAGGAGTTTATAAAAAGATGTTTTAACTATTACAAATTTTTTTAAACCACAAAGGTGACAAAAAAGCATACGGCCGGCCTGATGGTAAACCCTCACCGTTGCCTATAGACGCTTGCAATACCGGGGGTATCACTCACGCGTCCCCAACCCCCCGAAGTGGAGCTCTCGAGACCTTACTCACCGTAGGAACACAACATGGCCGAGACCAATGTCATTTGGCTACGATCTTCTGTAAGGTGGTCCTTCCCCAGACGGGCTGCTCCGATTTGAGGATTCCGTTTGAGGATTGCTTTAGTTTGAGGATTGATTGATTAAAAGCTATCTTGACTAGAAAAGCCGAATGTCGTGGTCTTTGGAGTGGTAGAGCAATTATTACGAAATGGGCTAGTTCGATCGGGGAAGTACCACCCTCTCACAGAATATCGACGTGAAGCAGCAATGCGTTTGCGTGAGAGATCCGGAAGCCCAACTCCTTCCCTATCCCCTCTTTCCCCCTCCTTCTTTCCCTTCCTCCTTCCTTTCCTCCAACTTCCTTGATGGACAACGCATTGGTAGCGCCCCTGGTGTTGCTGATGTCCATAAGCGGCGGTGACCGCTTTCCATCAGGTGGCCCACTTGCTTGTTTGTCTACTGTATAACATAAAAAAATAAAAAAAATGTCGGTGGAAAGCAGCGACATAATATGTAAAGCGAAGTCACACTCTCCTATTTGCTTGAACCCTATCAATTTAGCCAGTAATGTAGGAAGAGGGTGATACTTGGTGGTGTTACAAGCCTGCCAACCTAGACAAGTGGCTTTCTGATCGAAAATTTCAGTAAAAATTAGATCACTTTGTATGGATAAACGACAAGTGTTATTTTCTTAATTTGCTGCTTCACGCCGATATTCTGTGAGAGGTGGTACTTCCCTAGTCCTGCTAGACCATTTCATAAAGGCTCTACCACTGCATTGAATATGTTCAAATTATTATTTACTAGCTGCTACCCGCGGCACCGCCCGCGTGGTCAAGGGAAAGTGTCAATATTTTTTCCCATGGCATCTCTTTATCCCGTAGGAAA
This sequence comes from Endotricha flammealis, assembly GCA_905163395.2. Classification (NCBI taxonomy): domain Eukaryota; kingdom Metazoa; phylum Arthropoda; class Insecta; order Lepidoptera; family Pyralidae; genus Endotricha; species Endotricha flammealis. Next base: position 1,473,959 of record LR990878.1, read on the forward strand.
AAAGTAGCCTCATGTCACTCTCCAGACCTTAAATTGTCCCCGTTAAAAAATTACGAAAAAATAATGTTATTCTTTTTTTCCCTGTGGGAATGAGATGTTTTCCGGGATAATAATAGCCTATGGCACTCTCCAGAGCTTAAACTATCACCAATAAAAAATTGGTAGGTATCCGTTCATTACTTTCGATGTGAAGCGAGAACAAACAAACACACTTTCACCATTTATCATTTTAATATGGATATGGAAGTATGGATGTTCGTTGTCTAATTATCCATGTGCAGGTCCGAGCCTTGGAACCAGAGGACGCAGTACATAAACTACAATTTAATCCACAAAGTTTAATTAACCAATACAAAAAGATGTAAGATAAATTAGGTTTTACAACGTACTTGCTACATACGAGTAGATATTTCGAAAGGCCCCGAGTTAGATTGTACTGTGAACACATACGCTTTAAGAATTGAGACATCGGTTTTTTGCGAAATGCCTGTAATTCTAAACAGGCCAATTGACAAGCCCGATGGTTTAGTTAGTGGGTTCGAATCCTGCTCAAGGTAAATGTATGCATGAAATAAATAAGCTACTCTATAAACTACTACAATTTCAAAGCCAAATGTTCAAAAGAAATGGAGAAATAAACCCAATTATAAAAACTTTAATCATATTTGCAAATAAATTTACAAGAAATACTTTTTTGTCAAAATTACAATAATCCTACTAGTATTTGACGTGAATGACCTGTTGAGAAGTGTATGAATATGTTTTAAAGGGACTGTATATAGAACCACAGGATCGCGTTCCAAACACCGTGATACGACAATGTTACAAAAGTGCGAGATGTCGGAAACGCGGTCATGAGTTTGAAGTGGAACTGGGCAGGACACCTGGCCCGTCGGAGTGATGGCAGGTGGAGTAAGGCCTTGACTGAATGGCGGCCTAAAACTGGAGAAAGAGGTAACGTCCAGTGGCGAGACGGACGATATAGCTAAACTCAAAGATTGTACCTGGATGAGAAGATGAATAGCACAAGACCGCGTACAAAAAGAGAGGCCTAAGCTCAGCAGAGGGCGGAAACAGGCTGAGATGAATGAATGAAAATGTTGTACATAGAAAAGGTAGATGATGAAAAGAGCAGACCTCCCCCAAGACGATAAGGTTCAAGAGATGACGAGAGAGTCAGCCATTGCTGTGGTCAACCATATTAGAGACTCAGCGTCCCGAATCCCGCCGCCACCGCCATATTCTATAACTGCTCTACGAAGTATTATGTTTCTAGATAGTAACAAAAACATTCTAATATTTCACTACCTCTAGTTATCGTAATAATTGTGTGTCGGCAAGTGTCCTGAGAAGTGGCGTGCTGCCGACATGCGAGCGTCCGTTGCGAGGTGTGCTTTCTTCGTCGCGGTCGGCCGCACGCGCAGCCGGGGTTGGCTACTAGTGTTGTGGCGAGATCGATTCCATATGAGGTATTATTATTTATATCGATACACTGTATAAAAATAGATAGATAGAATATGCTTTACTTGCAATTCACAACAATTAGGACACAGTATACATAAACATGCTAGTGAGATCGCAACAAGGCGGTCTTATTGCAATCTTTTCAAAGCAAAAATATGATCAGGAAGATTTTGGATTAGCGACCGCGTATTTGAAAGCGCAGCGTAAGATGGCCGCCTGCAATGACCACCTGAGGAAAGTCGCAAAAGTAGCTGGATGCAGGCCGCTGCCATGCCGGCCCGGTCGTACTGGAAGCGTTTGGAGGGAGGCCTATGTCCAGCAGTGCACTTCTTGTGGCTGAGATGATACACAGTACAAAAATCGACTGTCTTTTTCAATATTGGTTTTCTAAATGTGTTTTTTGTCTAATAAACCACACAAACAAAATATCATAGTTTTCAAGTTCGTTTTTGTTAACAGTACTTAGAAGAGTAAATTCTATTTATTGATATTTATTTATACATTAATAATGTACCTACCCAATTTATCCTCGTCCTCCATCCTCTACCTCCCATCCTAACCCCTCCATACTCGCATCCTCACCAAAAAATAAACATTTTTATTTTATTTTTTTATACCACATAGGTGGCATACAAGCATACGGTCGGCCTGATGGTAAGCCGTCACCGTAGCCTATAGACGTTTGCAATACCGAGTATCACTCGCGCGTTGCCAACCCTCCCAACCCCCCCAAGTGGAGCTCTGGAGACCTTACTCACCGTAGGAACACAGCATGGCCGAGACCAATGCTATTTGGCTACGATCTTCTGTAAGATGGAGGTCCTTCCCCAGGTTTTTAATAAAATATCGACATATCAAGTCATCACTATCGATACACGTCCCATCCCTACAATCCTGAGCGGAAGTGCTATAATTGTGCTCGTCTTCCCCATCCTGCGATAGCGAACAATAATTTCTCCTTACTTGATATTATGAGAGTTTTTCTTAACTTTCAAGAAAGTTCATTTTAAACGCTCCTTCCAATTATGGGTAATGGTGGAATAAATAAATAAATAAATATTCTGTTAGTTAATATTCTGGTAATATTAGTTCATAAATTCAAGTATTACTTGCCGAAATCAAAGTTCTCATGCGATCTCAATATTTTTTTATTGCTCAAAAGTTACATAATGATCTCAATCCATCTATCGATATGATTGTTCGTGATTGATGGCTGACTCTCGCGTCAACTCGTGAACGGGTGCTGCCTGGGGGGACTGGTCTGCTCACTCTTGTGAGTACTGACTTTTTTTATTTTATTGTAGATCTAAGACTTGTTCATTCCACACCATTGTGTATAACATTCCGCGTATTCTTCTTATAAATTTTGATGTACTTAACCTACATTGTAACTAATGAGTGGAAAAAAAAGGAGAGAAAAAAATAAAGAATAGTACAAAATGACAAAAAAGGCCGTAACCGGTTTTCTTTTGCCATTTCTTTTTACCGGTTGCCATTTTGCTTGTGTCCGAAATGGTGGTAGTATATAACGTAGTTTATTTTCTTTATTTAAACAAGTTGTAAATGACAAGAAAAAGTGCCTGTGAAGGTCTAATTTCTGAAATAAACGATTTCATTTTATTTCATTGACGAAAGTATTTGGTAGTTTACTTCGATGCATCATAAAATACAATGCATTGATTGGTTAGAGAGACGCGTGATGTAACTTTTGAAATCTGGCATAATGAAAAAAAACTAGCGTAGTCGTTGCGAGCAGAGAGAATTGTCAGGCATTTAGAAGGTTTTGCTATATATTTTATTGGGTACAGAGCCCAACATAGGCTACTTTTTATCCCGTGAAAGTATGTCATTCCAATGGGAAAATATTTTTTCAACTATGGAGGGCGCTGTATCGATCGACAATACACTTTATTGCAATGAAACTTAGAAGCTAAACAGTACAATAGGCGGTCTTATCGCTAAGCGATTTCTTCCAGACAACCTCAAAAGAAATGGACAAAGAAATGTTAAACGGGTGATATATAGTTATATCAGTCAGGACTTTGAATTTTATATATAGTTGTACATGTATGGTTAATAAAAACCAAAAAGTTTAAAGTTTAACTGGACCCTCAAATTTGTATCCTCGGTGGGGGAGACCCTGGGAATTCGGAGTCAAGCTTGACTGGTTTCGTTATGAATCGACTATAACTTCCTTACGATGCTCTTTAACTTCAGAAATAATAATAGTACAACGTTCACGAATTCTTGGCGATATTTACACGACGAAAAATATTAACTAAACCCTGTTTTTCTTAACTTAACCCATATAGTAAACAATCTTAGCAGTCTTAACACGTCTTTTTAACGAAAATAGGCAATTAAAATTATCATTCACACGCAAAATAATAATAATATAGTTAGAAATGGCATTTAACACAACACTCTTAGTATTCTGGCGATTTGTCGATTTTACACATGGATAATTGAATAAAAAGACACGCTAAGATTGTTTACTATATGGGTCAAGTTAAGAAAAACAGGCCTTAAGGACCTGCGCCGGCTTCGGACGGGTTGCAGTAAGAATGCCTAATTAAAAAATATATAATATATAGTCTATGTCATTTGAGGACAGTACACCTTTATAACGGTGAAATAATTTTTTCAAATTGGTTCTGTAGTTTCGGAGCCTGTTCAATGCAAACAAACAATAAAATCTTTCCTCTTTATAATAAATAAATCTTGGACGAATCACAGAACGCCATCTAGTCCCAAACTATGCAACTAAGCTTGTACTATGGGTACTAGATTGCTGATACTTAAATACTTTTTTTTTGTAAATAATTTTTTATTATACATAGAAAACACCCAATATTAGTATAGAATAATATTACAAAAATGTTACCAATAAAAATATCAGACAGACAAATAAAACAATATTGGCTATTAATATTATAATAATTTCACAGAAATTTTTGGCGCCAACTACTGAGTCAACTCGAGCTCGTGATTCAAAAAATTTTTTCTGAAATACAGTGGGAAAAAAAAGTCCCCTAGGAATTATTGATGGATCAAATAATGGGATCCAAGTGGAAGCAGGGCGATATTGCCTAGCTTAGGCACCAGTATCTCTCATCTTAAAAATGACAAAAAAGGCCGTAACCGGTTTTCTTTCGCCATTTCTTTTTACCGGTTGCCATTTTGCTTGTGTCCGAAATGGTGGTAGTATATAACGTAGTTTATTTTCTTTATTTAAACAAGTTGTAAATGACAAGAAAAAGTGCCTGTGAAGGTCTTATTTCTGAAATAAACGATTCCATTTCATTTCACTTAGTTCTAATATTAGTCCTATTTTTTGTTTACATAGTCTATTTGAACAACCTGTTGTGAAATTGCTACTTACTTGTGAGATAAATAAATGAAATGATTAAGATGTCTCCCCTACCGGCCCTACTTCGTATTGTTTAAAACATGTATAAGTACAGTCAAGAGCAGGTCAACATTTAAATATGGAACTTTGTACCATTCTTTTCTATGTCATAAGAGCCAAAATTGTTCTGTAAGTGTAAACCTCGACTTGCTCCTGACTGTACGTTTTGCGCACAGTAATGCTATATTTTCATCTTCGGAAGACCAGCGCGCCAAGGAGTCGGATGACGACGACGCCACGGTTGAGATGCCTTTTTGTTATCTTATCTACATGTTTTTATTTTATTTTTAAGTTAATAGTTAGTATGACAAAAAACTATTTTGTTTGTTTCTTTGAGAGGGTGGTACTTTGCCCGGTCGACATAACCTATTTCATGAATGCTTTTTTTTATGTCAAACAGTAGACAAACAAGCAAGCGGGCCTGATGGAAAGCGGTCACCGGGGCCTATGGACATCAGTAACACCGAGGGCGCTACCAATGCGTTGTCCACCAAGGAGGTTGGAGGAAGAGAAGGGAAAGAAGGAGGGGAATGAGGATAGGGAAGGAGTTGGGCTTCCGGATCTCTCACTCAAAAGCGTTGCTGCTTCAAGTCGATATTCTGTGAGAGGGTGGTACTTCCCCGGTCGAGCTAGCCAATTTCATCATAATTGCTCTACCAATCCAAAATTATTAATATTAGTATTGAAAAACTAGGTTTGAATGATTAATACCATAGCAATAGCATTTTTAGTATCTCTAGACCGGACTAAACCGCACGGTAGCACGTAAGTAAGGCAGGTATAACAATTTCTCGGCTACTGCCGCAGCAGCGCGTGCGGCCCCTCTCGCTTTGTTGTAGACGGTCGTTTACCCTCAAACTTTAAAAATATTATACATAATTTTTATCATAGATTTAGTATATACTAGCGTACCTATAGATCGGCTTTGGTTTGATTAAGGCGAGACCAAAAACAAAATACACTAGTGTGCGTGGAATGTACATGTGTGCAAGCAAGATATATAATTTTGTGGATTTTCCTTTTAGTTTAAGTTACATCCAGGCACTGCACAGGTTAACTATATTTAATCACGTCTAACTAACACCAAAACTACACTTAAAAACCATAAATTTTGTAAAAATAAGCGGGATTTGTTTTTAACACGACTGACGTCAGGCCGATACAGTCCGATAGCGTGTATACGAAAATGGTCTCGCCTATCTATCTCGCTCTAACCGACGTGTATGCTATGATCTATCTCTTTTGCATTGCCAATCTTACGCTAGTCTATACTAATATTATAAAGAGGTAAAGTTTGTGTATTTGTTAAATTGTAAGGGGTAATCTCGGGATCTACTGAACCGATTTTAAAAATTCTTTCACCAATAGAAAGCCATATTATTGCTGAGTGTCATAGGTTATATAAAAAACCAAAAAATAAAAAGGCTTTTAACATTATGTCCAACGAAGTGGGCACGGGTCAGCTAGTAAATAATAAATCTATGATTTTTATCCACACATAAATATTATAAAGAAGTGAAAGGACAGGCATAGGATCAAAGTTGAGGCTACTGCACTGACACGAGGGGATTTTAAATTTAAAGAACAGAGAGGAAAATCATTTAAATGTTCACACATATCAGTGAAGTCACAGTTCTGATACAGTACCGGCACAGAGCAAAGATTCTTTCATACATTCACTATGAACGTATCCCCACTTGTCAGTGTCAGAGACGACACAGTGCAGGTCAACGAAGGTCGTCAAGATGGCGACCTCGGATCCTCACCGTACCACGTTGCCTTTTTAAAGTGTACTTTTTAGTCAAAAAGTGTTCATTTAAAATACTTGACATTGGCGAAATTGTCTATGTGTCGTTAAGACACGACAGAAAAGAATAAGAAAGATTGAAAATGTTTATTCAGAGAATAGGTTTTTACGTTCTCTTCTCAGAGAGTACATACGGTAATAAATGATGTGTGTATGTAATCTATTATATAAACTACTACCAATTCAATTCAATTCAAAATTCAAATAGCTCTTTCAAATCGTCACAATTTTTTCCTACCACCAGTTCAGACGGCAGATTTGTGCTAAGAAGAAACTGGCAAGAAACTTAGCACTTGCTCTTTTAAAATGGTATTAATAAGATACAAATTACAATGACAGAAAATATAAAATTAACACAAAATATCTGTGAATTCTGATAACGAAAAAAAAAAATTATACCATTTCGGAAACAAAAGCAAAATGAGCGAGAGAAAAACAGTTCTAGTTTTTTCAAGAACATACTAAAACAAACGTTAGGAAATATGGCTCTTCTAATTGAATACTTAGGCTAGTTGCCGTAAAAAATGTGATTAGTACGTCTTTTAGCTTATTAAAAAATAAGGGCAACTGATTTTTTCATTTGTAAATTAGACCAAAAATGACAAAGATATAGCCAATTAAAGTTACGTGTGACGTCACGCCGTGTGGCATTTTATCGCATGGGGTGACGTCAAAGGCTCCCACTAAAATATTTATGCCTTGTATCTTTGTTATTTTTTGTTTAATCGAAAAAAGAAAAAATACGTGCCCAATATTTTTTTATAATCTAAAATACGGACTAAATATAATGTAATTATTTTGACCCTGGAAACAACCCTATTGAAGCATTAACTTAATTTTAATATAATACATTTAACTGTATGTAGTTAATCACAAATTTACAATATACCTACTAGTACTAAGTAGGTAGATTTTGTGCTAATTTATTCCATTCTCTCCGAGCAAAAATTCACGATTGCCACTTAAATTAGCTGAATAAAATGAAATATTTCAAATCTATTATTATATGCAATAAGGCCGCTTTTTATACTTCTAATAGTTTTTTTTTAAATCTTGTTGTTTTTTTTAATGTAAGTGTTTGGCAGACGAGCATGCGGGTCATCTGATGTTAAGTGATCACCGCGACCCATGGAGCACAGAGACACCGGGAGAGTCCTTGAGCCGCTGACGGCCTTTTAAGTGCATGTATGCTCGCTTGTTGAAGTATTTCATATGAGGATTTTAAAGAAAAAATTTTTTTTTTTTTTTCTCTAGTCCTATTTTACATAATTTTTCTAGGCATACATTTTGAAGCAATAAATTTTCAACTTTTATTTAATATACATGCATATTCCCTATTAGTTATTCATATACATACAAATTTAAGTAATCAACTAGTATTCTAATAATTTCCTATATTTTGAGTACCACTGCCTTATAAAAGTCAGTTACGACAACCGGCCGTTACATTTATCCATCAGCGCTGTCTTCCGGTAGACAAAGATAGCAATATACTATTACCTGTGAGTTAGAAAGAGACAAAACATCCACCTGTCTCTAGTCCATCGTCTTTTTACTTGTGTTTTTTTTTAGTTTTAATTACCTAATGGTGCAATATTGAACTGTAACTGCCTTTTGTAATAGTCTTAAATCTTTTTAGTTTATTTATTTTATTTAGTTATAAATTAATTTAAACATTTAAAGTATAATAAAGTATTTGAGTTTTGGAATTAAACTTATTTTTTACTAGCTTTTCCCCGCGGCTTCGCTCGCGTTAATTTTATGACTGTATAGATCTCGTTTGACAACAAAACAACCAATAGCGCGACTTGTGGCGCCATCTGTTGGCCGATACAGCGCCCTCAATAGTAGAAAAATTATTTTCCCATTAGAACGACATACTTTCACGGGATAAAAAGTAGCCTATGTTGGGCTCTGTACCCCTAACAATATGTATGCAAATTTTCATAATGATCGGATTAGTCAAGCCGTGAAGGAATAAGAAACAAACTCACTTTCTCATTTATAATATTAGTAAGGATTTTATTTTTTTATGCCACAAAGTTGGCAAACAAGCACACTACCCGCCTGATGGTAAGCATCACCGTAGCCCATAGACGCTTGCAATACCAGGGGTATCACTCACGCGTCACTAAACTAGTAAAATACCGCAACTTCGTTTGCGTATCTCGCTTTTACGTGGGAATTTTGAAAAATCCTTTCTCAGTACACCCCTAGACGTCGCGCCACAAGGACCCTACATTCTGAATTTGGAATCTCTAGACCCAGCGGTTTGGGTTGTGCGTTGATATACACTTAAGTCAGTCAGGACTTTGAATTTTATTTATATAGATAGCAAAAGCGTTAGCCAAACTTCGTTCGCGTGTATTCCACTTTCCTTTGGGAATTTCAGAAAATCCTTTCTTATCAAATGCCTAATGCCATACCAGACCATAGCGCTATTTTCATCGACTTCCCGCGTTTAGTGCTTGATTTGTGTATGTACCTGGATCTGTATTTTATTTATTCTTATGAATATACTCATACATTGTAACAAACGAGTGAAAGAAAAAAATTGCTAAATGACAAAAAAGGCCGTAACCGGGTTTCTTTCGCCATTTCTTTTACCGGTGGCCATTTTGCTTGTGTCCGAAATGGTGGTAGTATATAACGTAGTTTATTTTCTTTATACAAATATACAAATTGTAAATGACAAGAAAAAGTGCAAAAAGCAAATAGGCCTTAATATAAGCTCTTTCAAATCGTCACAATTTTTTCCTACCACCAATTCAGACGGCAGATTTGCACTAAGAAGAGACTGGCAAGAAACTTAGCACTTGCTCTTTTAAAATGGTATTAATAAGATACAAATTACAATGACAGAAAATGTAAAATTAACACAAAATATCTTTAATTTCTGATGACGAAAAAAAAATTATACAAATAATTTAAAGATTAATAACACTATAAATTTAATGAAGAGAAAAAAAGCGTATTAATATACTGGTATACACATAGCATTTCTAAAAGAAAGTCCTAATCAACTACTAAAACTTGATAATTTTTGAGTTGAAATTATATAGAGCATACTCCGCCACGCAGTCCTACTAAATATTAGCTAAAACAACATTTTTGATAGTAAAAATAAGGTATTGTCAAACATTAAATAGAAATCATACATATCATTTTTAAAAGAAAAAACTAATTAATTATCCTAAAATTGATCATTTTTGAGTTGAAATTATATAGAGTATAATCTGCCACGCAGTCTACCTATGTGCATATGTGTATTGTGCATAAAAATCACGTTTTGATAGTAAAAATAAAGTATTTTCAACACAAAATACAATATCGTTGTCCGCTACAAAAACTTTCTTTGTAAAGACATCAACGGTTACTTTCCTTGATGAAAGTATGCACCTTGTTATTTGTGTAACTGCATAGGAGCTGCACTGCAGTTAAATGCAGTAAGGTGATTTACGGACGGAATTATACGTTTGTAGATTAAAATATGATAATATATATGTATATAAAATATATATATTTGGTTTTGTATATTGTAAGGCAGGCAAACAATAGATTCGGATTTATTTAATTTTAGTAGACGAAGTAAGAATTTAGATTTTTTCTTCTTCTTTCTGTGCCTCTCGACTACTGGAGGTTAGCCGTCAGCTTCGCAAACAAAACCCGGTCTTTTGCCATTCGTAACAGCTTCTCAACAGTCAATACTTGTGATACCTGTCCACTCCCGTATGTCCCTCCCTCACGATTTCCTGCATCTCCCCACGCGTCTCTTGCCCTCTATTTTGGCAAAGTTGGCGAACAAGCATACGACCCGCCTGATGGTCTAACAAATAACAGTTACACAAATAACGTCTATAAGCATCACCGTAGCTTATAGACGCTTGCAATACCGGGGCGCGGGGGTATCACTCACGCGTTGCCAACCCTCCCAAGCCGAAGTGGAGCTCTGGAGACCTTACTCACCGTAGGAACACAACATGGCCGAGACCAATGCTATTTGGCTACGATACGATGTAAGGTGGAGGTCCTTCCCCAGACGGACCGCTCCGATTTGAGCGGAATATCCGTTGAACTAAATATAAAATTATTTTAAGATTTTGTTTACCGCATATCAAACAACAGCTTTTCTAACTTCAAGCATCTCTGAGCCACACCGCAGACAGTCAGACAGACGGACATGACGAAAATTAAGGTTTCCTTGTTAGTTTACTACGGAACCCTAATCAAGTAACAAAATGTATAACTAATAGGTATCTTAACATAGGTAAGATGTCTTTAAAATTGTACTCAGTTAATTAAAATAAATTAAAACCTTAAAATAGTAGCCATAGTGAATTAATTAATTTGAAATGATTAATTTGACGCGGACACTTGTATACCTTGAAGTTCAAGTAAATAAATTTATTTAAAAATATATGAGTCCGAACTACATCTTTTTAACAATATTTTTTTAATAATCATACTAATATTATAAATGAGAAAGTGAGTTTGTTTGTTTGTTATTCTTTTACAGTTTGACTAATTAGCCGATCATTATGAATGATTGTATATTATATTGTCAGGGATACAAAGCCCAACATAGGCTACTTTTTATCCCGTGAAAGTTTGTCATTCCAATAGGAAAATATGTTTTCTACTATAAAGGGCGCTGTATGGGATGTTATCGGCCAACAGATGGCGCCACAAGTCGCGCTATGGGTTGTTTTGTTGTCAAACGAGATCTGTGCCATAAAATTAACGCGAGCGAAGCCGCGGGCAGAAGCTAGTATATATATATAGCGTGGCGTAATGGTTACCACGTCGGACCGCCACCCAGGAGGTCCTCCCGGGTTCGATCCCCGCTCGAGTCATGATGAAAATAGTTATTTGTTATGTAAGGCTGCAAAGTTGTTTTTTGGCGCTTTAGTACTTAAATTGAAACCTGAGCTAGCGAAGGATTCTAGGATTGAACCACGAGCGAAGCGAGTGGTTCAAATATAGAATCCTGAGCGTAGCGAGGGTTTCAAAGGTACGAGACGCAGAATAAATTTGCTGCCGAGCGAAACACAAAATTTTTCACCTCACTACAGCGAGGAAAATCCTAGGTGCAAGAAAAACGCAAATAATAAGTGTTTATTTTTTTCATGCGGTGTCGTGCTGGCCAGTTCGATTATTCTAAAAATAAGGTTGGCGCACTGGCATGAAATAAGTATTAATGCATTTTCAGAGGAGTGGCGGTATAAAGAATTAAAGAATAGAAAGGTTCGCATTTTAAAAATACTTTCCACGCTAGGGCACAAAATGCACTTTTGCGCTCAGATTTCGAATGACAAACAGATTCTTTCCGAGCTTGTGAGGTGAAAACGAACTTTTTCTGATTGTGTGCAAATGCGGCTATTCTACCAAGTTTATGATAATTTCGGCTTTTCATCTTCCATTTAGTAGAAAAATTGGATGCATATGCGCCTATTTTTAATATAGAAAATCGCTATGAAGCGAGATAGCAAAAATAAAAAATACTAGCAGATGCGCCTTTTTTTGCTGATTCCAACAATGTATATAACTCAATTTCGGAAAAAAATGTTAGATGCGCCCTTTCAATTATCGGCAGAGGACCATGTCGAGAAGTCTCCCCCTGGCATCCCATGTTAAAGAAAATCAAAATTTATGTTTGCAGTTTGAAGATTTTTTTATTTTATGAAAAACTTTATACTACTTTTAAACACCAATATCTCGGTAACCGGTCACTTTCGACCCCCTATTGATGGGGGCTAATTTGTTGCAAATGACTTCAAGTTTAACAAGTTTTAAGGAATAGGACTTATAACCAGTCACCCTGTATATTTATTTATTTTCTCAAATCATTACAAAACCTTAGAATTTAAAATGACATTTAGTAAACTACCGAGGTTTGTAACAAAATGCAAGAAAGTGTAGCCTGCCTACCTCATTAAGGATAACCCATGTAACACTATCTATCCGATTGTTAGAAGCCTACCGCATTTTCCCACAGTTGTCCTGTACGCACGATTAAGAGGGGTAACCACAAATTAATAAGCGGTAGAGCCTTGATTATTTAAAATTAAAAGGAAAAGAAAATGATTCATGATTCAGTCGACCAATAAAAGAGATGAGCAGAATAGAGAAATAAGAACAAAGATTTTTATGTTAATAATGTAAGCATTGTAATAAAAATATTTTTGAAAAAAATAAAAATAAATTAACGTTTATTTTCTCTCCACAATCATAGGCTTAGGTGGTAATTTAACAAGTCATATAACATACAATATAAGACAGAGAGAGACTGGAGCCTGAACTAAGCCGAGGGCTGTATCTCAGGCCACCATGATACCCCGCCTCGAATAAAAGTAGAATACAAAAACTAGTAGTAAGTATTTACAGTAAAAAACGAAATTATGATGCTTTGGAAGCTTCAGAAAGTTACTATAGTTCCAATAGTTCTTTCAACCACCGGGGTGATACCTAAAAAATTACATCAATCTCTGGAAACCCTAAACATTCCACAACACATTTTCCAGATTGCACAAAAAGCTGTCATTTTATATACATGCCGTTTAATACGAAAATTTTTACAAGTCCAGCCCGATTCATCTGCATCACCAACTCACATATTACCCTCATACTACCCCTGACCAGTCTATTAGGACATTAGAGAACCACCCAAAATCCTGGTATATACTTGGCTTAGGCCCGTATGTACCAGTAACCCGGTTTAAAAGGCCGAGAAAAAAAAAAACTTTGTTCATCAAATACACATAGTTGCAGGGATCTTCTTTTAAGTATATAATACCTGTGTTGGAAGATCCCGCTCTTCCTCTATTGACTGTTACAAATTAAATCTATACATAATAATATAATAAAACAGTAGACCCCGATATGTCTGTACATTGGACATATTTGGCAAAAATGGAGAAGGAACAGTTAGAGTAAGGTAATAAAAGCAAAAAAAAATTTTATTTTTATTTTTTTGTCTGTCTGTCTGAATGCGCACATCTTCTAAGTTACTGAACGGATTTTAATACTGTTTTCATAGGAAGATAGAGCTCGGGATGGAGCAGAATATAGACTTTGTTTCATTTAAATCGCATGTGAGGAAAAGGTGTTATCCTTATTTTAACATTTCATGCGGACGAAGTCGCGGGTAACAGCTCGTCATATAATATAATATTACGAAATGATTATTAAGAATAAAATGAACAGATCAAATTTAACATAACAATAACATACTTTATGCAAGTAACATCTTCAGCTTGTAGGTTTGCCATCAAACTTATTACTTAGAGAGATAAGAATGGTTTGTAAACTATAAAAAAAAACTATCTTAAATTTTTACGAAACTTTATGATATTAAATGAAAGTTCTAGTAAATCCTTTCATACAGGCCCTGAATACCTCTTCCATTGGCTGACTGTACAGTCGACAAATGAAAGAGGTTATAAGTTGGAAGAGCACACAGCCAAACTTTGAAAGCATGTTGATTCAAATCCCAGCCGGGGCTGTAAAATTTTTCATTGTAACATTTTTAAAAATAGGAATGGTTAGTTAAATCGAAACAGCTGTAAATTTTTTTCATTCAAACATTTAAAAAAAGGTATATTACAGGGCTGTAAATAATATGTTTTTTTTATCAAGTCAAATCTATTCTTATCTTACGCATTTATAATATTTGCAAGGGTTGAATAAAAGTATTAAGCTTAAAAGAAACAAAAAGCGCAGACATTAAAAATAACTTAAACCCTTGATATAAAAACACAGACGATACCCATTTCAAATGTTTAAAGAAATATAACTTTAACCTTAATGACTTAAATCGGTAACTATATAAAAGAACTTTAATTAAAAAACGTCTTGTCATGAAAAATCGTATTTCTTACATAAGGTATGTATGTGTGCTGTCCCGACCCGACTCGGTGCGCCGGCGCAACCATGTTCCACATTAACGCATTTGAGTACCGACCGTGTTAGCGAACAGTCGTCCAATCGCTCCGTGTAAAAAAAATATATATACCTAAAGTGAAGTGTACAAAGTGGTATTGTGAACTATTTATAGAAAAATTGTTTGTGTTTAAGTTTTTTGAAAAAAGTTTCAATCAACATTTTTTGAGGTATGTATTTCGTTATTTTTGTGAAACTTACAAATCATTTGCGACGCTGAAGTTATTGTTAGTTATATTTAAGTGGATTATTTGGGCGTTTTTTTTACAAATTCTGTTGATTTAACAACAAAAAGGTTGATACATAAGCACAATGAAAATAGACGCTTGAATTGCGTTCAGTCGTTTGCAGACAATATTTTGAATTACATTAACATTTTTTTTAACAACATTTTAATATGATAAAATAAATTTATTGTATTATTTGAAACTTTATTTCAATAATAAGGAAGTTTATTTTCAAATTAGAAATTGCAAAATATCAAACATTACACTTATAAGATTCATAGTAGGCTTTTGAAAGAGACTTTTTAAACTAATTACATAATTACCCATAGCGTTATTTTTTTAATTGATTCTACATAATATAAATAATAAATAAATTCTAGTTTATGTATATAAATTAATAGCGTACCATTCTCATAGGAAAATTCTCTATGATGTAAACTTGTTCACTACGGTGTACAGAAAATTCTTTGTATCTCAATTTTCTTATGTTTTCCGTAACATTTTATATAGTTAACATCTATTGATTAATTTCAAACTATGTTTATTTAATTTATATACTTTATATATATGTTTTTAAATATTATTTGTAGTATGACTGTGGTATACGACCATATTTTATTGCGTCTAAATAAGCAATGCAAAAGGTAACTACTATAAAAATATATTGTAGCACGCAAAAGGGCTTAGTACTCGATGCCGCTATCTCTGGGTAATATTAGCGTATGACACTTACAAAATAACCTGGCTTTCTATTCGTAAAATATTTATTTAATTCGGTTCAGTCGATCCAGAGAGGGGTCTCTGTAAATTTTGTGAGCTTGTAGGGGGCTACAACCTCACAAAATTTACCTCTTCATAATATTAGTATAGAATACAGTACTGTCAATTTTCAGATTAAAAATTACATTAGATTAAACAAATAATATTATTAGAAATAATAATGTCTCTTCATTTATAATTTGTTTATCGTTTATTTGCAAAATATAGGATATAAAAGGTGTTAAAAATATATATTATATTATTATTGGTTCACTATGTTTTTAACACTTGTTAGCATGCAAACTTATGATTCAAACTCCCGAGGACTATAGAAGCATTGGCTGATTAACCATTACCGTAGAAGCTTAGTCATTGGAGCAAATGGGCCCGTTTTATATTTTTGTGGTATGTAATTTTGATATTTTTGTGGTTATTTAAGTATATTTTATCTTATAATAACAATTTATTTAGAAAGCCCGGTGGCACGTTGGGTTAGACTCTACCTTTGGCGCCAGATGGCGTTATTTCGATTCCCGCTCGGGGCAAACTATCGAGGACGTATCCTAAACATTTATGTCATGGCACTTGTGATCGAGTCTGGTTGTTTTCTATGTAGTATTTTTTTTTATTAGTCAGCGTCCCACTGCTGGTCAAAAGCCTTCCCTATCTCTACACGTCCCTGTTCAGAGCTATTAGTATATATTTACAAATAAGTATCTACTGTCTGGTACTAATAACACAAGGAGGTTAAGCTTAACTTACTTTAGCACCAGATGGCGCTCTGTGAAACGTGTATTTTTTTTTTTAATCTTTATTTACACAGTTTTCACTACGCTCCCAATTTATTTAGAAGAGTGAGATAACGACAAAGAATTTTTCAAAGAAGTAAAAAAAATAAGCGACCTACGAAGAGTTTTTACGTAATTCCGCTTTTACGGTCCCACGAAATAGGCTGCGGTGGGTTGCCGTTATGAAATGTAAAATATTGAAATGCAATGATTTTTTTTAAATTGACTAACACAAATATTTTCTTCGGTTGTGGTCTGCGAACGTAGTTTATCTATGTCAAAATGGGCATTATCGATAGACCTTTAACTAAGGGCTAGTTTCACAATGATGGTTAAGTTATTTTAGGTTATTTGTTAGATATGTCATCGAGATATCATAAAAATACATTTATTTGGCAGATAGCCTATATGATACCAAACTTTAGTAATATAAATAGGCTGCTAATTAACACAGCTTCTCTTAAATGCCAATTTTGTCTTCAAATATAATACGGTACTTGTATAGTCATTGAATTTATAGGTCAGCATTCCTTTATGCGCCTAATAAAATATTTTTTATTTATTTATTGTTACATAACATGAAATTAATTAAAACTAAACTAACAATAAAATTTAAAAACTAAATAAAAACTAACATTAAAAAGACATGGTCCCTGTGGCGGGGTGCCCAAAATGCTAGCAATTAAATATTAAATCAGCGGCCGTACTGTTAAGCTGATAATATCTGAGACATCACCATCGTAATCGTAAAAACATGAAGAATGAAGAAGAGTTATGGAAAAGAAGTTGGACGTTTCAGAGGAGTTTCCTCCCGCGAACGCCGAGGCTGTGGAATAAGATCCCCGCCGAGGTCTTTCCTTTAGACTATAATATGGGGTTCTTCAAAAGGGGCATTAAAAGATTTTTACAGGGTCGGCAACGCGCGAGTCATACTCCCGGTGTTGCAAGCGTCCATAGGCTACGGTGACCGCTCACCATCAGGCGGACCGTAAGCTTATTTGCCACCTTTGTGGTATAAAAAAAACAAAAAAACGTGATTTTAGGTCTTTCACTACACCGAACGAATCGCATAACTGCTTTACGATATTCTGTGAGAGGATGGTACTTCCCGGTCAAGTTAGCCCATTTCCATGTATAAATTTAGCAAATAAACATCTGTACTTATATTAAAAAGCTGAAGAGTTGGTTTGTTTGTTTCAACGCGCTAATTTTAGAAACTACTGGTTAGAATTGAAAAATCCTTTTTGTCTTAGATAGTCCATTAGTCGAGGAAGGCTTTAAGCTATATAACATTACGCTGCGACCAATAGGAGCGAAGCATCAGTGAAAAATGTTGCAAAAACGGGGTAAATTATTGATAGCGCGATAGTGTTTTCGACAACCACGCGAACGAAGTCGCGGGCACAGCTAGTTTGTAATAAATGCTCTGCCACTCCACAATTATATTTTATTAATTTATTGTTATAACTTTATACAGTACATATTCAGGTTATTTTAAAATCCCACATTTTTAAAGGCAGTATTTTTGTAGCCGTGTGATGGGCACATCCTGCCTCACTTCAAGGTTGACTGACTTTGTGGTTTGGTAATGAAATTCCCATGTATCTACACTTATAAAGTTTGTATGTTTGTTTGATGTAATCACCAGTATTTTGTATATTTTGAAAGTCACTTCTTTATACATATAGAGTTTTCTAAAGAACATCAGAGTCTGTGAAAAATATTTATTTTTTATTAGCTAAACCCGCGCAAATTCTTTTCTGTGTGCACTTTCGCGTGGGAATTTCAGAAAATTCTTATTGGATGCCCTATAATCCTTTCTTATTGAATGCCTAAGTTTCAGGTCCCCACGATATAGCTTCCCAAAGGTGAAAGAAATTTTAAAATCGGCCCATTAGTTATAGCTTATTCAATTCAAACAAACAATAAAATGTTTCCTATTAGTTAAATAAAATTGAAGCGTATATGTGAATATAAATTATCTAAATACTTTAATTGATTTATATAAGAAAAAATGCAACTTATAGAAATAATCTAGAAAATATTAGTTTGTCAGTTTATTTCGGATTTTACTGCTAAACGGTTGGACCGATTTAGACATTTTTTTAATTAAAAGATAGCTCATATTTTAAGGTCTTATTAGTCTACTTTCATTTTTGTAATTCCCATGGGAACAGGAACAAATCGATGAAAGCACGCATCCGATAAAATCAAAAAATAATTTAAAATTATCCAATAACAATCCAGAAGCTTTATTTCTTAAAAATTTCTTATTAGACATTGAACTTAATCATCAAAGCTCGATAACAAAGCTTACATAAGCTCACGCAAGTGAAAACGTAACTTTTTATCTAACTTCCAAGTGTGGGAAACTATTGTAGTCGGGTCTAGGTTAAAGTCTTTGTTTCAAATATTCCCATAACATACCGGAGGCATATATACAAAGCTAAGTCTTCATTAGGCTTCATTTAGTATGTACTTTATGTTATATGATAATTCACATAGCCTTGTGTCAAAAATGTCTTTTTTTATTCAATGGGTTTTTGTCATAAGGTGTTGAAGTATCATTACAATGTTAAATACCATTATTTCTACTCAAGCAAACGAAGTTGCTCGGTTTTCACTAGCTGTTTTAAAAACCGTGAGCCCAAATTTTGGCGCGTACTACAATAAGTTATTTCGATAACTACTAAGCAATTTGCTATCGCCTATCACTGATAACAACGGAATATTTTAATAAGCCAGCGTCATAGACGGAGAGGTGACAGTGCCACCTTTCGTTTATAGTATTTAAAAAAAGAAGTGAAATACAATGGCCGATACTTTCTAAAACGTCAACCGCGCGTCGGTTGTCCGATGTTGGCAAAAGTGTACGGAATAGATAGGAAAATATTGTGTTATTGATATCGAAATCAAAAGATTTACTACATGGTGGTGCTATGGTAGTGACCTACCCTAGAGCGCGCGTTCGTCTCCAACTTGGGGCAAACATTTAGTCTGGAGTATGGGTGTATTTTATGAAATTTATATACTACCGAAACCCGCGCAACTTGGTTTGCGTATATCCCGCTTTCCCATGGGAATTATGGAATGTATTATACTCAAAACCCTTCCCCTTGAATCACTATGTCTATTAAAGAAACCGCATTAAAATTTGTTGCGTAAGATTTAAGCCTACATAGGTACACAAAGACGCGATGGAAAGAAACAAAATTTTAATGTCCACCTATCGAAATACGTGAATACGATTAAAATCAATTACCAAAAAAGCAAACTACAAAAAAATCTAACAAATGTAAAAACGAATAAAAAGTAGATTATGAAGTAATCACTCGTATTATAGGATATTAAATATTTATTGATTTTTATTTGTTATTTTTTTATATAATTTGCCACAGACTTTTCTATTTGATAGACATTTAATGTGACATTAAAGTAAACAGTTAGTTACTTGATATTAAATAGCTTGGAACTCAGGAATCTCCTCTTTTTTGTTTGTCTGGCTTTTCTCTCCCAAGGACACTTGAGGGTTTTTTTTACTTAAGGTCTAACAGCCACCATTGAAGGATATACGGACAAAAAATCTTACTGCTACCACCTTTTCCACTTTTAAGGCTCTGTCTATCCCTATAACTTATTGTAGGGGTGACGTAGTAAATGTCCGACTGATCGGACCACTCGAACGGATCCGAATTTCATTCATACAAGTCCACAATGCATGACACCGCGTCACGTCCAAATCACTGGTTCGGATCCGGTCGGCGGACCATGACATATAGAGTTCGATTCTCGGTGACGCTACGAACTTGACCTTTGGTTTACGCTTGTGGGAATATTCTTATGGGAATTTAGATTATATTTCATTGTTTCTAACAACCGTAAATAAGAGAAACCGCGGAAGACCAAAGACAAAGATATTTGCAAAAGGGAATAAGACATCGATAACGGCGGCAGAGCAAACGATTTTGGAGGGATAGGAAAAGAAACAAATATACGCGCGACCCAATACTGTACAACGATAGAGCGACTCCGCTACGCTAAACCAACAGCAAAAATTAACTATTTCACGACGACTGCGTTGTCCAAAGTCCTGAGTTTAAATAGGCCATTATGTAAGTGGTTGCTATTCTTCTTAAGCTGAATTTACTATATGTAATACAATTAGCATTCGCAGTATTTTGTAGTGCTCTTTGTCTAAATTTCTCTGTCCAGACTCCAGACCAGTTGGTCCTAAGAACTTCCACATCTGGAAACAACTGGGTCGAAATTGCTTAACTTGAACGTTCGTTTATAGTGCGAAACTCAACGACGCCATCGACTTCTTATAAGACGTATACCAAAATTAATACTGATAATATAACAGAACATTCTCCGTTGTAACGAGCCAGTGAGCAGCAGAGGCAGTCATTGTGCGAAACATTCTACCACCAAACGGTAACCGAGTAGGATATGCCGTATTAAGATCAACTGTTAGTATGTTAATATTTTATTTAGACAATTCATGCAGCGCCATCTGGTCCCAAATTAGGCTAGCCCACCACACATTCCCACCCTGTGTCTCCTGTAAAGCCATGATCAGCAACGGCGACAAATGAATAAGCAATGAAAACAGGGGAGTAACTACAGCTGTTTTGGAATCCAGCGTTGCCAACCCTCCCAACCCCCCCAAGTGGAGCTCTGGAGACCTTACTCATCGTAGGAATACAACATGGCCGAGGCCAATACTATTTGGGTACGTATCTTCTGTAAGATGGAGGTCCTTCCCCAGACGGGCTGCTCCGATTTGAGCGGATTATCGGCTGTGCCCCACCTCTCTTAATATAAATGTATATTTTGGAGAATCTCAATGGCGCCGCCATGTGTCGCATTCTAAACGAACACACAAGGTAAGCAACGTCGATCCTAGTCAGAGTTTGGATTGGTTCCGTTATCTCGAGCTTCTTTTTCGAGGGTACGATAAGCCGTCGCCGTCGGTCACGTGAAGTTGAAAGTGACAAAATAAGTTTTAGCTGATCTTAGTTTGTTAAGGGGCGAGGGTTTCGAGTCATCTGGTCGAGTGGCTCCACGTGGCCCATGCTTCACTGGAGCATGCTTGGATTGTTTGATTCGCTCGGTGACTGCACCCTGAACAAGTTGTAGACACCGTGATCATATATTTTTTATATCCTACTGCAGGCAAATAAGCCAGCGGTCCACAAACCTGGTGACTGCCGTCTATGAACATCACAAACACTTAAGGTGTTGCCTGCTTCAAGGAAGTAAAAAAGGAGGGAAGTGATAGGAAAAGATGTGCTTCCCGATGATCACGAATTGCTAATTCACGCGGATGTTCTGTGAGACAGTACTTCATTCGTCGATGAAATGGTCTAGTTTCATAAATAGGTAGTCTTTTCAATACTTCCTTCGCCGTCTAACTTCTATCTGATCAAATTCGTTGCGAGTTCCAAGACAGCCGTAAATTCTCCCGCGTGACGTCAAATAACATTGCTACTGTCAATCTGAGGTCGCCGTTGTTGAATTGGCTATACAGGTGACGCAGCGGTGAGAATGTGTGTTAAGATAGGCGGCAAAACAACTTGGGTTTGTCCAGATAGCCTATTTTTTAAAGTTCTACTACTCCAAAATTACAATGTCCGACCTGGCCTAACGTTTGACTGAGTTTTGCTACGTGAAACATCACTGAAGCATACCAGAACTGTTTGATTCGCTCGTTGACTGCGTCCCGCCGGCCGCTGTTCCATCCCACTTACCTTCACTTGTTGGCTGCTGTTCCATATGAGGGGTTAACTGACGTCACGAACAGTTCATGAACTAGATTTTATTTATTGTTTCGGTGTGTAGTGATCCAATCTTCGGCACTAGAAGGCTCGGGTTCGATTTCGAGACAAACATTTGTGTGATGGCATTTTTTTTATCCTCGAGTTTGAGTGTTCCCGGGTCTGTTTTCTATGTATTATAAGTATATATTTCGATTATATGCGTTGTCTGGTACCCATAACACAATCAGGATATGCCTAGCTTACCTTGGGACCCGATTCGAAAGAGCTTAAATTAGGCCTATTTGAATAAAAATATTTTGAATTTGAATTGAATTTGAATTTGGGGTCTGTGTGAATTGTGTAGATTTTTTATTATTTAATATTGTTTCGTTCAACTACAATTCCTATTTACCGAAAATAATTTTGGAAAAATTTCACCTTACCGCCCCAAGTGGGATTCGAGCCCACATCCTCTTGAAATCTGGCAGAGTGCTGTTCCAACAGAGCTACCGAGAAGGTTAGTGATGGTGGCGAAATTTTTAATTTCTTTAAACTGCCTTTAGGGCACTGTGGCACCATCTACCCGATAGTTTATTTATACCAACTACGCAGGGTTAGTCCCGAAGCCCATCGTTACAGATAAGATTCTATTGAACGGTTTGAAAAGGTTTGAAAGCATCGAATATATAATTTTTTATTATGTTTAAAGGACTGGAGCGAGTGAAACCGAGGACTTCCACTAGTCAATAATACAAAAGCAACAATGTAAAGTCTTGTTAACGTATAATTAATTGGCGGTAAACCGTCAACATCTTAAAAGAAGTGAAGAATTTTTAATTGATATCTTTCGCGTGAGTGAATGTTAGATAGCCATTTAAATTAATTTTGAGACTCACATTTCGCTATCTCTTGTATTTAGGGGGGTTTTTTGTAAGCCGTATTATGTCAAAGCGTTTATTCAGAGACTAGAAGCACTTTTTAGTGTAGTCTACGAATAATATTTAATTGTATAAATAAATGTATTCTATAAACTACTACCATTTCGGAAACATAAGCAAAATGGTAAGTGGTTAAAGAAAATAAACCAGTCAAATTAGACCAAAAAAAAAGGGTAGCAGAAAATCGATAAAATAGTTCAAAATGGGTAGAATTATGAATAAAATCTGAAAGTTCCCCATCTTTCCCCTATATATTTCATCATAGGAGTTGGCCAGCATTAACCAGGATTGGCCAAGATTAGCCTTAAGATTGACTAAGATGTAATATAGGTATACAAACATTGACGATTCGTCCAACTACGAATTCGCTTATGATCAACTGGTTTACATCTGGTTTGCACTTTGCACTGGTTTTAATTGTAACGAAAATAACCAAGAAACATTATATTCGGAAAAAGAAGGCCATGAAAATTGGCTTCAGAATATACAACAGAAAGATTTGATAATTTTTAAATATTAAAATGAAACTTGCATTTTTGTTGACCTCCATAATAAACTCGTGTGCCCTCAACACCTGGGTGGTGCCACGTGGCACATGCTTCACTGGAGCGCACCAGGACTGCTTGATTCGCTCAATGACTGCACCTCTCAGCCAGTTTTTTAATTGTCCGTTTTTCTACTATATTCACAAATTGAATTATTCTGATTCAAAAATAGGAAATTTTCACAAATTATAACAATAAATTGTACATAATTGACACAACGTCAATTGGTCCCAAAGTATGCTAGGCTTAACCTGTTTGGGTACCAGACAACAGGTATATTAATTGTAAATATATACTTACTAGTGAAACCCGCGGAACTTCGTTGGCGTGTATTTATTTATGCACAGTAGCGCCATCTATATCAGACTTTTGATGAAATCTTACGGGAATGGCGTACTTTTCGGGATAAAAAGTACCCTATGTGTTAATCCAAGGTATCAGCTACCTACATACCAAATATCATAAATGTTGGCCCAGACATTTGAGCGTGAAGAAGTAACAGACAAACACATAACTTTCGCCTTTATAATATTAGTAGGATTACATAGAAAACACCCAGATTCGAGACAAACAGAAATACCATCAAATAAACTTTTGCTCTGAGCGAAAATCAAAGCGCTCTCTGGTCACAGATTACTAAATAACTTCTACTCTTGACGACCTCCGTGACGTAATGGTTACCACGCCAGACCGCCACCCAGGAGATCCCGGGTTCGATCCCCGGTCGGGTCATGATGAAAAACGTTTTTTTACTGATTGGCCTCGGGTCTTGGATGTTTATCTATATATGTATTTGTTATAACATATAATATCGTTGAGTTAGTATCCCATAACACAAGTTTCGAACTTACTTTGGGGCTAGTTCAATCTGTATGAATTGTCCCTATATATTTATTTATTTACTCTGGTGCTAAAGGTAGGACACCACCAACGGTCAAATCAAATAAAATAAATAATGAAATTGATTTGGCTAATATTTCCGTTGCGTATTGTCAACTTTTGTAATGGTTATGTAATTTTATTGTGTTGGAATCACAACTAAATCGCAGTTAACAATTTCGGAAAACGCTTGATAAGGTGTACAGTCAGGTGCACGTCGAGCTTGCAGTAGAAATTTGTCTCCTATGACATAGAACTTAAGAATAGTTAAAGTCGAATATGTAAAGGTCGACCTGCTCTTGACTGTACACTAAACTTATGACTGCCAGACTATCATGGGATATAGTCTTCCCCACTAAATTAAGAGCTATGGGTACCTATGCCCTACTGATCTGTAGTGTGGTGACCCCAAAACACCCCGACACGACAAAAAAGTCGGCCATCGTTGATGATCCCGCTCGAGCAAAAACTAAGGTCGATTGACTAACACTTTTTTGTTGTTACGAGGTCGGAACCTAAGGTCTGTGTTGAAACTTGTATTGTTAGAATATCCCTTGAGAAATATTGTATCTATTATTGTAGTCTTTATAGTATTTATATTTAACATTATATGGATTGTGGAAAAAATTAAATATTAGCACTATACTTTGGCTACATTAGCGGACGAAGATTCGTGTAGCAGTGCGGTAAAAACAAACGTTATATCAAAGTCAAAGTCAAAAATACTTTCTGCGGGCACTTAGACACTTCATTCTGTATTAAACATTACTTAAATAAGCTACTCTATAAACTACCACCATTTCGGAAACAAAATGGCCACTGGTAATATAAGAAATTGCGAAAGAAAACCGGTTACAGAGTTTTTTATCCATCAAATATTAAAATCTCTTGCATACGCGATATTTTTACCCTCAAGTGTTGTAAAAGTTCGAGCGAGCAATCGATAGTTCGATCTAGAGGCTAATTCGATCGAAGTACCATCCACTCGAATATCGACGTGTAACAATCAATGCGTTTTGTTTGGTGAGTGAGAAACCCAACTTTTCTGTTCATTTTGTATTTATACTTTTTTCTTTCTATTAAAAGTTATTTCTGCGGCTCTGATCACTTAAGCAGCAGTCTTTTTGCAAACCTCTTCCTAAAAAAAAGACCTAAGAAAAAACTTAAATACAATATTATCATAGTACTTAGATAGCTTATTCCTAAGTCATAATAAAAAAATAATCGATAGCTCAATGACAACTCGAATAACAAATCGATTAGTTCTACAACTCATCATAACCTAAAAATCGATTAAAATCGAAATTGTTTAATCTAGTCGAGGTTAGGCCAAGTTTATATTCGAAGGTTGGTTACATTGTCAACAATTTTTTTATAACGATTAAGTAAATCGATATTTTTTAAAAGATAATGAGTTACAGTTATATATAAATAAACAATTTTTTTGTCACAAAAAAATTACATTATTTTGTATATTCAATTACTCGTTTTAACTCTTAAAAGGAATGATGAAAGAAGATATTTTGTTGAGCGTAGGCAGCGCGCGCGTCAGCGGCACACTTCGCTGGAGCTAAGCTTTAATCTCCTAACAAAAATCGCTCAAATCTCGAGTCAACCTCAAGCTGTTTCACATAATTATAGGAATTGAGCGGGATCGAAATTGAGATTGACACAATATTTGAACTGTTTTTGTCACGAGAAATAGCCGCAGTTAGAGCTCTGGGCAGACAGCAATGGTGGCAGGCGGCGATGCCCAACGTCCATCCACCGGGAACATGATTACCTTTATAATTTCAAAAAACTAAGTAGATTCGGGTTCTAAAGCTTTTAGAACTAAGTCTCTCCGCAGTCCGTCACTATGTCTCCCCACACACGCTGTTCAGTGTATCACCATACTGAAAAATATGGTATAATACCATTAGAATACATTAAATTCTGATAGATTGTTGTTGATGTTAGTAAAAGTGACAAAAAAGAAAATAAAACCATCCCGCAATTAATGTAACAATAAATCCTACGGGAAGCCCATTACTCCCATTTCCCATGGCGCACAATGAGCCAGACGACAAAATGGCCGACCGGTGACGTCATACCGGAAACTGCTCCGTTTTGAATTTGGAACGGTCGAACGAGCAATGGCGGTACATCCGCTTGAAGACGTTACGATGAGTGCGCCTGCGACTGTAAACTATAGATGGCTATTTGTTTATTGATTTATTCCCGTAGATCATTGTTAAGATCAATGGCCTTTGAATAAAAATATTTAAATAAATTTTAGTGAAAATTGAACTTATTTTCAGATTAGGCCTTCACCTTATTTATTTATTAAGGTCTGTCAATTTATGTCATTGAGCTAAAACAAATTAGAAAATAGTATAATAACATGATGATTATTTACTTTTTGGGCGCCCGTCGGTCGGTCACTCCACCCATCCTAATTCTTCCAGAAAACCGGCCAGAGATTTCACGTCACTGAGGATCTACCGGAGCCCGGATTTCCCCAGTGGTCTGCCACGTGGCTGTCTCTTCTGTAGACATACAGGGGCCGCATAATAGGATGTCTGTAATACACATCTATATCGTAAAAAGATGTTTGTTAAAGCTGCCATAACCTGCCATTTCATGATTTTCATTTAGTTTAGAATTTATAGTGCAATTCACAAAAATCCATGCTGATCGAGCGGAATTGTTCTCAAAAGTAATCCTGCAGACATTATTTTGATAAATACAAAAACTCTATTGCTCTTATTTGTATTGAAGATTTAATATGGATAGTATTCCGATCAGCAGCCGGCGGTAATGGTTGAAAATCGTAAACAAACCGCTAATTGTGCGGTTACGAGTAGTGATGGGACGGAAGCATCGATATTTTGGAACTTTCTAAAATTTAACCCTATTTTATTGTTTAGCCAGTAAATAAAATTAAATCAATTATATTGACATATTTGTATGATATTTCTTTGAAATCGAATTATTTTACCATTAGTTGTAGACGAATTCTGATATTGATTTGTTTGAGTTATAATTGAAAGGCAAGACAGATTATAAGCTACTTTAAAAATATTAAAATTAATTATTTAGTATTAAAGTTGAAAAGCGCTTTCACGTCGTCGTACTGGAAATGTATGGTAGATGCCTATATACAGCAGTGGATTTCTTGTGGCTGACATGACAATGATGAAATTAACGATGTACAGAAAACCCCATTAGGGTTTATGTGATATCGATGTTACGTAATAAGAATGATTGTAATTCTAATAAGTTTAATAAAAGAAGATCTGGAACCAACTCCCGCCAGCGGTGTTTCCAAATGACTTATGAATTGGAAACCTTCAAGAAGCGAGCATACATGCACTTAAAAAGCCGGCAGCGGCTCAGGGACTCCCCCGGTGTCTCTGTACTCCATGGGTGGCGGTGATCGCTTAACATCAGGTAATCCGCATGCTCGTCCTCTTACATAAAAAAAAATGTTAAAAGAAATTCTCAAATCTTAAGCTGACCACTTAAGATTTGAGAAATTCTTTTAACATTTTTTTTATCGGTTAATTAAAGTTTTTTTTTGTTTTAGTATGTGAAATACACTTCATAATACAAATTTTTATATTCCTTAAATTTAACTAAGTTTTAATAAAACCCAAATTTTACTGCTGTCATTGAAATATCGATAATCGATAAAACCTGATGTATGTCGCATCACTAATCAATTGGTTTGTTGGCTACCGCTCGGAACTAGAAAATACAATATTGAACTTGGCTTCGATAGCAGTTCTTTAATAATTCTATTTGAGATAAAAAACCATAATGATTCCTTTCTTGGAATCAAATTGAGATGTTCGTAGTGATGTTCTTTTTATCGTTAACACCTTTTGTATCAATTATGTGAGCTATCGATAAAAAATAACATACATTAATTTATGTACCTAGGTATTTTAAAAATACATTAATTTGTTTTTTTTTGTATACAAATAAGTTTTGCCTGTTTAATCAGATTTAACACAAATACTTAACATAGAAAATGTTTACTCCGTACGGGAAATGAAGCCACGTCCTTCTGCACATGTATGTAGAGTCGTTGGTTTAGCATTAACAAAACCAACGACTCTACATACTATAATGCACGAAATGTGAACAAATAATTTACTTAAAAAGTTTTAGTTAAAAAAAAATATTTAAGAAAAGTTAAGTTTCAAATCAAAGAAAGAAAGAAAGCCAGTTATCTTTTCATTTTCATACAGTAACCGTTCAGACTGTAATTTTCAATCTAGGTGTATTGTTTTGCAATTGCGCCATTTATATTGCTCTTGATTGTAATTTAAATGGTACAGAGTGATTCATCCCGATCGGGGGGTCACTTTTGAGGAAGTGGTTGTGGTATCTCCCACCTGCATAATGAGGGGATATTGGCTCTACGACCACAGAGTAGAAATAGTTTCCTGTTAAAATATAGAAAAGTGGACCCTCTGGTCTAGTAGTTAAAATGGATAGCAAAACTCAAGGTTGGTTATTTATACATATTTGATGCTCTGTATAATGAATTTCATATTTCATACTTATTCATTGCATTACATGTGACACATACACTATATTGTTAAATCATAGCAAATAGAGTAAAAAGAGAGGCAGAGAGAGGTAGGGCACAGCGGATAATCCGCTCCGCATCTTTCGCAGCCCGTCTGGAGAAGGACCTTACAGAATATCGTAGCCAAATAGCATTGGTCTCGGCCATGTTGTGTTCCTACGGTGAGTAAGGTCTCCAGAACTCCACATGAGGGGGTTGGCAACGCGTAAGTGATACCCCCTGTATTGCAAGCGTCTAAAGGTTACGGTGATAGTTACCATAAGGCGGGCCGCCGTATGCCTGTTTGCCGGCTTTGTGGTATGAAAAGGTAAAATTTAATTGAAATAAAGTGTGGAATCCACTTAAAGATTTTGCCAAATATGCGACGACGCTGCCGCTGCCGGGTTTACCAAACATGCGTCATACTCATGTCGTTACGTCGCAATAGCGTGACGTGGTTAGCTGTGACGCCGGGCTATGGCGCCGCATATTTGACAATACCATGGGATCGAAACGGTGGATCTAACTGGAAGAAATTTATATACAAACAGATTTACTTATCTATAAAACAAATATATAGTTGACAGTTAAGCTTAAACCCTTTCCGTTAGAAATAACTAGATGAAAGTTTATGGTCTTCATTATGTGGCGTTGTTGAGGGGTGTTCACACTGTACACTTAATTTGAGAGCGGAGCAGAAAATCAGATAAGCTTGGTGACGCGCTGGTGACCCTACCCTCGGTTATAAACTGCGCAGGTACGATCCCCGTACAAGGTAAACATTTAAGTGACTTTTGGGGGAGGCCCAAGTGGACTCCTTGCAGCTGAGATGATGATAAACATGCATTATTATTTGTTTACAACAATATTACATATATTGTCCAGACAATGATGTCGTCGAACGTCCAGAGTATGTGTTATGGGTACCAGGTACCAGTACCCATAACAAAAGCTGGTTAAGCCCAGCTTAATGGGACCAGCCCCCTTACTCTTGAAGATAATTCCGCACGATCGCCATTGGATTGTTAATTTTAGGTACCTTTTACAGCTAAACTAGCGCTAACTAAATACTAAACTAAATGAAATCGGATTGTATACTAACGGAATAGTTAGTAAAGTATAAAATTTCAATGGTACGAATTAGGGTTTGCTGTTAATTTTGCATTTGAAATTATACAGAATTGAAATTAAAATCGCGATTTCTATGCAGAGTAACCTAGCAGGTGCTGCTGTGTGAATTGGGTAGAATTTTTGAACTAAGCGTTTTAGTTAAAAAAATATATATATTTATGAAATGAAATGAAATCGTTTATTTTAGAAATTAGGTCTTCACAGACACTTTTTCTTGTCATTGTAACTTGTATATATAAAGAAAATAAACTACGTTATATACTACCGGCATGTCGGAAACAAGAAAAATGGCCACCGGTAAAAGAAATGGCGAAAGAAACTTTTTCACCTAACCTAACCTAACCTAACCTAACCTAACGCTAATAATATATTTTTTTAATATATTTAATATTTTAATATTCAATGAATCCTCACCTTATAAACAGTTCAAGAAGACCCCGCAGGTCCCGATATTTACTTTAGCCTACCTTATAATCTAGACTGAATGTAGGCCGCGGTCTAGATCTAGCCTAAGGGTGTACTGTCTCTTTTACTTTAAGTAATGTTTTGTTACTTGTTTTTCTTACAAGTAGAAAGGCACCGTTATTTATTTCTTCACTAGACGTTTACTTACTTCGCTCGCGTGGTCAAGGAGATATTTTGTCGAGTGGCAGAGTATTTATGTAATAAAGTAAATTCAGTCACGGTAATACTGGTAATACTATCGAACAGTCTAACAGCTAACGTATACAATATTAATAATCCAACCAGTACTAGTAAAATACTCGCAGCTACGTTTCCGTATTCTCGCTTTCCCGTGGGAATTTTGAAAAATCCTTTATTAGTACACCCCTAGACGTCGTCGTAAGGAACTTACATTCCAAATTTGGAATCAGCGGTTTGGACTGTGCGTTGATATATAGTTAATTCAGTCAGGATTTTGAATTTTATACATATACTTTGGATTCTCCATTAGAAGTCAGAAAATTTCGAAAAAATCTAAAAACACCAATATCTCTTTAACTGGTCACTTTCGACCCCCTATTGATGGGGTCTAATTTGTTGCGAATGTAAGGAATAGGACTTAAAACCTGTCACCCTGTGTAGATAGATATTTTATCAATTATTTATGTTGTAAGTTTCATTTGTATTTTTCCTTTATATTAATTTATTGGGTAAATAAACAGTTTTTCTTACTTTCTTTCAATATTTGTTTATCACAATAATTTGAGACCATGTGGAGCAATGAAAAAATACTATACTGTCCGTTAAGATGCCGCGAAATCGCGTGAAGGTATCTCGTGAAGCGTTTAAACGGAGGCCGGTGCACGCGACGTGTCGATTTTTTTAAATGTTTTTTTTTTGGTAAGAGTACAAACAGCGTCTGTCCTCAACTTGTCTGTAGCGCATTGTGCGATACTTCGTCCATGTCGCGTGGCGGGATGTGGACAACATGGAGACGCTGATGGTGACAGGGGAGATTGAGGGTAAAAGACCTCGTGGCCGGAGTCTCATTCGATGGTCAGATCAGATATCCAGTCAGCTGAATATGACTGTCATCGTCGCACTATACCAGGTGTCTGAGCGCTACCGATGGCAGCAGTTTGTCAACAAGCTCGTGTATAATCACGATCCTCAGCAGTAAGAGAGAGAAGAGAGCAAACAAGTGGGTCTTATGATGGTCATCCAGACAAGACAAGTAGCTGTGTAAAAAAAATATTTTATCAGTCTAAGAATCAAAGGGCGGTGTATTTCCAGTAGCGTCAGAGGTGTAGTACCATACTGGACGACTCGACTTCGTTTGTTTTTTAAAAATAAAACCAGTTTAACCTCTCGGATTAAAATAACTAGTAGTCCAGTTAATAGAACCTCTGGGAAAAATACCAGAAGTCCCATCATGGGACTGCTCGTAAATGATATTACGTCATCCATACCATAAATGCTGTTCAAAAACTATCAATATTCATCATCATCATCATATCAACCCATAATCATCCCACTGCAAGAATACGGATCTCTCTTCAATCGAAGGGGTTCATCTCCATTAATTTCATCTAATTTAGTTAATTCCGTTAAATCATAAAAAAACAAACAGAATTTACTTTCGAATAGATATTAGTAAAGTACTGTATCGTCAATTACAATTTTCTAATGTCCCCGAGGTCATTAAACCAGCTGACCTTATGCAGGTGCTTAGTTTTTCCGTTACAAGCTTAAAAAAAACACTTCGACCCCTCTCCAACCACCCTATATCAGCTGTTATGTGCCACGTAACATTTGACATTCAAAAAATTCCCCTAAACCCTTAAGACAATATCGATAAAACTCATTTTTGAATATAATTACATATTTACGAAAGTAAAAAATAAATTTGTTGACAATTTAAACTTTACAATTTAGAAATTTGTGATCATGCTCTTATGTCATAGGAAATAAGGTTGATTATCTTGTGTTTTAGTCAATTTTGTACATTTTTAGTTTTTTGCTTAACGGTTCGAGGCAAGATTACAAGGAAGCGATGGAAATTGCTTTATTCCTCATTTTTTTTAATTCAAGGTTAACTAAGGTTTTGTTGAGGAAGGACTTTTGAGAATGTAATGACTCTTCTTTTCTGATCATAATTTGACAGTCTGAGAATTCTTCTTAAGTCAATGAGTGGACAATAAGTGAGTCAACTCCTGAATGGTGGGTGGAAAAAGAATAAAATTAAAGATGGTTTATATGGTTACGTAATAAAAACACAAATTTTAACAATATTTACATTAAGATTAAACCTTACAACTAACATGATTTGTGCCTACGTCAAAGTGAGGGTGTGGAATTTATCTAGAACTAGCGAAACCCGCGCAACTCCGTTCGCGTGTATCCCGCTTTCCCGTGGGAATTTTGAGAATACATCCCAAAACCACGTATTTAAAAACCTTCCCCGTGAATCATCTATTGAAAAAATCGCATCCAAATCCGTAGCGTAGTTTTATGCAGAGTCAAAAGATTAAGATAGAATAATTTATTCAGGGATTTGACGACCTCCGTGGCGTAATGGTTACCATGCCATACCGCCACCCTGGAGGTTCCGGGTTCGATCCCCGGTCGGGTCATGATGAAAAACGAACTTTTTCTGAATGGCCTCGGGTCTTGGATGTTTATCTATATATGCATTTGTTATAAAAATATAATATCGTTGAGTTAGTATCCCATAACACAAGTTTCGAACTTACCTTGGGGCTAGCTCAATTTGTATGAATTGTCCCTATATATTTATTATTATTATTTAGTCCTACACAGGCACTTTCTCTTTTCGAAGTGTACAAAAATATTTGTATCAATAAATCTACTCTAGGTATAAACTACCACCATTTCGGAAACAAAAGCAAAATGGCCAATTAGTTGATCGGAACATAAAAAAAATATAACAAAGATATTAGAAATTTTCAAATAAAAAAAGTTCAAATTCCGTTACCAAATAATTACACAGGGGGTGTACTTTTGACGCCGTATCATTGTCATCGCAGGAAATGGTGCACCCCTTATAATTGAACGTGTCGGATCCACGTGCCAAGGAATTTGAATATAAAAAAAAGTTTAAAAGCCAGATGTGATTGGCTTTAAGTTCTTCTACTTTTATTTATTTTGGTGGGCAACGCATCTAAGAAACAGTCGATATATACTGTCACGGAATATAGCGGTTGACGTTAAATAGCGGTGATTTGCTGCTGTTTTTCGTATGATGACTGAGAGCCGAAAGGCAAACAAGCATGCCATGGTAAGCCGTCACCGTAGCCTATAGACGCTTGCAATACCGGGGGTATCACTCACGCGTTGCCAAACCTCCCAACCCCCCAAGTGGAGCTCTGGAGACCTTACTCACCGTAGAAACACAACATGGCCGAGACCAATGCTATTTAGCTACGATCTGTAAGGTGGGAGGTCCTTCCCCAGACGGGCTGCTCCGATTTGAGCGGATTTTCCGCTGTGCAAAACCATGTTTTCTACTTCCTGTTTCCTTGCCCCTTCCATTTTCGTTTCTTCATTGGTTTACATTCAAGATTCGTGTAGTCGTAAATGTCCATGGGCAGCGATAATTGGTTAAGAGGTAACTCGGTGGCTCCTTTGGCCTCCTCTGTCATAAAAAAATGTGTTAACTAATACAAGCTTTACTTAAAACTTTGTGTCCCCCAAGCATTTTGGCAAAAGTTGACAAAAAAAACCGTTTAAATAAAATGACTGAATTATTACAGCTTCTGGCACCTCAATTTGGCACACTTTTTATGGTAAACGACAGTTGGTTTTTAAATAGAAAAAAATCTATAATTTTGCATCATTGACAGTTGACAATTTCCTGCTAAGCCCCACAGACCCATAGCAAATAATGCCCATTGTTTGTTTTAAAGAAAAAAAAAAATGTGATGAATATGATCAAATTCTATAGAAAACAGAGTTATATGATGAATGACAAATGATAGATTGTCATCTTCCTATATTTTTTTACGAATCACACAACGCCATCTAGTCCCAAAGTAAGCAAAGCTTGTACTAGGGGTATTAAATTTCTATCGAGCGCATTTCAAAATTATTTAACCGCCGCCAAGAACTAATTCAGAGAGTACAGTCGATAAGACAAGTCAGTGACTTTCAAGTAGCTTAAAGACAGGCAGTAGATCAGCGTGATGAATGAGTGGAAAAAAAAAAAAAAGTACAAAATGACAAAAAAGTCCGTAACCGGTTTTCTTTCGCCATTTCTTTTTACCGGTTGCCATTTTGCTTGTGTCCGAAATGGTGGTAGTATATAACGTAGTTTATTTTCTTTATTTAAACAAGTTGTAAATGACAAAAAAAGTGCCTGTGAAGGTCTAATTTCTGAAATAAACGATTTCATTTCATTTCATTTCGATGTAGCCTCAAATCCTTTCTATTCCAGCAGTGGGCTAACGGTTTATGATAAAAGTTCATTAACCCTCAACCCTATAGTGTTACTGACCACACTGTCAATAATAATTATGGTTCAGTTTAAAAGGACCATAAAAAAAATGCAAGGAAACCCCGCAGGCTGCATCGTCGTTATTTATTGCAAGCTTCGAAAATGTCAAGAGTGTTTATAATTTAAAACTTGGGTTCCGTATATTTACAATAGAATTAACTGTATGTTAAGTCAGTATTTCGAGGAATACGACGAATATTATATTGACATTTAATACATACCTCCTTACCTACAATTTTTTTTTGTACTACTTTCACTTCTTTCAATGAAAAAAAAAATGAAAAAATAAGAAACAAAATTTTTAAATAAAAATGGAGTAAGTAAAAATAAAATTAGAAAGCTTTAAATAACCAAATCACGTTAGGATGCTTACATAAAGAGGCAGATTTTTTTTCTAAAGTTTGTCTGTTATAAAGGGTTAACTTTTATAAAGTTTGTTGGCATCTATAACCCGTTTCTTTAGTAGTGATCGCATTAAAGATATGAAAAGATAATACATGTACAGTCAGGTGCACGTCGATCATTACACTTGCAATACAATTTTGGCTCTTATGACATAGAATTTAAGAATTTACAAGTCCGATGTGTAAAGGTTGACGTGCTCTTGACTGTACAAAGTCCAATATTTAAAAGTCAACCTGGTCTTGACTGTACATACATACATTATGTAGAAAATGATCGGTCAACCATTAATAATTTTCATATGGCATTTTACTAAGGATCTCTAAATAATAATCGCGCCTAGCACAGGTGGGCCAACTCGGCCCGCCACGTGTGTTTCGTGATTTTTTGCCGTGTCTTAAATGTCAAGTCAAGTGGGGTCAGGTTGGTTTGTTAACCCCACCCGGGGTTGAAAGGACGCTTTCATGATGTCATCCATTCACCACTAAAGCGCGTATTACACTACACGATATTCAGAGTAACAAAAGAGATGGTGCAATACGAATAAGCGAGAAGCACTTACAACTTCTCACTTCTTAGTACTGCACCATCTCTTTTATCAGGCCCTGAATATCGTGTAGTGTAATAATCGCTTAAGTACTTTATTTTGTCATGTACTCTGAAGTCGAATCAATCATCATATAAACGCAACAACCAACTGCATGTGTACGGGTCTCCCTTCATTCGAAGGTGATAAGAGTGTACTCTGCCACGTTGCTCCAGAGACCATTGTTTTCAAGCCGCCTAAACGCCACCGTAGATCGACTATCATCCATTGATAACAGTCGGAAGCGACGGCTTAACTTGTCCTCCGAAGCACGGAGAAGCTCGAGATAACGAAACTCATCCAAACACTGGCTACGCTCGACGTTGCTTAACTTACGTATTCGTTTTTAGGGTGAGATTATTATTATTATTATTTTATTTTCTTACAAAATCCACAGCTCTTGGTATATATTTAAACATGCATAACAAATATAACAGCCAGCTAATGACGGTTTTACATTATGTATAAAGAAACAGTAATACATAGATAAACAGTCCAGGGCAAACAGGCAATGATTAAAAAAGGGTGAGATGCCATCGAATCCTCCAGTCTACGAATAATTTATATTTTCAATTTATTTATTTCCACAACAAAGGTACAATTTACTAATGAAGTCCCTAACCTCTGTGCTAGGTAGGTATATAATACCTGATATATTTTCCGAAATTCCCATGGGAATGCTGGATACACGCAAACGAAACGCGGGTTTGTCTAGTGTTACATAAATCTCTGTGGAGTAAATAAAAAATAAAAATAGCTTAAATTTTCGACACAATTTTAAAAAATTAACAAATACATAAGAGTCACTTGTTAGTAAATTGAGTATGGCCACCCTCGCTAGGGTTGTCACAATTTGAATTTTAAATCGGCAACAGGTGCCAAATGTATGTGAGAATGGTTTTTATTTGCATATCGGTGATCTTGTTTGAAATAATTTAACTTTTGTTATGTTAATTTTGATGAAAAAATTGTGCATAAAATGATTAAATTCAGTTGAAGTAGGTTTGTTGCTTCGCCACGAAACTGGGGAAAATTGTTTCTCTCATCTAACTAACAGCTTTTAAACTGTCAATTTATCTGACAAATAGGAAATCTCGAAGTTATCAACCAGTAGTAAAAGAGGGTCTAAAGCTAATATTTAATATTGACGACCTCCGTGGCATAATGGTTATCATGCCAGACCGCCACCCAGGAGGTCCCGGGTTTGAATCCTGTTCGCGTCATAATGAAAATGGCTTGGGTCTTCAATCTATATATGTATTTGTTATAAAATATAGTTTCGTTGAGTTAGTATCCCATGACACAATTTTCGAACTTACTTTGGGGTTGGGGCTAGCTCAATCAAATTGTATTGTCTAAGTTTAGACCTATTCTTTAAATACTAAATATTTCTGACCAAATAGGTCTATTACTTTCGAATAGGGTATAGAGAACCGGTACTATCTCAAGGAACCGGGATTTTCGGTACCGGACTATGCTGGAACCGGGATTTCCCGGGAATTTCGGTACCGTCGGGATTTTTTTTCAATACATCAACACCGCCTAGGGATGTTTTGATTTTGCTCAATTTACACATTTTTTGTTAGACATACTTATTTTTAGAAAGCTCATTTATTGGACTAGGTACATGTAAAAGTAAAATAATATTATATTTATTGCGTAAATATTTTTTATAAAGTGAAATAATGATACAAGTAACGACCGTATTTGTTTAATACGGTCGTTACAAAGAAAAATAAAAAAATTACAAGCAGTTTTTTGCAATTATGCGAAAAATCAGTTATCAATCAAATATCCCATGATTCATACAATGGTTCTGCATCGATTTTTCATGTCATAAATAAAATCTTTTTGGGCGACATTACCCA
Source organism: Endotricha flammealis (assembly GCA_905163395.2). Taxonomy (NCBI): domain Eukaryota; kingdom Metazoa; phylum Arthropoda; class Insecta; order Lepidoptera; family Pyralidae; genus Endotricha; species Endotricha flammealis. Next base: position 1,511,974 of record LR990878.1, read on the forward strand.
AGTCCTGGTATGATGCTAAAAAGTTGCTCTTGTCGCAAGGCTTGCGGCAATCAAGGTTAAAGTGACGTTATCATGCTACTGGGGAAGTAAGTGAAAGAATGCCATGGCCAGAAGCGCAAGGACCATCCGCACGAAGACCGATTTTTGCTAACTGATGCGAAAAAACAGCCAAATGTTACGGCAATGCTGTTTCTTCAAATGCTCTCGTCAGAGCACCAGTTGTTTGTGTTAAATAAAAATTGTCAATTGGACACCACTGCTTCTGTCGCTCGCTCGCAACTGACTGAAGGGTTGTGGTGTTAATGTCCGTACGCAGACAGCGCGAGTGGTGACCAGCTGACTTCAGGAGCACGCACGACATTTCGGTCTTAGACTGGCCTGCGCAATCACCAGACCAAAATCCCAAAAAGAACGCATAGAACATGCTTCCTCCACAAACATTGAGACTGAAGAGCAATTTTTTTGCATCTTAACAGGACTTGAGACAGTTCTTGGGAAAATTGAGACTTCGTGATCTTGATTCGAAGCATAAAACCGTTTCAGAACCATTGTAAACATAGGTGTTTTTAAAGACAACATTTTCTTTGGCAAAATTGCAAAAAAGGCATAGTTTCGATATTTTTTTTACTTTTTCTTGAAAACATGCTCGATCGTTTGTTGACCATCAAAATATATTCCATCGCACGTAGCGTCACTAGCGTCAGTGTTGCCAATTGCCATAGAATTGAATAAATAAAAAAATCCCGAAAGTACCGAAAATCCCGGTTCTTGTATTTTAATTCCCGGTTCTTTTACAGCTATAAAAGAACCGGGAATTCCCGGGATTTTCGGTACCGGGATTTCCCGGTTCTATACCCTACTTTCGAATCGTCTTTTCTGAAAAGTCAGTTAAACCTAACGCCCAACCCTAGCTAATGGTCTAAATTTAGACCTATCTTTAAATAGACAACATTACAATACATTTTATTCAAATAGGCCTATTAGCTCTTTATTCTTCGGAAAAGTCTGTTAAGAATACCCTACCCTTAATGGTCTAAGTTTAGGCGCGAACGGCGCGTGGCGGTTACGTCAGGTGCACCCCCCAACCCCAGCTACAGGTGGGCATAATGACCTGACAGGTTGCAATCATAGATTTCGTTTTTATGTTTCTAAATAGATAAAAGAACTCTTGAATGTAAAGCTAAATATTTCGGTTAGTTTAAAAAGGGATTTAAAGATAATTATGTAGATAAATAAAATTTTATTTTCCAAATGCGTAAGAAACTCCATAAAGTCTATTATAAAGCCAGTAAAAAAATATGATTACTTTTACTACAAAAATGGATCGACTTTTCCAATTTATCGTTATCGATAAATTTTCATTTCAATCGATAAAATAGCCAACACTATCCTTAACATAAGTGTTTCCTCAAACTATTTTCTATAGTGAGTTATCAGTGACAAGGTACATTGACCCCAAACTAATTGCTTGATTGTAAAACAATGGGACAAAAACGTAAGACATCTATCGAATAATTACTTACAGATAGACAAAGCTATTCATTAATTTGCGGTGATTACCGGAATTGCTATTTTTAAAAAAAAAAAAAAATTCACAGAAAGGAGGAAAATTCAAGGATGAGATGGTCAAATGCGCAGATGATACTCTCTGATCATTCTTCTTCTGCAGCCCTTCACCACCCAATGCTGAGTGTAGTCCTCTAACAATGCACGCCATTCCTCTCGGTCTTGTGCTTTCCTCCATACAGCCCCTTCTGGCAATTATGACCAGCCCCCTTACTCTTGAAGATAATTCCGCTCGATCGCCATTGGATTGTTAATTTTAGGTACTTATTACAGCTAAACTAGCGCTAACTAAATATTAAACTAAATGAAATCGGATTTTATGCTAACCAAATAGTTAGTAAACTCTGGTGCGGCAGATATATGTCTCTGATCATAATATTGACGAATCTGTTCATAATGTTCATATATTATGTGCTAAATAAAACGTCTCATTTAAAAACTGTCACTTTGACTTAGCGTCCCTGTGGGTAGGTACTTAATTTTTTTTAAATACACACCACCAATATAGTTTTCTGTTTTTTGAAGGCGTGGTTATTTGATGTTTAACTTACACACATGGTTCGCACAATTTGTACAAACCGCATTTCTTCTGAAGAGTAAAACTCCCAGTTCTGTGGTAATGCCAGTTTTGGAGCTTAGTATTACCTATATTTAAAATAGTACCTTTTAAATTTTATTAATGCTAGGAACTTAATTACAAGAATTACTAAAAACAATACCAGGTAAAAGTACTTTCTAATAAAACCAGTTAACCATTCAAGTAGCATTCCTTAACGGATAAAAGTTAACCGTCGCTTCCCCTAAGTTAACTGCCCACCCCAGCATTTCCTGCGTTATCAGTAATAATAATGTTTCTGTTTAACAAAAGTTTGCATAAGTACTTTTGAGAAGCTCAATAGTGTTGCTGTATGTCACACTCTAATCAAATAAGGTAAGCAATGCGATAGTCAGTATTTAGATGGGTTTCTTTATCTCGAACTTTTTCGCAAGGCACGTTAAGCTGTTCAAGCAAATTAAGAGAGTTAGGGCACAGCGGATAATCCGCTCAAATCGGAGCAGCCCGTCTGGGGAAGGACCTCTACCTTACAGAAGATCGTAGCCAAATAATATTGGTTTCGGCCAGGTGTGTTCCTACGGTGAGTAAGGTCTCCGGAGCTCCACTTGGGGAAGTTGGGACGGTTGACAACGCGTGAGTGATACCCCCGGTATTGCAATCGTCTATAGGCTACGGTGATGCTTACCATCATCATCATTATCATTACCGGGCCGTATGCTTGTTTGCCAACTTTGTGGCATAAAAAAAACTATCAAACCGTTTTTGCGTGAAAACATCCATACATACATTTGACGACCTCCGTGGCGTAATGGTTACCACGCCAGACCGCCACCTAGGAGGTCCCGGGTTCGATCCCCGGTCAGGTCATGATGAAAAACGAACTTTTTCTGACTGGCCTCGGGTCTTGGATGTTTATCTATATATGTATTTGTTATAAAATATAATATCGTTGAGTTAGTATCCCATAACACAAGTTTCGAACTTACTTTGGGGCTAGCTCAATCTGTATGAATTGTCCCTATATATTTATTTATTTATTTATTATACAAGCTTTCGCGTTTATAATATTAGTAAAGTATAGTTATAGATAGATCCTTACCTATGTAAGGATCTATCTATAACACCCCTCATACCTTCCTACTTTTCCCTTCCTTTTTTATCTCTTCATAGGTGGGCAACGTATCTAAAATTCTTGTAATATTGGATGTCTATGGGCAGTGGTTATTGTTGTACCGAATTAGTCGGTGTTTGTGCGTCGACAGTTTTCGGTAAACAACACGTTTGGTAGAATTCGTCGTTGTTCGTGCTTCGACTACGTACTGTCGACGCAAGAGCAGCGACCACAGCTCATTTCTATTCCTATGTCTTAAAATATATCTATACTAATATTATAAAGAGGTAAAGTTTGTGTATTTGTTAAATTGTAAGGGGTAATCTCGGGATCTACTGAACCGATTTTAAAAATTCTTTCACCAATAGAAAGCCACATTATTGCTGAGTGTCATAGGTTATATAAAAAACCAAAAAATAAAAAGGCTTTTAACATTATGCCCAACGAAGTCGGCACGGGTCAGCTAGTCTAAAATAAAAATACAAAATATTTTTTATTCAAATAAGCCTTGTCACAAGCTCTTTCGAATCGTATTTTCCTATTCTACCACCAGTTCAGACGGCAGATTTGTATATGAAGAACTGGTAAGAAACTCGCTCCTTTAGTATCATGTATTGTTGCCAAAAAATTCGTTATACGATGTAACAAAGTCCTATCATACGGCTCGTATTGTGCTAAACATAAGTCGATGACGCGACGATGTGTCCTTGAGGCGCGCCTTTCCTAATGTACATGTAATTGGCGGAAATTGACACTGACTGCTGATGAATCTACGTAAAATTATACATTTACTTGTACGAAAGAGTTTTTTTGATACATCAATTCAATAAAGGCAAGATTAGGTGTTCAGTGTTCACCCTTTTCAGGTTTGCTGAAATTTGAGGTGGTGAAAATGGTTACTTCAATGGTTCTTAAGTTCATCAACCTCCAGAGATTGTCAGTTTACTGCTCAAAAATAACAAGCTTTACACTATTTAATAATCGGGACAAGCCCACCACACATTCCCACCGATGTGTCTCCTGTGTAGCCAGGATCAACAACGGCGACCTCAGATTGACAATAAGCGATGAAGCTTATTGACGTTCTGGGGAGATCTGTCTTGGAACTCACAACGAATTTAATCAGAAAGAAGATGGTCGAAGTCGAAAGTATTGAAAGGACTTCCCTCCTTAACAACTACGTGAGAGTACACAAGGTACACGTACAAAAGGTACACCATTTAGTAAAGTTAATTTTTCTATGGTTAGTTGAAAAATTTTAAAATAACCTTAAAACATCAATATTTCGTAAACATCTCACTTTCAACCCCCTACTGATGGGGTTAGTTGCAAATGATTCTGTATAAGAGTGAATAGAGTTTATCAATTTCACTCTCCATTTGATCTCAATTCATTTTTGATTGATTATGAAAAAAAAAATTGTTTGCAGTATTTTTTTAATCTTAACATTGAAAGTTATCCAAACAACAAAACCATCTTTCCTTATGTAATAATTGTAACCTACAAATCTAAAAGTTCACAATATAAGTGCCAGTTCACACGGCTCCCACGCGCCAATGTCTAGGCCGGCCGTGTGAACGAGACTTAACAATTGTGTTACGTCATTAGTTACGAAAGGAAAAATGCTCTCACTGAGTCAATGCACTTTCTAGATTATTGTAAAATTAATTAAAACTAAACTAACAATAAAAATTAAAACTAAGCATTAAAAAGACATGGTCCCTGTGGCAGGGTGCCCAAAATGCTAGCAGCGTTTGGAAAACTTAATTTAACACTAAACAACAATAACTTAAAATTACTTATTGCTAATTGTGTCCCAAATGGGTCTCCACTTAGGGGAAAATGTGTCGTGGCACGAGTACCACGACGCTGGTTTTCTGTGGAAACCGTGTTACTGGTCAAATCAAATCTAATTGTGATGTGAGAAGTCATTGACTCGAAAAGAAGAACAATAAAAAAAAACACAATTGAAACAGCGACATTAAAATTTAGTCCTAAAATACAAAAAAAAGTAAAAAAAAGACAAATAACATAAAACACGTGTAGCCCTTTCAGAACTGACCGTACTAAGCCTGCGTTCACGTTTAAAAAAATATTTTGGCGCGAAATTCTATTTTACCGTGCCGATGCGGTGTCGAGCGTTCGTACGTTTGTCTAGGTGCCTAGTGCAACAGCAGTTGCGGGGCAGCGGGGCGTTAGAAGCCAGTCGAAACGTGTTCCAAGATGGAGGTTATGTTTGTGGACGGCACCGGGAGGCGTAAGTATTTATTTTTTGGTTTAAACTTAATTAATAAGTACTTTTTTTAGTTTCAATAGTTATTTTAAATGTTAAACTACAGTAATATGATATTATTTTCTTTCGATTAATGATATTTTAAATAACAATGAGTCCACAAAGTTTGAACGCTCGATCGTGCGTTGTCGTTTGAAATTGTACTTATGAAACTGAGTTTTCATACAAGTAATGCTTGTTTCTTTTTTCATAGGACGGCCACTTGACGATAATTTATTAGAAGAATTGCTTGGCGATGGATGTCAGTCGGACCTGGACATCTCTGATGAAGAGACTGAACCGGCAATTCAGATCCCTCGTTTGCTAGATGAGGATATACCTGTGCAGGATTCCCCTGACGATGATGATAGTGATCCTGAATTCAATGTGCCGTTATATCAGTTACATCGTGGGCGTCAGGAACAGGTAAATCTACCACCTAACCTACTACCAACTGCCGCTAGCTCGAACAACCGTGGGCGCCAGGAACAGCTAAACCTGCCACCAACCGCCGCTAGGACGAGCGACCGACCACGACAGGTACAAAGGTCAAGACTTTGGAGAGCCACTGACTTCACTGATAAGGATCATGATTATTCTACTTTTCCGAGTGCTAACGAAGTCAAAACTCCATTGCAGTATTTACAAAATTATTTCAATGATGGCTTTTTCCAAAATCTTGCTGACTGCACTAACTTATATTACCTTCGTAAAACCGGATCAGTATTAAATACCAGTAGTCAGGAGATTCGTAAGTTGTTCGGTATACTTCTGTTGATGGGATGTATACCATACCCAAGAATTAACATGTACTGGCGTACCGGCATGAGATTAGAAGTAATAGCCAGTCAAATGCCTAGAGATCGCTTTTTCCAATTAAGAAATAATTTGCACGTTGTAAGTTCAGATGATCCACCGCCAGGCAATACGAACCCATTATGGAAGGTACAACCTATGCTCGACGCCGTAAAAAGTGCTTGCACGTCAATAGAAAGGATTCCTGGAAAGACTTGCTTTGGTTCAGGGTGGATTTAGCAGACTCTCTCATGAATTCCTCTAGCCTCGCTTTCAGTGAAACGACAGAAGATCAGCATACTTCACCATCTGTCGAGATACCTGGAAAGAGGTACAAGCCAGCAGCAGCTCCGTCTTTGGATAAACGGTTCGACAAATTCGAACATTTCCCCGTTTTCGACGATATTTCTAGGGGTAGGAAATGCAGGCTGGAAAGTTGCCGTTCAACTACAAAAGTGCGTTGCACAAAATGCGACGTCTACCTGTGTATCATAAGAGACCAAAATTGTTTCTTAACGTATCATAGTAAGTGACTCCTGTTGTGTTTATGAATGTATAACAATGTTAATTATGTCATATTTTATGCTAAAAGTATTTAGTACCTAAGACGAAGACTGATTCTTGTAGCCATCTTGAGTAACGTTGATTCTAAGCCGTAAAAATTGATAAAAATTGATCTCAAAGGTTTGTAATACTGTTGATTTTATAAGAAAAATAATAAATATATGTTATAATGTCAAAAATCTGTTTTAATTACCGCCATTTCTTAGTTACGCACGATCGTGCTTTCGTATAGTAGAACCGGGAACGCACGTTCGTGCGGGGGGGTTGTACGGAAAGGCATGGGGGGGAGATTTTTTTCATTATTTTTCTGAGGCACCCTAGCTCCTAGTGACTTCGTATTAGTCAATAAATATATCAATATTTCAAAAAATATTTATCGTTCTGAAAGGGGTAGTGTAACTGAATATTATGTCGATGCGTCAACTTACAGTATAAATTATTAGAAACACAGTGGCCTTATTAATAAAAACATTATATTCAAGGCTACCTTATGGTAACGAATTTTTGCAGCATGGTTTTAGCTAGGTAAGAAGCAACAGAAAGTGTTATAGTTAGTTTTTTTTTTGATGGCGCCACTGTGTATTAATAAATAAATAAATAATCTTTATTTATCAAATCAGTTAGGTACACATAGTCGCAGGGATCTTCTTTTAAGTATATAATCCCGCTCTTCCTCTATTGATAGTTACAATTATTTTTTTAAATTAGTAAACAAATTCTACACAATTTACACAGCGCCACGATCCCAAAGTAAGCTAATATATTCATGTAATTATATAAAGAAAACACGCTGTATATCCGGCTCGAAGGACCATTTTGTAGTTCGTCATGAAAAACCAATAGTTATATGAAGAAAACGCCCTATTTAAACGATAAATTAAAACTAAACAGTTACCGTCACGCGATGTAATCGAGGGTGTCTGTGTATTGGCATGCAGGGTTAAATGTGACTTTATGGGGTGAAAAAGACCAATTATGATTTTAACCGTGAGAAATTATTAACGTTATGGTTGAGCGAATGATAGTCAAAAGTGATTTAATTATAGTTGCGCTTAAGCTTTTATTTGATGATATGAATCATACCATCAATTATAAGATCATACCGTTTGATTGTCTCGTATCTTGGGCCAAGTCTACCACACATTCTCACCGCGCGGTTTCAGAGGAGTTTCCTCCCGCGAACGCTGAGGCTGTGGAATGAGATCCCCGCCGAGGTCTTTCCTTTAGATTATAACATGGGGTTCTTCAAAAGGGGCATCAAAAAAATTTTACAGGGTCGGCAACGCGCGAGTGATACTCCCGGTGTTGCAAGCGTCCATAGGCTACGGTGACCGCTCACCATCAGGCGGGCCGTAAGCTTGTTTGCCACCTTTGTGGTAAAAAAAAAACCGCGGGCAGCCAGGATCAACAACGTCGACCTGTTTGACAATATGCAATGCAGCTATTGACGTGCCGGGGAAGACTACTGCTATTTATTTATATAACTTTATTGACCACATTACAAAATTACTGATACAATAAGCGGACTTATGCTAAATTGCATTCTCTACCAGTTAACCATTGGGATGTGCAGAGATCACGAATGCGGTTTACTTGTTACTACTAACAACATTGAAATGAAATGAAATGATTTATTATTGCATCAAATATGGTACATCAGAGATGGCAATGGTTCACAGAATCTTACACATATTCAGTCACAGCGGACATGCAACAGACTCTTAAAGTCATAATGAATAAATTACACATTGAATTGACTTGAAAAAAAAAATACATTGAATTGAAGAAATTATTAAACTTAAGTGTATAACATTACTCAAAATTAATACATAAGTAATTCAATATCTTGGAATGTGTGTTGTAAATTGCGTGGAATTTACTCATCATAACATAATACAATATAGTCGCTGTCTGTCCGTATGTAGGCTTAAAGTACGCGACGGATTTAAATGCGTTTTTTTTAATAGTGATTCAAGAAGAATGTAACCTATTTTCTACCCAAGTAAATCAATGTGGCCAATACATTAAGATATTTTTGTACTTCAACGATATGTTTACAAATCGTGTTTCGGGCAAAGATTTCGTTGTTGGCAATTTTGGCATATTTCACGGTATAGAAACCATAGTGTTTATTGACTTTTTGATAATGGTTAAATTTTTTAAGGTTTTTAGTTTTGGGTTCATATGTATGTATTTTAAATATGACTGGTTTATACGTATAATACATTCCGATATTCGCACGAGAAAGCAGGATACAAACGGCAAACGAAGTTGCGCGGGTTTCGCTAATTATTTATAATTAAACTAAAGTTAAGCAACAATACCTCTAATTTGTATATGGATGGGTTAATCTTTAAGTTCCTCCGGTATGCTAATATCAGGAGTTCTTCGCTTGGACTGAACGATTATCTTCACCTTTGCTAATCTTCACTATCACTAATATTATAAAGAGGAAAAAATTTATATTTTTGTGTTTGTGTATGTTCGTTATGAATAAACTCGCAAACTGCTGGACCTATTTCAAAAAATATGTTACCGTTGAGAAGCTAAACCGTTCCCGAGTGACACAGGCTTTTATTTTATTTTTAAATAGTATAATATGTAATTTTTAACTAGCTGACCCGTGCCCACTTCGTTGGGCATAATGTTAATAATCCTTTTTTAGTACAGGCGTTCGTAAGAAACGCTTTCATTCGACCGTTTTTTCTCCGATTTACTTTGCAAAACCGACTACCACATAAAAGCCTTTTTATTTTTTGGTTTTTTATATAACCTATGACACTCAGCAATAATGTGGCTTTATATTGGTGAAAGATTTTTTAAAATCGGTTCAGTAGATCCCGAGATTACCCCTTACAATTTAACAAATATACAAACACACAAACTTTACCTCTTTATAATATTAGTATAGATTATCCTTACAAACCGTGCGAAGCTGGGGCGGGGCGCTAGTATTTTTATAAAACTAATAATACACAAACAGTTTCTAATACAAGATGGCGGAATTCTCAAAATGGCGCGAATGTGTATTTGAACTGGACAAAAAACAACGACATTGAACTGGCAAATGTTAAAGTTAGACAAAGGCATATTTAATTATGGCTAAGGTGGCTATGATTTGTGTATTTAAATATTTTTTTCTGGTAAAACAAACAAACTAACATAATGTAAAAAAAAATGTACGATATATTTTTAAATGACAAAAAAGGCCCTAACTGGTTTTCTTTCGCCATTTCTTTTACCAGTGGTCATTTTGCTTTTGTTTACGAAATGATAGTAGTTCGTAGAGTAGATTAATTTATCATTTATTACTGTACTAGCTTTTACCCGCGGCTTCGCTCGCGTTAATTTTATGACTGTATAGACAGATCTCGTTTGACAACAAAACAACCCATAGCGCGACTTGTGGCGCCATCTGTTGGCCGATACAGCGCCCTCTATAGTAGAAATATTATTTTCCTATTGGAACGACATACTTTCACGGGATAAAAAGTAGCCTATGTTGGGCTCTGTATCCCTAACAATATGTATGCAAATTTTCATAATGATTGGCTGGTTAGTCAAGCCGTGAAGGAATAACAAACAAACAAACAAACAAACTCACTTTCTCATTTATAATATTAGTAAGGATACTCTGACAAGAGAACGTGTTTGTAAAAACCTACTCTCTGAATAAAAGTTTTGAATTTTCTTTTTTAATTTGCCACTCTAAAATGAACACAAGTTATAAAACGTCGACTCAAGCCTGTGTTTCGATGGATTTCGTCATCTCGAGCTTTCCCGTGCTTCGGAGGGTCCGTTAAGAAGTCATTCCTGGCTGTTATTGATGGATGACAGTCGTTAAGCCAAGTTTTTGGACGGCTTGTCTTTGTCATAGTCAAAAAGCGTTTTAATTAAATAAAAAATAAATATATAGGGACAATTCACACAGATTGAGCTAGCGTTAAAGTAAATCGAAACTTGTGTTATGGGATACTAACTTAACGATATTATATTTTATAACAAATACATATATAGATAAACATCCAAGACCCGAGGCCAATCAGAAAAAGTTCGTTTTTCATCATGACCCGACCGGGATTCGAACCCGGGACCTCCTGCGTGGCGGTCTGGCGTGGTAACCATTACGCCACGGAGGTCGAATTATAATAATTCTACACTTAAAGGTTTATGTGATGGCATTTTGTGTTTGTATCGATCTATTTTCTTATAAAATAAAATAAAATATCCCCCCTGAACTATGGTCACCACACACAGTATGGGAGTGATAACTAGTTCGGTGTCATCGCGCCGCTCGGTACTGTCTGTGTGACGTCACAACTCAAGGTCACCGGTCGATTTCAGAACGTGTTTCAAATTTAGTGTTAAATTCAAAAAAATATTAGCCGGTTTCAAGCTATCAGTTATTCTTATTTCAATTTCTTCATTGGAACAGCCTAGTGTGGTCTGGTAGAGTACGCTCCAATCCCTTCGATTGAAAGGGGACGTATCCCTTCAGTGGAATGATTATGGGTTGATATGATGATCGATGGATGAAAGTTAGATTTGAACAATTGCAAATTAATATAAAAAAAAATCTTTCGGTACAGTTAGCATAGTTTCACAATATGATCAATTACCACTAGAGCGAAACAGTCAGAAATGGTAGAAATGAGTAATTTGGTAAACAATGGTAATTTCACGGTAGATTTGCCATCGGACCCCCTGCGTACGCGCAGACTTAAACGGGGGGTTAGTTTTTTTTCACCAATAGGATATAATTGCTAACGTTTTAATTATTTGTTTAAAAAAAACAGTGTTTTTTAGTGTAAATTGGTGATAATGTTGTTTTTTGGTTGGAATGATGATTTGTTATATAATGAATACGGAAAATGACTAACCACGTTTATTTCTCTACCGCCGCCGTAACTGGGTTTCTTCCGCCATTTCTTTCCCCAGTGGTCATTTTGCTTTGTTTCCGAAATGGTGGTAGTTTATAGAGTAGCTTATTGGTTTTATATTTATCACTGAAGGACAATATGTTGTAAATGATATGTCTAAGTGCCCGCGAGGGCCAACTGAACAATGTATTTTTGATTTGATTTGATTCTAACTGCAAATTGAAAATTGAATCTGAAAAGCACTTTAATTTCACATTACAGTGACAGCTATAATTTAATGTGGCATTAACTTCAAAAACGCTTTTCAGAAAATGGCTGTAAAGTTTAAAAATAATTATAAATTGTTCGCCTGCAATCTATACTAATATTATAAAGAAGTAAAGTTTGTGTGTTTGTATATTTGTTAAATTGTAAGGGGTAATCTCGGGATCTACCGAACCGATTTTAAAAATTCTTTCACCAATATAAAGCCACATTATTGCTGAGTGTCATACGTTATATAAAAAATAAAAAGGCTTTTACGTGGTAGTCGGTTTTGCAAAGTGAATCGGAGAAATAACGGTCGAATGAAAGCGTTTCTTACGAACAAACCTGTACTAAAAAAGGATTATTAACATTATGCCCAACGAAGTGGGCACGGGTCAGCTAGTATGGTATAAAAGTGAAGTACCACAAAAGGCCTCTCCTCTAAAACTATTCGTCTCTGCTGTTTCTTCTTTAATTGCCATTCAAATCCGTCAGTTTGTCCATCTCTCTCTTGGTCTTAGGGATTCTAATCTCATAATAAATATTTTGTTATTTCATCCTTTTTCAATCCGTGACAACGATTTGTTCACCTTGTAAGTGTTAATTATAATACACTTATGTTGTGTGTCGGTAGCTGACATGTGTTTCTCACGGACTTATCACATCGTTATGTAGTTTTTTTAACTATAGTCAACGATAGGTTTACTTTACTGGGATTGTTACGTGTGATTAGAACCTACTGTAATATTACAGTCAATTTACTGATTTAAAATGGGACTCAGGTGTTGGTTGTTCTGTTTTAGATGATTTGTCTTCGTTAATTTTAAATTCTACACCATTTACGCCACTTGGTCGCAAAGTAAGCTAGACTAACTTATCTTAACAAACAAGAGAGGTTTCAAGAGAGGTAGGGCACAGGGGATAATTCGCTCAAATCGGAGCAGCCCGTCTGGGGAATGACCTCCACCTTACAGAAAATAGCATTGGTCTCGGCCACGTTGTGTTCCTACGGTGAGTACGATCTCCAGAGCTCCACTTGGGGCGGTTGGGAGGGTTGGCAACGCGTGAGTGATATTGCAAGCATCTATAGGCTACGGTGATGCTTACCATCAGGCGTGCGGTATGCTTGATTGCCAACTTTGTGGTAAAAAAAAACAATGGATTATTGTAGTAAAGAGACTTATAACATAGAAAGAAAACACCCAGACTCGAGACAAACAAAATACCATCACATAAAAATGTTTGTCTCGTGGGTGGATCGAACCAGCGTTCTGATGCTGAAGGTTGGGTCATCACCACCAGCCTGTCATAAAAAATATAAATAACTAGTAAAATACTCGCAACTTCATTTGCATATATCTCGCATTCCCGTGGGAATCTTGAAGAATCCTTTCTTAGTACACCCCTAGATGTCGTAAGGAACCTACATACCAAATTTGGAATCTCTAGATCCAGCGGTTTGGGCTGTGCGTTGATATATAGTTTAATCAGTCGGGACTTTGAATTTTATATTTATAAATAACTAGCAAATTTCACGCATCTTGGTTTGAGTGTATTTCCTGTGAAATTTTCGAAAAATCCTTTCTTATCGGATGCTTACGTCGTAAGAATACACCCTCCAGCCTTTTAGATCTCTACGATCAGCTTAAGATGTGCTTAAGATCCTTCAGTCAGTCAATCATTCAGAACAAAGAAAATGTCTAGATGTGTATGTAAGATCGGTAGGCCTGGTAGTTTTATTTAAAAATATACTCACAATTTCCATTTTTTAAAATGTAAAAACATAAAATTACATACTGAAGGCAAATTATATATATATACTTATTTAGATATAATATAAAATTATATATTTGTGAAGATACAAATCAACGGATGTGTGAATCGGTGTGGGAAAATTGACGCACAAGGTAGTATTATACTGCGGGTAGATCCAAAGATAAGTAAAAGGTTAGTGTCCAGTTGTTTTTAGCATGACTAAGAAACTGGTTTGTGTATTGTGTAGTGGTTTAGTTGGTTATAAGGTGGCAAACAGACATTCGGTTGTTTACATCGTATAAAATGAAGTGGCTTCCTCTGTTTGTTTAAAGGATTTTGAATAGGCGCGGTCCCACTGCTGCGCACGAACACGTGGGCCACGTGGCACATTACAGCTGCGTGGATGACTACGTGGGTCTACGTTTCCACTGCAGTACAAGCTATACACGAATATAAAACCACGACTACGTACAGCTGTAGAGGCTACGCATTGATTGTCATAGTTTTTGGTTTTGTAATGTGCCACGTGGCCCACGTGTTCGTGCACAGCGTGCGCAGCGATGTGCACGCTTTGTGTAACAAGCTGTGTATCGCATTCACTGCGTGTATGGCGTTGACAGCGTTGAGCTATGTTGAGCAAGCCACGCGTGTATCAATGACGTCACTTGATGGTTAACGTGTCCGTGGGTTGCAGTGGAAACAATCACGTACATCTTCTTGCAAAGCAAAGCTTAACACACGTGCGTAGCCTCTTCGTGCGCAGCAGTGGGACAGCGCCTTAACCATTTAAAGGATTTTATGGAGTTTCCAGTAATATTTTTTTCAAAATTTCCACGGGAAAGCGATATACACATACACGTTAACCATTCCAACCATTTGAATCTTTTACAAAGCGTGGCCTTGGAATTATGGAAATATGAATGGTAGACCTTTGACTTTTGTGTGACAAAAGAGGTGTGCCTAGTATAATTTTTATAAGATTTTTTTAAATACTTCACGTCAGTTGTTTACAATAAAACAAAGTGAGTTTTTAAGGTATTATTAAATTTAATGTAACATTATTAATACTTAATTAAATAAAAAAAATCATACGATAAAATACATATTTTCGGATACTTGAAAATGATAAACAGACAATAAAATACGATGGCCAAGCTGATTTCACAAAATGTCATAAAGCCATAAAATATAATCTCTGGATATATCTCGGTCAGTCAACATCATACACAGCGCTATTGTAAATAATTCCCACAGCCTCGGGCGTGGCAACCTTCGTTCTTTGTGCTTCTAAGGGATGAGTCACTCACTCTTTGTCCTTGAAAATATCTGAAAATAGTACAATACAATACAATACAATATTCTTTATTGCACCAAATAAACATAACAATAAAAAGTACAAGGTGTTAGGAAAAGTACAACAGGCGGTCTTATCGCTAAAGCAATCTCTTCCAGACAACCTTAATAGTCGATAAACTTTATATGTTACACTTTGTTCAAAATCAAAAACAGAATACAATTTATACCTAAAATATACTTGATCTCGGCCATATCGAGCTCCTACGGTAAGGTCTTCAGAGCCCCAGTTTTTACATTTTCGGCAACGCGCGAGTGATACCCCCGGTGTTGCAAGCGTCCATAGGCGGGCCGTATGCTTGTTTGCCACCTTTGTGGTATAAAAAAGAAGTCAAAACAACATGTAGAATCCTTTTGAATCAATATAGAAACATTACAGACACTTATATTAACTTGTAAGCTAACGTTATACAATGTTATTGTAAACGTTAAAAATAAAAATTGTGGTTGTACAAGTCGCCTCGAGGATAGCAGGATCATCTTTAGGATGATTTTTGGTTGCAACATCCAACATCCTAATGGACACATGTGGCTCTAATAAACAAAAACCCTGTTTGGTAACAAAGAAAAGGATGGAGCTGACAAAAAATCCGCTTACAAGATGTGCAAGCGATTTTTTTTCTAAAATGGTCCTCCTATCTTCGAGGCCACCGTACGTACGAAATTACTATTGACATATTTTATATGATGGCATTTTGTGTTTTTCTCGATGGAGTATGATGTATTCTAAATATTTACAGCAGGTACCTACCTACATTATTATTATTTGTTGCTGTGGGCTTTTAAATACTGCTTCGACCTTTACTGATCTTTTGTAGTGCACTTTATTTAAATTTCCCTGTCCAGACCGGTTGCTTCTAGGAACTTCCAGATGTGCTGCGCAGAGAGCTGTTGTATCTCCTCTGGAAGCAGATTCCTATCTATATACTTCTTTTATACATGAGTGGTCCGCAGGAGCAGAGAATGTGCATGGCACTTTCTTCTTGGCAGAATCTGCACATAACGGACTGCGTCCTGTTCAGGTTACTGATAACAGATGTTTATTAAGTTTGCAGTGTCCTGTTAGTATTCAAGAATGTTTTTCCGTAGATTTCCCTATTTGGTAAGCATGCTGATTAATGGTCTATCCATTAAGTTGTTGGTTCTAATGTAATAATGTGTAAGCCTACCTTACTTTGGGACCAGATAGAGCGCTCTGTAAATTGTGTAGAATTAATTATTCTTATTTTTGAGAATAAGTGATAATTATTTTATTGGTAAAATACATAACTAAATAACATGAAATAAAATAAAATTAATTAAAACTAAACTAACAATAAAAACTAAAACTAAGCATTAAAAAGACATGGTCCCTGTAATGCTAGCAGCGTTACCTCGCTGAACGGCGGTAGATATCCGTTGAGCGAAGTAACTGCCAGCCTTTGGGTCACCAGTGGTTTGTCGCAGCCTTTTTGCGATGTCCCTAAAAAAAGACAACGCACTGGAACTCCACGGGCCTAATGTTTCTACACCAAAAGCCACAAAATCGTAGGAGTCAGTCAGCTGCTGATATTTTGTGGCTTTAAGTTTCTTGGCGGACGTGAAGATGTGACGGAGCAAGTGTGTCACCGCATGTCGCGTCCCACACCAAAGCCCGTCCCATACTCCACGGTACGAGGGACATTCCGTCTGGCATTTGTTTTTTGAGAACATACATTTTTTCTTCTCATAAAAAGCTTATTTTGTTGAATAGGGTAACTGGTATTGTGGACCATTGTCCATTTTACATCTTATAATATACGTAACACTGTACAAAATGTATTTAGATGCATTTGAATATGTGAACAAAAGCCTTCCTGTGGGAATGGTTGCAATGAGAAACGTACTGTCGGGACGTTTGCGAACATGAATGTACGAAATTTATTCGGGACAAGACTACCACATATTGCCACTGCGGTGTCTCCTGTTAAGCTAGGATCTTTGCAATTTGCAGTTTTTTTAATGCTCTTTTAAAATATGGTAATTGTAACTTTATTAGTACCATTTTAAAAGAGCAATGTGCATATTTTAAAATAACACTTCCTACTACAATCCTTTAACGAGAATGTGTCGTCTTTATAATCACACTTCGACTGATTTCCCCGACCTCGATATTTACACCCCAATGTTGAATAAATTCCGAACCATGATCAAGTGTATATTTGACGGCAATCCCGACTCGCATGCTTTGCTGATAAAAAACACTTAAAAAGTCAATCTATTCACTTGTAATATTGTATTTACTTTGATTTAATTTTTTGTATCTTTTTATTAATAGTTCACAAATTGTTATAATTAAGTGTCAACATAATTTAGAATTGCAATCTCGAATTAATCTTGTATAATTGTAATTTAATAATTTTTTGGTTGTAATTTGTTTTGTTGTCCGAATAAATAAAATAAAAAAAAATAAAAAAATTCTTGCCAGTTCTTCTTAGTAGGTACAAATCAAACTTAGTACAAACTTGGTGGTTGGGGATTGGTAATCTATGGATATATTTAACGATTTTTAAAATTCTTTTACCAATAGAAAGCCGTTATTTATGAGTGTTATGGATGGCCATAGGCTATATATTAAACCCAATGGAAATGGAATTATTTATGAATATAAATAGATAGAAAATAGATATGAACGCTCGATGGCGTCGCTGTGTGTCGCACTCTAATATGAACACGCAAGTTAAGCGACTTCGACCCTAGCCAGCGTTTGGATGGGTTTCGTTACCTCGAGCTTCTCCGTGCTTCGGAGGGCACGTTAAGCCGTCGGTCCCGGCTGTTGTCGATGGATGACAGTCGGTGGCCTTGGGAAAACACCACTCTGAGTGGAAAACACCGGCCTCTGCCAATCAGCATTGGAGCAGCGTGGCAGAGTACGCTCTAATTATCTTCGATTGAAGGGAGACCCGTATCCCAGCAGTGGGATGATTATGGGTTGATATGATGATGATGATGATAAAATAGATATTTTAAGGTTTACCATATCTATTTATTTCGTGCTCCTCGAGCAAAACTGGAAACAATACCAAGAGAGAGGATAAGATTTTGTTTAAATAATAGATATTTTATTTGCAAAACGGAAGGCCATTTTAATTTAAATTTGTGTTTATGTTACGAGGAGATGGCGTCGCTGTCTCTAAAACGAACAAGTTAAGCAGCGTCGACCTGTGCCAGTGTTTGGATGGGCTTCGTTATCTCGAGCTTCTCCGTGCTTCAAAAGACACGCCGCCGTCATCGGTCCTCTGACTGTTAGTAGATGGATAACAGTCTTTAAGCCAAATTCATTCGGTGGAATTCGTCGCTGCTCATGCGTCTACGGTTTTTGGTAAACAACGTTTGATAGAATTCGTCGCTGGTCGTGCGTCGACTACGTACGGTGGCCTTCAAGATATTAGGACCATTTTAGAAAAAAATTGCTTTCACATCTTGTAAGCGGATTTTTTGTCAGCTCCGTCCTTCTCTTTGTTACCAAACAGGGTTTTTGTTTATTAGAGCCACATGTGTGGACACATAGTGGACTAGGATGTTGGATGTTGCAACCAAAAATCATCCCAAAGATGGTCGTGCTATCCTCGAGGCGACTGACCTACTGTCGACGCAAGAAAAACGACCAATTCATTCGGTGGAATAGGACTTCAGGCGTATTCAAAACAATGGCCTCCGCCCAAATGTTTTATCGAATTGCAAAATTGCGTCGACAGTTTTTGGTAGACAACACTTTTCATAGAATTCGTCTAAACAATAAATTTTAATTGAAACCTTTTCGTTGGAACCTACTTTTGAATCCCAGTTTAATATTTTTGGCGTTTGATCTTACAATACATTTTTTTTATACCACTAAGGTGGCAAACAATCTTACGGCCCGCCTGATGGTAAGCGGTCACCGTACCCTATGAACGCTTGCAACACCGGGAGTATCACTATTTTGCATTTCTGTTGGATCTAATTTTATTAACGAAAGAAATTTTCTACTAGTTTGGTGTCGTTCAATGTCAAAGTAGAAAGTCAATCTAATAAAAAGTAGATTTCATGTTTTTTCCTTTTGTTACAGGTATAAAAATGGTGATTCTAAGACAGAAAATACGTAAGAGAGTTCGGTGAGAGAATAAAAAAACCATTCTCGTTACGATGTGACAGTAAAGTGACAAAAGGGCACTAAAACTTTCACTACAAGTCTTCATAACAAAAATACTCCACAAAATTCTCTTTAGCAATACAATAGTGCCAATAACAAAGTGCAAAGTACCTAGAACACAAAGTGTCAAATCAACGAACTGTTAACGAAAAAAGTGCCACAATTTCTTTTTACTGCCAAGTGAGAACAGAATCATTTAAAATACTGCCGAGTTGGATAATAGTAAATTTAAAAACATAACACTCCGTCGGACACATTATTAATCAAAATTAAATAAAACTGCCGAGTGATTAAAAAAACTGCCAAGTGATCACACAAATTTAAAAAAACTGCCGAGTGAGAAACTTTTTTAAAAAGTGATATGTGCTAATGATGGATCTACACGCGCCGCCACTGGTTGTCCATGGTTACGAGCCCCATGCCCCGTTATTGGAAGTTGAAGGTCTGGATCCTCATAGTCCACAGCAGAAGGTCCTGATACACGCTCCTACCCTTCAAAGCCAGGAGCTAATAGGTGATCATAGGAACGGAGGTGAGTTGCTTTTTTATTAGTCCAAAATGCCCCCTACTTTTAGAGTAAACTGTAGATATTTTTTTTAAAGAATATAATTTTGTAAGAAGCTACGAAAGTAAAGATTATTTAATCTTAATATTTTTAAAAATAGCAGTGTTTGTATTACAATTACACATAATTATTAATGACCAACTTTTTCTAATCCATAGGGAAATTGGGAAATCCTTGCAGACGTAGAATAATTCTTATAACGTCTTCTCACTGAAATGTTCAGTTATAATGTCGTTTCTTAGAACTAAATTTAGATAGATGTCAAAAAAGCGGATACTTAGAGTCAAGAACCATGTCCAGAGCAGATTTTTTAAAATTATTTAAGAGGATTTGATTGGGACTGTAAAAAAACTGCCCTGGGACTCACACAGTTTAAAGGAATGAAAGATTTCACCACTATTACTAACCTTCCCGGAAGATAATTGGTAAGAGCACACTGCCTGATATCGAGAGAACGTGGGTTCGAATCCCATCTGTTTACAAAATAAAACTTCAGATAAAAAGAAGAAAGAGATAATAAATGTAGCACGGTTTGTAGGTAGACTTAGACGTAACGTTAACGTAGAAAATAATTGGTACAACGCTAGGTACAAAACTTTAGGAAAAATTTAATGTGGTCGAGAGCAGATGTGTCTTATCTGATGTAGAGTATGACTTTGCAGATGAGCAGTACCACGCGCACAGCAGTAACCAGAGCAGCGACGGTGAGTGATCACTTTTAATTAATTTAACTAAGATTACCATTAGATATGTCTATGACAGCCATCGAGAACGTCTCAATTTTATGCCAGCTTTGTTGCAATAGCGATTTGGAGATTGCAGAGGCTTACAAAAAATAAAAAGTGCGAGTCGGACTCGCTCACTGAGGGTTCCGTACGTAGTAATCATACTAATATTATAAATGAGAAAGTGAGTTTGTTTGTTTGTTATTCCTTCACGGCTTGACCAAGCAGCCGATCATTATGAAAATTTGTATACATATTGTCAGGGTACAGGGTACAACATAGGCTATTTTATGCGCGGGCGAAGCCGCGGGTAACAGCTAGTTATAAATAATGCAGGAACATCGATCTTTAAGTTGTGCAGGAATCGAATCGTGCAGTTTTTTCCGATCTTTCTCGAAAAAAGACCCCCTACTTTTTAAGATTTGATTACAAATGTATAGTTTTGTGTTGTGATTTTTCTTGTACTTGTAGTCTTGTATACTTGTGATATAAAAGTCTTGACAAAAACGGACAACAAAGTGATTTTATAAGGTTTCCGTTTTTTCCTTTTGAGGTACGGAACCCTAAAAATTAACAAAAGCAGACATTTACTACTGCCCAGGTACCAGCCACGAAATTATTCTCTGTTAATAATTATGGAATAGATCTCAATAAATAATTTTTATTCGCTCATCATTCGTCAATCAATAAAATTTCAATTCGAAACGAACCGTTTATTTTATTGAATTGAATACAAACATTTGTACAAATCGGCTCCGCTTTCAGACTTTCGACTGTCTAGCACTTTCTAAAATCTAGACTACAAAACTAAATATTGATCACCTAAATAATTAGTAAGCATACACTGTCGTGCTGCAGTGTGTCGTGTCGTGTCGCATTAGAAGGATACCGGTTTCATACATTTATCAGTATGACGATATAAAACTATAACACATCGTAAATAGATGTGTAATTTCTATCCATACTCCGATATTTGACGACCTCCGTGACGTAATGGTTACCACGCCAGACCGCCACCCGGGAGGCCCCGGGTTCGATCCCCGGTCGCGTCATGATGAAAAACGAACTTTTTCTGGTTGGCCTTGGTTCTTGGATGTTAATCTATATAATGTATTTGTATCCCATAACACAAGTTTCGAACTTACTATGGGGCTAGCTCAATCTGTATGAATTGTCCCTATATATTTATTTATTTTACTAAATGTTGTCGCGACACGACACACCACACTTTACCTAATACTGCCTTTATAGAGTGAATTTGAGTTGTTTTTATTTTACCACATCTCAGTGTCTACTCTCGTAACAAAAATAGTTATATCATGTTAATCTCGATTGCTGTCTCACTCATACAACATAGGAATTGAACGGGACAGCGCGTTAGTTGAGATGAGTAAAAAACTGTTTCTATCTCATCTCAACGAACGCGCTGTCCCGTTCAATTCCTATGTTGTATGAGTGAGATAGCGCGTTAGTTGAGATGAGATAGAAACAATTTTTTTTTTACGAGAATAGGTGCACAACGCTGTGTACGGAAGGAATGCAAATAATTAATTTAATCTTATTTTTAATTTAATAATTATGTCATTAGTAGCTTGGATTTTCAGTTAGCTTATAAGTATTATTTATCTAATAATAAATAGAAAAAAAAACTGCCGCAGGGAAACGAGGTAAACAGTGAATTTGACTTTTTTTTAAATAAAAAAAATATATATTCTTGGACGAATCACACAACGCCCTCTAGTCCCAAACTAAGCAACTAAGCTTGTATGTACTATGGGTACTAGATTGCTAATAAATATACTTAAATACTTTTTTTGGAAATAAATACTTATTATACATTGAAAACATCCACACCAAGGCAAACAGATATGTTCATGCGCAGAAATGTTTGCCTTGCGCAGGATTCGAACCAGCGGCCATTGAGATAAAGTGACCATTGCTAGCCACTTGACCACCAGCCCCCTTACTCTTGAAGATAATTCCGCACGATCGCCATTGGATTGTTAATTGTAGGTACTCTTTACAGCTAAACTAGCGCTAACTAAATACTAAACTAAATGAAATCGGATTGTATGCTAACCAAATAGTTAGTAAAGTATAAAATTTCAATGGTACGAATTAGGATTTGCTGTTAATTTTGCATTTGAAATTATACAAAATTTAAATTAAAAATCGCGATTTCTATGCAGAGTAACCTAGTAGGCCTGTCTTTTTTATTAAACCACGTCTCAGCTCCACCGATTTTATTCAATGCGTAAGATCATAAAATTGAACGCATTTCAAACGTCTGTGTCAACGCATTGACAATGACTGGTTTATTTTGAATGACGAGACGAGCTCGCACCTCGCACTCGCGTCTGTGTGAAAGTAAGCGATACTATAATTATTTGTTGGGGTAGCGTCCCAGTTCGAGCGGTGCGAGTAATGTAAGAAGAGGTAGCGTAAAGCGGACCAGATTAATAAAAAGAGAGGTAGCACAGCGGATAATCCGCTCAAATCGGCGCAGCCCGTCTGTGGAAGGATCTCCTTACAGAAGATCATCTTAGCCAAATAGCATTGGTCTCGGCCATATTGTGTTCCTACGGTGAGTAAGGTCTCCAGACAGAGCTCTACTTGGGGAGGTTGAGGGGGGGGGGGGGGGGGGTGGTAACGCGTGAGTGATACCCCCGGTATTGCAAGCGTCTATAGGCTACGGTGATGCTTACCATCAGGCGGGCCGTATGCCTGTATGCCACCTTGGTGGTATAAAAAAAATGTCAAAAGCAGTGAGGGAACGATCAAGAATTTTGACAGTTACAATTAAAATTATCGCTGTCACTGTCAAACTTCTTCTTAAATAAATATAAATATATAGGGACAATTCATACAGATTGAGCTAGCCCCAAAGTAAGTTCAAAACTTGTGTTATGGGATACTAACTCAACGATATTATATTTTATAACAAATACATATATAGATAAACATCCAAGACCCGAGGGCAATCAGAAAAAGTTCGTTTTTCATCATGACCCGACCGGGGATCGAACCCGGGACCTCCTGGGTGGCGGTCTGGCGTGGTAACCATTACGCCACGGAGGTCTTCTTGATCGTTCCCTCACTGCTGAGGATCGTGACTCTAGACGACCGTATCGACAGTTACCACCTACAGTTACCACCTTTTTAGCTGTCTATCTCCTCTTTATTCTCTAGTAAAACCAGCGCAACTTCGTTTGCGTATATTTATTTATGCACAGCAGCGCCATCTATATCAGATTTTGACCAAATCCTACGGGAATCGGGTACTTTTCGGGATATAAAGCCACCGACAGTTAGCATACAGAATCATGAATGAGTATTTAAGGCCACAAGGAGTCGTGTTTTGGTAGTCCTATTAAATTAGTATTGTTTATTTGACTCCACAAAATATTGTTGAAATAGGTCCAGTAGTTTTTGAGTTTATTCGTTACAAACACATACACAAAATTCCAAACTTTCCTCTTCACAATATTACTACTTATAGAATTGAATCATTTATTGGTAAAATACATAACTAAATAACATGAAATAAAATTAATAAAATCTTTATTTATGTAACTTATTGTATTTTAAATAAAAAAAGGAATACAATATTAGGATGCCTGAGCTAGGTTCTAAACGATCCTGTGTTTCAGGCTGTAAAAAGGCTAATCTAATTCAAATAACACAATAAACAATACTTTTTATCAAAGAAAATATAAATTAAAAATATAATAAAAACTAAACTAACAATAAAAACTAAAATTAAGCATTAAAAAGACATGGTCCCTGTGGTAGGGTGCCCAAAATGCTAGCAGCGTTACCTCGCTGAACGGCGATATATATCCGTTGAGCGAAGTAACTGCCAGCCTTTGGGTCACCATTGGTTTGTCGCAGATTTTGCGATGTCCCTAAAAAAGGACAACGCACTGGAACCCCAAATATATTACTTATATATAGATTTATTTATTAAAATTATCCGCTCGCACTGAGACCACGCGTTATTTACAAGAAATCCAAAGAGCCGGCCGCCGGCAGCCCAACTAATTTCACAGCGATTTAGTCAAGTGTACTTGTACAAAAAATGGCCCATTCACTTGTTGCCCGCGTCGGAGCGACCAGTGTACGTGGTTTGCTAGTGAAATTTTTGAATGAAGCACTTTTATGAGTGTTGTCTACAAACTATTTATATATTACATCTCACTGGTCGTCCATAAATTTTTTTATTTGTTCAATCGACAAACTCGAGTCGCTTTATATCGCACTCTCGCATTATAAATAAATAATATATAGGAACAATTCATACAGATTGAGCTAGCCCCAAAGTAAGTTCGAAACTTGTGTTATGGGATACTAACTCAACGATATTATATTTTACTAGCTGACCCGTGCCCACTTCGTTTGGCATAATGTAAAAGCCTTTTTATTTTTTGGTTTTTTATATAACCTATGACACTCAGCAATAATGTGGCTTTCTATTGGTGAAAGAATTTTTAAAATCGGTTCAGTAGATCCCGAGATTACCCCTTACAATTTAACAAATGCACAAACTTTACCTCTTTATAATATTAGTATAGATAACAAATACATATATAGATAAACATCTAATACCCGAGGCCAATCAGAAAAAGTTCATTTTTCATCATGACCCGACCGGGGATCGAACCCGGGACCTCCTGGGTGGTAACCATTACGCCACGGAGGTCGTCATTATAAACGAACACGCGAGTTAAGTTGACCAATTCTGCTATTTATTAACCAAAACAGATCGGCAGCGTTTCGGCATGGTTGCATTTGCAGTTGTAAACCAAAACGGTATTCCATTAACATTATGTTTACAGCTGAAACACAAACGGTTGGTTACAAAAGTCACTCTTTCACTGCCGATGCAAAACCGCAACTTTTGACAGTTCAACCAACGCAGAGCCGTAGCGTTTCAGCCGTCTCAACTGTTAAAAAAAATTGCAAAATACTAAACGATAGTTGAACGGATTACAAACCGTTCTGTGCTCATTAGCGGAATACTACAACCAAAGCGTTCCGGCTGCCCAACCAATGAGTATCGGCTCCGATTCAACCAAAGATTTAACAGAATACAAAAATGTCGATTACAATGCGTTTCAGATGCGTTTCAGCTTAAAAAAAAATAGCAGAATTGAAGGCTGACCCTAACCAGTGTCACAGCCGAAATAATTACCTATTTCTACTACATAGGCCAATGTCGTCTGTACACGCGCACACGTAAACACATTCGTTCACTAAACGCACACCTTTGCGACTGAGGGCTCCTCGAGGGGCTCCCGGGGTGCGGTAACTCCGTCCGGTGCGGGGCGGAGATTGTTCATTCTACCTCGGGTTATTACTTATTATATGTGTTTGATTTCGTTATTTCGAGCTTCTCCATCCTTCTCCATCTATAGTTGTCGATGGATAACAGTCATTAAGACAAATCGGTGGTACTCATACGGTTTTAAAACACTGCAACAATCCACATTGGATCAGCATGACGGAGAATGCTCTAATCCCCTTCGATTGAAGGTAGACCCGTATCCCTGTAGTGGGGTGATAATTGGTTGACATGATATGCACTACCTATCCTTTGAAAGAACAAATAAATAAATAAATAAATTTATAGGGACAATTCATACAGATTGAGCTAGCCCCAAAGTAAGTTCGAAACTTGTGTTATGGGATACTAACTCAACGATATTATATTTTATAACAAATACATATATAGATAAACATCCAAGACCCGAGGCCAATCAGAAAAAGTTCATTTTTCATCATGACCCGACCGGGGATCGAACCCGGGACCTCCTGGGTGGCGGTCTAGCGTGGTAACCATTACGCCACGGTCGTCAAATAACTAAAAAAAAATGGATTACATATTAGGTAAACCCTGTTTTTCTTAATTTGACCAATGTAGTAAACAATCTTAGCACGTCTTTTTAACGAAAATAGGCAATTAAAATTATCATTCACACCCAAAATAATAATAATATAGTTAGAAATGGCATTTAACAAAACACTCTTATTATTCTGGCGATTTATCGATTTTACACATGGATAATTGAATAAAAAGACACGCTAAGATTGTTTACTACATGGGTCAAGTTAAGAAAAAACAGGTTATAATGTTAATTTATTATGTAATTTATGACACTTTTCTTCTCAATCCTATTGGTATTTGGAAAGAGTAGTATTCGAATGAAACAAGTTTGCGCCTGCGCGAGTGTGTCCGTCCATTTTTTCTATAAACTTCGCTTTCGGCGCTCGTGATCGTCGTGGCCTGGTGTCGAACCCAGTGCTGACCTCGTGGGCTCGAAATGCTTTTAAAGGAGTTATATTTAGGCTTCTTACATCTGCAATTTCACGCTGTAACGTGGGTGCGTCTCGGGAATCGAACCCGGGACGACCCGCTGGTTAACAATGGAGGTGAGGGAGGTCAATCTTGGGCGGAGGAATCGCACCTCCTGGCCGAGGATACCTTTCACCTCCTTAGACCCCCTGAAGTCTCCAGTGAGGCGACAGGAGGGGTGTGTGAGTACCTATGTGAGACTGGGGTGATTGAGAGGGTTGTAAATGAAATCCGTGATACCAACAGAGTAATACAAAGTTTATTTGCTTATACTAGGACTTAGACATGCATATACTTATAATCTACTCCCGGGGGGACCCGCTGTCCCTTACAAACTGGATATGACGGTCGGACGGTGGCTGTGTTATCTATCTGCCGGTGGGGGCTTGTTCGATACGGAGGCAGGCGGCGCGCGGCTACTATCATTCATCAAACGGGGTTATCGAATCAGGACTGTGCTTCGATCTCGAGGCTGCGTGGATAAACGTTACGGGATTCTAAGACGGGATTAGGGTCGGGATGACGAGTCCGCGAGTACGGGGTCGAGCCTACCGGAGATAACTATACTGTGACAATCACAGGGCGGGTTCAGAGTCAAATCCAGTCCGCGCCCCAGAAGGGTCCTGTGTGTCTATTTACCTATGACGCTTACACTATTCAGAGGGTTGTTTCAAGGGAGCCCTATCCCACCTAAATGAACTATCAGAACTATGTGAGTGCGGGGCGGGTTCAGAGTCGAATCCGGTCCGCGCCCCCGAAGGGTCCCGTCTCACGGATTTACCTATCGAACCTAGGCTAATCGCGGTAGCTATCCTGGGCAGGACGGGGCGGGTTCAGAGTCAAATCCAGTCCGCGCCCCAGAAGGGTCCCGTCGTGCCAATTTACTTATGGTGCCTACACGAGCCAGAACGGGAGTCGGGAAGGATAGTTGGGATACCACGCAGGTCGAAGTAGAAGCCACGGGAATTTATACAAGAGGTACCTTCTAAAGGTCCGACCACAAAGTAGAACTTACTAGGAGATAACAAACTAATAACCACGAGGCACGTGGCCGGGGTTCTCACATTACAAATTAATCAAAGGGCAATGGAACAATGCCCGGCAGGGGTCCGACTATCGGACGGTATTCGGGCAGCGTAACGACGTCTAACAAGAGTCCGACTATGGGACTGGATTCGGGCAGCGTAACGGGGTCGGAAGAGAGGAGCTTACTAGAGAGATGTACGCGCGCGTGGGCTCATATCCGAATGGCCCCGGAGACGCTTGTGCGCAGGGCTTTTATAGTGGCCTGGTGGGAGCGGTGGCGGTGAGGGCGCGGTGAAGCGCGGCGAGGGGCAGTGCGCATTGTTGTCCGGTCCGCCTGCCTCGCGAGCCGCGCGTATGTGTGCGTTGGGATGCAACGTCACATTCTCCTCCCCCTCCGGAAGATTTTACCTGCAGGGGAAAATCACCTGAGTAACACACTTTAAATTATACATATGACCCTCCTGGGGTCCCAACTTATATATCTAAGGAGGCAAAACAACAACTAAATCTTCTCATTTACTCTTATGTCTGTTTATAGAGGTGAAACACCACTTAACTTTGTTTCTCACTTATCATATTATCTATATAAAGGAGCAATATAACACTGAGTTATCTTTATGTACTCTCATAGTACCTGTGTAAAGGGATAAGATCAAAATTATTTGCATTTACTAACGGGTCGCCCTTCTCTGGGCGCGGCTTGTTTGTTCCCGCTTGGAACAAAAGCACATTTGTATTTCTGTAGTGACTGTTTGTCACTCGGCTATTTATCATTGAACCACCTCATCACTATTTCACTTTAACTATCAGGTTTCACCTCTTCACAATATCTGTTACCTATGTTCCGGCTTATTCTGTAAACAACATTAATGTTTATTGATATTCCTATTCACTTATGGTATACTTGGCTCTATAAATGACTTGGGTATATACTATCTTAATCTTAATCTTACTGTTTTATCACTTAAATTAGATATCTAATGTTTTTGCTATCTTAGCAAACTTGATACAATATTAACCTAACTTTCAAGTGTCATTTTGACAGGCAAACTTATTGCTGCGATCATCGCATAGACCACAGACTATAGCATTTAACATTAAATGTCACTTTGACATCTGAACATCTCCAATGTTACTTTGACATGAGCAAAAAATACTCAACATAATATGTCCTTCTGACTAAAATTTAAACTCAATTGTCCTTTTGACATCAACATAAAAAAATTAAATATTGTCAACAAATTGTTGACCGGTAAACACACTGAGAGAAAAAAACTTCTAATATAAATTAATTCAGCCTAGGGACTTAGCTTTTTCTCTTCGTGGGCGCGTACATCGGGCCGCGGACCAAGCGGGACTGGCGGCGACGGCGACGGCTGTGGACAGAGGCGCCTTTGCCCGGGCTGGACACGAGCCTGCGGGCGTGGCGGCGTCGGCGGGTGAGGCGCGGGTGCGCGCCGCGCGGGCACTGGATGCGTCGGTGTTCTCGGCGCTGGCGTCGGTGGCTATGCGCTGGAGAGCGCGCTGTTGGCGGTCTCGGCGCTGGCACTGGGTGACGCTGCGGCGGTGTGATTCTAAAATATAGGCAAATTTATTTTGACATTTATTGTCATTCTTGACATCTCCTTCGGTTTTCGTTATGGAGTCTTGTGCTCTAACGATTGAGGAGGAACCCCTTTCCTCCCCACGGTTGGGAAAAACGGGCAAAAACCCCTTCTGCTTCTTGAGGACCTTGTCCTTATTCTGTTTCTTATAAATAAATTTCTCGTTATTACTTTTCTCAGACAGTTTGCGGGCTTGATCTTTCTTTTCATGTGTAATCTTTGTTTTCCGGCATACTACGCACTGTTTTACATACTTTGCTACGTCGCGGAACATGCCTGGCCAATAATATCTTTGTGCTATTCTACTTAGGGTTTTTGATGTTCCCAGGTGTCCTGCTGTTGGGGTATCGTGATTTTCCGATATCAACCCTTGTACTTCCTTTTTTTGCACGCATAGTTTCCAGTCGGAACCGTCCCTTAGCGTGATTCCGTATGCGGGGTCTGTAATCTTTTTATATAACTTCCCGTTTGTTATTCGGTAGTCGTCGCTCTCGATTTCGTTACTCCTGAACATCCTTTCTTTTCTCGCGTACCAGTCCTCGTTCTCTTTCATTATGGTGCTTATCGGGCTTCTGGATAATTCGTCTGCTAGTACATTTTGTTTCACTGGTTCGTTATGTCTTAATTTGATCTTGTGTGTAGTCCCGGAATTCCCCTTCGGGGCTCTTTCGCATATCTCGAGCTCCCTCTGTACCACCTCCTCTATTGTTTCTTGTTTGTTTGTTGATAGGCTGTTTATATTTTGTGACGTTGTGTTTTCTATTTCCTTTTTACTCCAGAGCAACATCATTCCGCACCGTTGTAATACGTCCATTCCCACTATCATATGCTCCGCTGTAGGCAAGTACATTATTTCGTGTGTAAATTCTTTCCCATTAATTTCCAATTTTATCCCTGTGCTCCCTTCAATTTCTATCTCCGTTCCGTCTGCCAGGATCGCTTTCTGTCTGTTCCCTGCGGTGGTTTTTATGCTCTTTCCGCACTCTTGCAATATCCTGTCGTTGATGTATGTCCCTATCGAGCCTGTGTCTACCAGTCCGTCATATTCTCTTCCTTCCACCTTTACTTTTATAAATGGTCTGATATCCTTTTCTATATTTCCGCTAAGTATGCTTGTTTTTGTCCTCCTGCAACAGTTTCTACTTAGTACTCCCGTTGTTCCACAGCTGCTGCAGAATATCTGTCTTTGGTTTCTGCATTGTCTTGCGCTGTGATTGGCCTCTCCGCAATTCCAGCAGTGCGTTGCTTGGTTGTAGTTCCCTCTTATTTTTGTTCCCTGCCGTGATGTTGTAGGTTGGTCCCTTCTTCTGTTGTCTGGTATGGTGCCCCTGGGATATCTGTCTTGGAAATTGCTCCTCCTTATTTCCTCGTGCTGTATACTTTCGAAATCTCCCGCCATTGCTATTAGATCTCTCAGAGTCCCGCAATCCTGTCTCTTTATGTAGTACTTGTAGTTAGGTTTCATATTATTGTACACCATGTCTATTGTTTCCGTTTTGTCCATCTTACCGTACCTCCTTATAAGTGTTTGCATCTGCGTGATGTAGTCTATGAATCTCTCGTCCGGGTATTGCTTCCGGGCCGCAATGCGGAACAGTAGGTTCCCCTCGTAATTCTGTGGGAAATAGAATAGTTTGAAGTCCTTTTCGAAGTCTTCCCACCTTTGCCAGTTTTGGTGGTTATTCCTGTGCCATAATAGTGCTTTTCCTTGTAGTAGTCTGGGGATGAACTGGAGGAGGTCATCTTTGTTTCTCGTTATAGTATATGTCAGTTCTTCTATCCTTTCGAAAAATTCCACGGCATCGCCTGTTGTGTCGAATGTTACGTTCCACCTCGTCAGTGTTTTCTCTAGGCCTCTAAGTTCTCTGGAGTCTTCCATGGTTGTGTCCTGAAATTTTTCCTCCTCTTGTGATTCTTCTGCCTGTTCTTGGCTGTTTTCTTCCGGGGGTTCCTTTTCCCTAATAAATTGTACCAGTCGCTTTCTCAAGTCATCGACTGTACCGGTGGACTGTATTCCCTCTTCTTCCAGCTTAAGTACTAATTGTTCCTTTGTCAGTTTATAGAGCCAAGATGTCGCCATCTACTATTGTGGCTTTTGTGTATAACTTCGGTTATAAACTATGAACCTTGTTCGGAAATGTGTACTTTTACTAAAGAGCAGAATAATAAATCCTGTCTGCCTCCTCCGAGTTAAAAAAAAAATCAATAATTTATTTTCTCTGTTCGTTTACGTTATAATCCGCGTGAGTGTAGCTTTATCTATCAAATGGGAGACGACAAAAAGAATTTATCCTGTTTGCCTCCTTTGATTACAAAAAAAACTTCTACTAGATTATGTTTGTTTCAATTTACTCCGTTCGTAAATTGTGAAACCACTAAGGAACGAAACGAAATAAAGAAAAAGGACTGTTTGCCTCCTTTGGTTATACAAAAAAATATCTATATTCTTTATGTCTACTTATTTATCTTAGGTTATTGTGAACCTTGGAAGACCCCGGTCAAAAAAAAAAACTTCTTGTTTGCCTCCTCCAAAAAAAACTCTTATTTATCTATTTTAAATCCCTATTAACGTCGGATATTTTAAGTTTTACCCAAAAAAAAAATGTCTTGTTTGCCTCCTCCAAAAAAAAAATCTCCTTATTTATCTAATTTAAATACCTCTTAACGTCGGATATTTTACGTTTTACCAAAAAAAAAATGTCTTGTTTGCCTGCTCCGGTTACCAAAAAAAAATCGCTCCGTTCCTCTACTTAGTTTTATCAAAAGCAGATTTGTTTGCCTGCTCCCGAAACAAAAAAAATATTTACGCGTTGTATGGTTTTTATCTCTGTTTAAACGTTTTATTTTATTCGTTCAATGTTTACTTAACTTTTATTCCTACTTGGTCCGCCCGACCGGCGACCTCAGGTCGTTTATTTTTTTCTACCTCCTTTTATTTTCACAATTACCTACTTTTTATTTTTCTTTATCTACACTATCGATTATTTTTACTGAGTTGTTTCTTATATTTAATTTATCCTACTTTAACTTTTAAATTTACTTCTATCTACTTCTTATTTATTTATCGGGCCATTCGGTTATGTCTATTTACTTCTTATCGGGGTTTTAACTTTACGTGATTACTCTCTTGACAGATTATTGACAATATTTCTTTCGCGAACGCGAACGTCTCTCTAGGTTATTTTACTTCTTATTCCTTATTTACGCTGTCTTTCGGGTTTATATTTTATTTTATCGGCGGGTTTTATTTTTGTCTATTATAACACGGGTTTTGCTTCTATATTATTGTTTATACGGAATTTTAAGTACGGGCTATGATATGCTATGATTAATTACGGGATCTGTACAGGATATTTTGCTCTCTCTCTTCCTGTTTTACGCGACTTACAAAGTTTCTTATTCCTAGCTTCTATTCCCTCTTTCACCGGTCTCAAATAGGCACAAAAATTCGTTGACCGTTGCTGTAATTTAAGCTGAACGTGTACGAAAGATTTCGCTGGGCACCTGTGGGACGTAGGGTCACAAGGGGTGCAAACGCGAAGGGGTAAGTACGTTGGGCGCCAGTGTAACGTGGGTGCGTCTCGGGAATCGAACCCGGGACGACCCGCTGGTTAACAATGGAGGTGAGGGAGGTCAATCTTGGGCGGAGGAATCGCACCTCCTGGCCGAGGATACCTTTCACCTCCTTAGACCCCCTGAAGTCTCCAGTGAGGCGACAGGAGGGGTGTGTGAGTACCTATGTGAGACTGGGGTGATTGAGAGGGTTGTAAATGAAATCCGTGATACCAACAGAGTAATACAAAGTTTATTTGCTTATACTAGGACTTAGACATGCATATACTTATAATCTACTCCCGGGGGGACCCGCTGTCCCTTACAAACTGGATATGACGGTCGGACGGTGGCTGTGTTATCTATCTGCCGGTGGGGGCTTGTTCGATACGGAGGCAGGCGGCGCGCGGCTACTATCATTCATCAAACGGGGTTATCGAATCAGGACTGTGCTTCGATCTCGAGGCTGCGTGGATAAACGTTACGGGATTCTAAGACGGGATTAGGGTCGGGATGACGAGTCCGCGAGTACGGGGTCGAGCCTACCGGAGATAACTATACTGTGACAATCACAGGGCGGGTTCAGAGTCAAATCCAGTCCGCGCCCCAGAAGGGTCCTGTGTGTCTATTTACCTATGACGCTTACACTATTCAGAGGGTTGTTTCAAGGGAGCCCTATCCCACCTAAATGAACTATCAGAACTATGTGAGTGCGGGGCGGGTTCAGAGTCGAATCCGGTCCGCGCCCCCGAAGGGTCCCGTCTCACGGATTTACCTATCGAACCTAGGCTAATCGCGGTAGCTATCCTGGGCAGGACGGGGCGGGTTCAGAGTCAAATCCAGTCCGCGCCCCAGAAGGGTCCCGTCGTGCCAATTTACTTATGGTGCCTACACGAGCCAGAACGGGAGTCGGGAAGGATAGTTGGGATACCACGCAGGTCGAAGTAGAAGCCACGGGAATTTATACAAGAGGTACCTTCTAAAGGTCCGACCACAAAGTAGAACTTACTAGGAGATAACAAACTAATAACCACGAGGCACGTGGCCGGGGTTCTCACATTACAAATTAATCAAAGGGCAATGGAACAATGCCCGGCAGGGGTCCGACTATCGGACGGTATTCGGGCAGCGTAACGACGTCTAACAAGAGTCCGACTATGGGACTGGATTCGGGCAGCGTAACGGGGTCGGAAGAGAGGAGCTTACTAGAGAGATGTACGCGCGCGTGGGCTCATATCCGAATGGCCCCGGAGACGCTTGTGCGCAGGGCTTTTATAGTGGCCTGGTGGGAGCGGTGGCGGTGAGGGCGCGGTGAAGCGCGGCGAGGGGCAGTGCGCATTGTTGTCCGGTCCGCCTGCCTCGCGAGCCGCGCGTATGTGTGCGTTGGGATGCAACGTCACAACGCAAAAGAACTTAATTGGCGTCGACGCTGACTTGCTTGTTCGTGATCGAGCTCGACGTCTTAGGATAATAATTAAGATAACAATTAAGACAATTTAGTAGTTGGCATTATAAATACCTAGTTGCTGCCCGCGGTATTACCTATGGCGGTGAGAGCCCTATACTCCCTCAAAAGCTCGGTGTCTTACCAATGGCATCAGTATGCCTATAGCTAATATTCTTGATATATTTCTGTGGATATAATTTCAAAAAAAAAAGCGGTGTTACCCGCGTTTTATTATTTACTAGGTGACCCGTGCCCACTTCGTTGGGCATAGTGTTAATAATCCTTTTTTAGTACAGGCGTTCGTAAGAAACGCTTTCATTCGACCGTTTTTTCTCCGATTCACTTTGCAAAACCGACTACCACATAAAAGCCTTTTTATTTTTCGGTTTTTTATATAACCTATGACACTCAGCAATAATGTGGCATGGTGTATTGGTGAAAGAATTTTTAAAATCGGTTCAGTAGATCCCGAGATTACCCCTTACAATTTAACAAATATACAAACACACAAACTTTACTTCTTTATAATATTAGTATAGATTGGTCCTATACACATTGCATAGTAACGCCATCTAACTTTCTATAGCGTCATTGACTAGCAGTCTTTTGACCAAATCCTACGTGAATCGCGGAATATTCGGGATAAAAAGTACCCTATGTGATAATATATGGTATCAACTACCTACATACCAAATATCATATAAATTGGTTCAGCCATTTAAGCGTGAAGAAGTAACAAATATACACACTCGCTTTTATAATATTAGTGTTTTTTGTTTTCCGTATATTGTAGGTTGTCTGGAAGAAATTGCCAAGCAATAAGGCCGCTTTTTCAACTTCCTTATTTTATGTTTTATATTATTTATTTAACCTTTATTGACCAATATATTCGGGTACAAAAGGCGGACTTAACGCTAAAAGCATTATCCACCAGTCAACCTTTGGGAAGTGCAGATATACACGAATGCGGCATATTGTTTTTTTTTTGGCGTATAGTTTTGTATTGTATTGTAAGTGACAGTGCGGATAAAATCATTGAGAAACCATCTTATAAGGCAATAAGTAATCGACACCGGACCATAGGGTCCAGATGGTCCAACCGCAGCCACTTCCTTGGGAACTAATGGTCTTATTACAACCAGATTGTTAAGTTTTTACTTTTCCTATGCCTTGACGAACTCAATCATTATTGGAGTGGTAGAGCAATTATTATGAAATGGGCTAGCTCGACCAGGGAAGTACCACCCTCTTACAGAATATCGACGTGAAGCAGCAATGCGTTTCGTTCGGTGAGTGAGAGATCCGGAAGCCCATCTCGTCCCCTATCCCCTTTCTTCTTTCCCTTCTCTTCCGCCTTCCTTTCCTCCAACATCCTTGGTGGACAACGCATTGGTAGAGCCCCTGGTGTTACTGATGTCCACAGGCGGCGGTGACCGCTTTCCATCAGGTGGCCCGCTTGCTTGTTTGTTTACTGTTTGACATTAAAAAATAAAAATCATCCAAGTAAAACAACGACAAATTCCAGCCAATACTTTAACTTTCGCCATTTCTATTCCCATTGGTCATTTTGCTTTCTTTCCGAAATGGTAGTAGTTTGTAGAGTAGATTAATTATACAAAATCGTGAATCATTTATTATATACTCTCTGACGAGAGAACGTGTTTATAAGAACCTATTCTCTGAATAAAGGTTTTGAATACTAGCGAACCCCGCGCAACTTCTTTTGCGTCTAGGTATCTCGCTTTCCTGTGGGAATTTTTCATTTTTTCTCTCCGTAAGTACCATCCTCGTATACTTCAAGGAATAGGTACCTATCCTAATTCCACTTGAATCCATTATTTGATCCATCAATGGATCCTAGGCGACTTTTTTTTCCACTTGAATCCATCAATGGATCCTAGGCGACTTTTTAATTCCACTTGAATCCATCAATGGATCCTAGGCGACTTTTTAATTCCACTTGAATCCATCAATGGATCCTAGGCGACTTTTTAATTCCACTTGAATCCATCAATGGATCCTAGGCGACTTTTTAATTCCACTTGAATCCATCAATGGATCCTAGGCGACTTTTTAATTCCACTTGAATCCATCAATGGATCCTAGGCGACTTTTTTTTCCACTTGAATCCATCAATGGATCCTAGGCGACTTTTTTTTCCACTTGAATCCATCAATGGATCCTAGGCGACTTTTTAATTCCACTTGAATCCATCAATGGATCCTAGGCGACTTTTTAAGTCCACTTGAATCCATCAATGGATCCTAGGCGACTTAAAATTCCACTTGAATCCATTATTTGGTATTATCTAGGATTGCTTTAGGATTGTTTTGATATGCGTTGTTGTTGGGTATAGGGATGGTATAGGGATGGTTTAGGGACGGTTTAAGGATGGTTTAGGGACGGTTTTGAGATAATTTTGAAATAGTTTTGTAAATTGTAACATCAAGGCTCGTCAATTTTTTTTTTGCATAACTGAGGCACAATGATACAAGTACACATTTACATATAATAATTCAGTTTATAGTAATAAATCATATTCTAAAAAAAGAAAAAGCGAAAACGGTTCAGCTGTTCTCGAGATATGCGATTAGCAACACATTTAGGGATTCATTTTTATAATATAGACTAGCACCCCGTCCCAGCCTCGCACGTGTTTTACCTACTAAGAATCCCTTTATTTAAAAAATATATAATATAGCCCATATTACACGGGGCTAATGTACCTTCCCAGGAGAGGTACTCTCTAACCAATTTCATAAAACAATTTAATACTAAACTAAACATATTATTTTAAAACAAATTATAATGAACCTAAAACTAAAAACCTTAAAAAATATAATAAAATAACTAAAATATATTATTAAAAGGAGTCCCTTTAGGCAAGGTTCCGAAGATACTGGCAGCGTTCCCCCTTTGTATAGCTAGATTAATTCTTTGTCCGAGGTAGCTGCCAGTTCTTCGGTCTCCTGTGATGACGACTAACCTTTTTGCAATTTCCTTAAAAAGTCTTATAGCACAAGGACCCCACGGACCAAGGGTCTCGACACCGAAAGGGACAAAATCATATTCGGAGCCTAGACCAATTACTAATTTCAATACTTGGATGTTGTTAATAAAAACCTCGAGGCCTCGAAGATAGGAGGACCATTTTAGAAAAAAATCGCTTGCATATCTTGTAAACGGATTTTGTCAGCTCCGTCCTTTTCTTTGTTACCAAACAGGGTTTTTGTTTGTTAGAGCCACATGTGTCCACTAGGATGTTGGATGTTGCAACCAAAAATCATCCTAAAGATGGTCCTGCTATCCTCGAGGCGACTGTACTTCGGAGGACGCGTGTTCTGCACACATAGCGTGCGGAACTGCCCTGCCCACTGTCACTTCAACTTTGCTGTCTCTCACGTAGTTGTTAAGGAAGGAAGTCATTTCAATACTTTCTACTCCGAATATCTTCTTTCTGATTAAATTCGTTGTGAGCTCCAAGACAGCTGTAGTTTCACCCCCGGGACGTCAATAAGCTTCATCGCTTATTGTCAATCTGAGGTCGCCGTTGTTGATCCTGGCTGCACAGGAGACACATCCGTGGGATTGGGAATGTGTGGTGGGCTTTTTTTTGTCACACTTTTTTTCTGTCACACACACAGTTTGTTGGTCCGTTGAGCCAGTATTAAGATGGGTTTAATAAAATTATGCATGTTAACTATGTACCTACTTTTTTGAAACTATAAAACGTTCTTATTCTTAAGCTTATTCTTAAAAATCGTAAAAAAAAACTAAACACAAACTTCCGTCGTGGTAGTGGGTTCGATTCCTGTCGTGTGACCAATTTGGATGACTGGCGTTGTCCCTACTGGTTTAAAGCTTCGTTTTTATGAGCTTTGAATAGAAAGTGAGAGGGGAAACAAAAAAAGCTTCGAAATCGTGACTACTACATGCGTATTGAAATGGTTTTTTTATGGAAGAGGATGGCAAACGATAATGCCGGTCAATATCAACCCATAATCATCATAGTTTCAAGACAAATTAGGATTTGCCATAAATTTTGTTAATTTCTAATTAAAATTATACAGAAATGAAATCTCCATTTTATTAAATAGTGTTTGTGCTCTATGGGCGAAGACGATCTCTTACCACCAGGTGACCTGCATGTTTGCCATCATTTTTCATTAAAAAAACCTGTATGTCAACCACATGTCAACATAACTCGTTGATCATGTTCTAGGTTGAATTTTTTTTTGCTGAGTTTTACAAAAACATTTAAAGGTTAATATCACATTAAATTATGGCTGTCACTATCAAAACTAAAGTAGAAAGAGACTTAATGTGGAATTAAAATTAAAAATAATTCCTGCAACTAGCCGCAGTATTTATAAACATGAAATAGACTAATTCTGTCAATTTCTATTATATCAATGCTCAATGCGCCTGATCTCTTCGATTTGTATACAAAAATGTGCCAAGTGTGAGTCTCATAATTCATTATGGTTCCGTATAAAATAAGAAGATCACACTGACGAAAAATAAATTAAACTTACAGTCATTGACACAAATATGTTGTCACTTTTGTATATTTTAATAATTGGTCTCGGCCATGTTGTGTTCCTACGGTGAGTAAGGTCTCCAGAGCTCCACTTGGGAGGGTTGGGAGGGGTTGGCAACGCGTGAGTGATACCCCCTGTATTGCAAGCGTCTATAGGCTACGGTGACGGCTTACTATCAGGCCGACCCGATCGTATGCTTGTTTGCCACCTTCGTGGTATAAAAAAAAATTGTTTGGTTTACCCCCTGACTGTCTGACTGTCTGATCTATAAAAATCATCAATTTTTTTATTTTACACTAGCTGTGCTCGCGACTTCGTTCGCGTGGTTCTCGAAAACACTATCGCGATATGAATAATTTTCCCCGTTTTTGCAACATTTTCACTGATGCTTCGCTCCTATTGGTCGCGTAATGTTATATAGCTTAACCTTCCTCGACAAATGGACTATCCAACACAAAAATATTTTTTCAATCCGAACCAGTAGTTCCTGAGATTAGCGCGTTCAAACAAACAAACCAACTCTTCAGCTTTATGATATTAATATAGATTATTATTGGTTAGCTACCTACTAGCGAAACCCACGCAACTTCGTTTGAGTGTATATGCACAGTAGCGCCACCTACTTATAAAACTCCATTGACTATCGCACTTTTGACCAAATCCTACCGAAATCGCTTACTTTTCGGGATAAAAAGTACCCCATGTGTTAATCCAAGGTATCAGCTACCTACATACCAAATATCATAAAAACTAGCCTCGCCATTTGATCGTGAAGAAGTAATAAACACACACACAGACTTTCGCCTTTATAATATTAGTAGGATTAAAATTAATTATAATTATATAATAAAAAATTGTTGAAAGAAATCATTCTTTTATTGTATTCGTAAATAATTATAAGTTAAAAAATTTATGGTTTTCTCAACAAGACAAAGGAACTCTAACAACCCGTCCGAAAGAAAGAGACAACTATATGAGACGCGTTCCGCTCCATTAGAACCGCCTTTGTTCAAATTTTGACAGCTGGCCCACCAATCAGATTACACCTTCACAAACTTAATTTTAACAACGTAATAAACCTTAACTCCAACTCGTAAGGTTTAAAATACTATAAATTTTAATAATAAGTAACGTTGTTTACTTTTTATTTTACAAATATTCATTGACAGTCAATGTAGTCTTTATTTACTTGTAATTTAAGGTTGATTATACTATGATTAATTTAATCTATTGTTTTGTAAATGAAGAA
Source organism: Endotricha flammealis (assembly GCA_905163395.2). NCBI lineage: Eukaryota > Metazoa > Arthropoda > Insecta > Lepidoptera > Pyralidae > Endotricha > Endotricha flammealis. The sequence goes on from LR990878.1 coordinate 1,552,283, forward strand.
CTTCAAAACATTTTAAAATAAGAACATTTCGGCCATGTTGATAAATGAAATTGAGTCGTATTTATAACCGGTTTAAGTTGAATATCGTGTGATACATTTTAAAACTATTTACAAAATAGCGTTGTTTAACTATCGATACTTTTCTTATCGATAAATAAGATAGTTCTATCGATAGTAATACTAATATCACAAATCCTTCTAATATTATATTGGCGAAAGTTATGTGTATGTTTGTTACTTCTTCACGCTCAAATGGTTGAGCCAATCATATAAATGAGAAAGTGAGTTTGTTTGTTATTCCTTCACGGCTTAACTAATCAGCCGATCATTACGAAAATTGTATGTATATGTACCTATTGTCAGGAATACAAAGCCCAACATAGGCTACTTTTTATCCCGTAGAAGTATGTCATTCCAATGGGAAAATATTTTTTCTACTATAGAGGGCGCTTCGTTTGCCTGTATTTATTTATGCACGGCGCTGCTGTGCATAAATAAATACACGCAAACGAAGTTGCGCGGGTTTCACTGGTGCGAAAATAATGAGCTTTCGTATTTGGCCGGGTAATAAAGGCGCATTAACCAACCAGTTTCTGAAACGCATTTTAATTTTTATTTCACCAGTCTCAAGCTTCCCTGTTTGTCTTCTTTAGATTTAATTTGGCTATAATTTAAATTTGTCAATAACCTTAAATGACACTGAAAAATTCGACAGTAACTTAGGTCCGGTGGTCGAGTGGCTAGCAATGATCACTTAACTTTATCCTAAGGGGGGGGAGGGGGAATCTTGCGCAAAGCAAACGTTTGTCGCATAAACATTGTCTGTTTGCCTTGGTCTGGATGTTTTCTATGTATAATAAGTATTTATTTACAAAAAAAAGTATTTAAGTATATTCCTCAGCAACCTAGTACCCATAGTACATGCTTAGTTGCTTAGTTTAGGACTAGATGGCGTTGTGTGATTCGTCCAAGAATATTTATTTATTTATTTTAACTTTTCTGCCTAGGCAAACAAAAAAAAAGTAAAATAGATAGCTTGACTCTTAATGTAGAAATGAGTAAGTATAAAATGTGTTTTTGCTACAGTTTTTGGTTCACATTTAGTTTTGTCCCTTCGTATCTTGAATTCTTGACTCACAGTCAAAGTTATTCAAATAGGTCTACTTGGACTGTAGGACGTGTAAATAGTCTTACAGGGCGTGGAGCTCAATCGTGGGCGGTATGTGCACTCTTAATGAAAGCGTTAAAAGGAATTCACTGACCTTAACTCCCTCTGTGCGGCGGTTCTGTTGGTGCTGGTCAGCGGAGCGGCGGCAGAGCGACACGGCGGCGATGCTAGAAGGATCTAGAAGCGGGGGATTCTACCGCGGAAGGAAGATAGCGTGCCACGTGGCTGGCGGAGTGCGGATGTTCAATCTGGCCGACCAGATTGCGCACGTGTATTACAGGGGGCGTTTAGCAGTAGAATGCGGCTGTAGCGGCGTTTGCGCGCCACGAAGGGCGACTCCTCGCGGATATTCGCCGAAACTTGTCCGGCCGCCCTGATTGGTCCTCCGGCACAATAGAGTGTTGCCAGGAAAACCCCCAACACCTTCACCAGAATGCACACACGAAATAATTACCGAACATGCACCCGGCCTTGGGAAGTTTTGAAAAAGCTTTCCAAAACCATCTTAGTAAAGAGTGTATCGGAGGGCGGGGAATTGATAGTATATGTTTGCGTTGCGAAACAAGCCAACAATATAGCAATATAGTATAGCGATAGTCTTTAAAGGAAAAACCAGCCATGTTATGTGAAATCACGAATTAAATAACTAAGCAAAGGTAGCGTTGATTAACGCGTGCCTATAATGTGAACGAATGTTTAATCATATCTCAAGGGATTTGCGGTATATATTAAGTTTAGCGACATGAATGACGTTTCCACATGCACTCTGACTAAACAATCGCCTTGAGTGTTTATCAACCTAATCTAAATAAATAAACTGTAATAGCGGATTTTTTAATGTAAATAAAGAGAAGTAGCGGGTTTAATTAATGTAAATAAAGAAAAGTAGCGGGTAGCGGGTTTAATTAATGAAGAATTAGCGAGCGGAGTTTAATTTAAATTTTATTGCGTTGGTATTGGATACAATTTAACTACTGGTCGCTTATAAACACCAGCTTGCGTTTTCACTGTAGCTACTCGAACTACATTATCTGTGCCAGGATGCGTTTGAGTGATTATTCCTAATGGCCAACAGAGAGGTGGCGTATCTTCACGCTCTACCAAAACAATTGTGCCTACCTTCACAGGTTTGTCCTGCGCACACCACTTTTGTCTGACCTGCAAAGTGTGCAAATACTCAGATCGCCATCTTTTCCAATATGACTTGATCATATTGTCAAGAAGACGTTTACGGTTCGTCAAACTTTCAGAGTTCGACAACTCACTAGCGGGAAACTGTTGCAAAGGGCTAGCCATTAAGAAATGCGCGGGCGTGAGCACCTCGGGGTACGGATCAGCTGATAGAACACAGAGCGGACGCGAATTTAATAGGCATTCTATCTGAACTAAAATAGTTTGCATCTCTTCATATGTTAAAATTTGAGTACCGATTACTCTGTATAAATGCGTTTTAATACTCTTGACACTAGACTCCCAAATACCTCCGAAATGTGGAGCTCGCGGTGGAATCATTTTCCATTCGATGCGTTTTTCAATTGTGAATTTCTGTATTTCTACTAATTGCGCCCGAGCACCGACGAAATTTGTCCCGTTGTCTGAATACAGGCATGATACGGGGCCACGGCGGGAAATGAAACGTTTAAACGCACCCAGAAACGTGTCAGAACTGAGGTCGGTTACCAACTCAATGTGGATCGCCTTTGTTGTCATGCACACAAACACGCAAATGTATGCTTTCATAGACTGTTGTCCACGACGCCTAGCCAATGTTATTTTTATAGGACCACAGTAGTCCACTCCGGTGTGTAAGAACGCTTTCGTCTCACGTACACGGTACGGCGGGAGATCGGCAATGATTGGGTTTGTATGTGACGGCCTTACGCGGAAACATTGGTTACATTCGCGGATTTTCGCTCTAACTACTGTTCTGGCATCTAATATCCAATATTTATGGCGTAATAGTGCTAACACTAAACTCGGACCTGTATGGCAGTTAGCGATATGACAATGTTGTATTATAAGATCAACGACATGGTCATGTTTGGGCAAAAGCGCGGGATGCTTAGCGTCATATGGTAAGTTAGACTTTGACAAACGGCCGCCTAAACGCAGTATCCCTTTCTCGTCTATAAAGACGGCGAGGTTCCTCAATTTTTTAGACGGTAATTGTCCTTTGTTTAATTTCTTTATATCATCAGAAAAATGAACTTGTTGAACAGATTTAATTAACAATATTTCTGCGGCGCGCAATTTATTAATATATGAATTTTCCGAGCGGCGTTTGATGAAATCAAAAATGTTTACTATTATACGTAAGACTTTATTATAAGCGGAGATCCTCTGAGCCAACTCGTAGAGTATGGGTTTCTCAGGAATCGCAGTTACAGCGGTTAAAACGTTAGTTCTCATCTCCGGAACATTACTCAGATCCATACCAATTGCTGAGAACGATTTTAGAGGCCACTCGGCAGGCGGACGACACAACCAAGACGGACCCTGCCACCAATTATTGTGGTCGATCAATTGCGAGGGCAAGAGGCCGCGCGACAAACAATCACTCGGGTTTTCGGCGCCTGCTACGTGATAAAAGTGACACGAATCTACGTTCTCCTGACACTGAGCGACGCGGTTACTCACGTAAATCGACCATCTATGAGGAGAGGAATGCACCCAGGAGAGCGCAATCGTAGAATCCGAAAATACATAAATGTCAGCGATTTCGATGCGGTTTTTATATGTGTCCTCGACAGTCTTAATTAATTTAGAGGCGAGTACACAAGCATTCAATTCTAAGCGAGCGAGCGTTATAACTTTAGCGGGCGAGACTTTCGATTTCGAGCATAACAATCTCACACTAATCGAACCATGTGGATCGGTAACATGTAAGTATATGACGGCGCCATACGCGCTCATACTTGCGTCACAGAACGCTACAATATTTACTTTGGAATCGTCATACACTCCAATGTGTCGCGGTATCCTTAATTTCTCTAACAGCGGAAGTTCTTGTCTCAATAAGCAAAAACGATTTATTATTGAATTTGGCGGGGTGGAATCCCAGCCAATATTACTGAGCCACAATTCTTTAATTAGCAATTTAGCGTAGAGAATCACCGGTGCAACTACGCCGAGAACGTCAAACAAGCGGGCGACTAAAGATAATATAGTCCTCTTGGTACATTTGTCTTCTACTTGTGACGTAGTTAAGTAGAAATTGTCGTTCTCTGGTTCCCAGGACATACCTAGAACTTTACACGCGTCATTACTATCACCGGAAAAACTCATTGGCGAGCGGTGCGAGTCAGGTAAGTTCGCGAGCAGTCGAGACGAGTTACTTGACCATTTAATCAAGTCGAAACAACCATGCTTGAATAGTGCGATTAAATCCTGTGAAAGTTGTATAGCGAGGGAATCATTCGGCACTGAGTGTACCAGATCATCCATATATAAGCGGGATTCAGCGACTTCTGTCGCCGCGGGGTAGCGGTGTCTATAATCAGACGCTAGCTGTCGCACAGTGCGCATAGCTAGGAAAGGACTCGACTTCAGTCCAAACGGGACCCGATTAAACTGAAACACACGAATCAATTCATTTGTATTGAAACGAAATAAAATTCGTAAATACTTGCGGTCAGCGGGTGTGACTTCAACCTGCATGTACATGGCTTTTATATCCGCGGTGATAGCCACAGGGAACAAACGAAAGTTTAACAATAGCAGAAATAAATCAGCCTGTAAATTCGCGCCAGCGTGTGATATGCAATTTAACGACACACCCGTTGATGTCTTGGCACTTGCGTCCAGAACTATTCGCGGGGTTGGCTTGTCTGGGCGAACTACAGCGTGATGACTTATAAAGTAGCCATCTTCAGCGACGTCACTCACGGGAACCTCAGATAAAAAACCGTTCCGAATATAATTTTCAATGACCTCGTTATAACTATCCCGAAGCTCAGGCGACGCTTTAAATCTTCTCTCCAAACTCAGGAGACGGCGGTGTGCGACTGCGCGAGAGTTGCCTAGTCCAGATGGACTACTACAGAAAGGCAAAGAAACACAATACCTACCATCTTGTTTACGTGATAACGTGGAAGTGTAAAAATTTTCGCATTCCGTTTCTTTCGGGCTTAAATAATTCTTCGCGGGTATTTCTTCACATTCCCAAAATTTGCGCAATGTAATATCAAGCTCGTTTAAAGCAAGTGCGGTGAATGACGGCGGGTTATTACTACAGTGATTGTCCGGCGGCGCGCAAGGAAAATCTCCCATCAGCACATACCCGAATGTCGTGAGGACGGCAGGCGGCGCGCGACAGCCTGTCTCGATTTTATTACCTAAATATACATACGGAAACAGCTGAGCGCCCAACACTACATCAATAGGTCCAGGCACATTCCATGTCGTGTCAGCCAGCGGTATGCGTTGAGTACAAATTACATTACAGTCAGCAATATATTGCGTGGGCAACTGGTCCGTGACGCAATCAATAACAAGTGCATGGATGCGGTATTTGTAATAAGGATTAATGCGAGATTGAATATCTAAATAGACATATCCATGTATCGGACGAGATAACAAACCAACGCCTCGTATACGTGAATTACTAAGCGGGACAATGGGCAAGTTCAATATCTTACAACATTCCATTGTTATTAAATTATTTTGCGAGCCGTTATCTATTAAACACCTGATCATGCGTTTATCATTCGAGCGGTGCATCTTAGCATAAGCTTGCGCGGTTGCGAGCAAAATAGTGCTATTACTGCTGTTGTTTACATTATTAAATGCAAGCGAGTGCGCTTCCGAGGCGCATTCTGCAGTGGGCTCACCGCGCCCAAGACGCGGCATTACTGACGAGGCGGCGGCGACAGCGACCGGCGCACGCGCCGCGCTGTTGCCACCCTGCGTTGACTGCGGCGCCCCGTCTGGCGGCGGCGCGCAGAGCATTGTTGCGGCTACGTGCGACAGCTGATCGCGCGAATGCGAGTTAATGTTTTTATCAAAATGTAAAAATGTGTGATGTCGTTTTGAACAAACACTACAATTGCGACTAGATTTACATTTCGAAACTGTATGCGCCATACTTAAGCAATTCAAACATCCTTTATTATTTTTTATATATTCATAACGTTGCGATGCATCTAATTCTTTAAACTGTTTGCAATTATATAAATTTTGCGGGTGGCTGCTTGCGCACAAATTGCAACTTTGTGTTGAACAATGATTGACGGTACCTACAAATGATTTTGTCTGCGTATGCGTTCGCGACGGAGGAGACGGGGCCACAATTGGTTTGTTGTTCCCTCTTCCGATCGCTTTAATGTGACTTTGAATAAACGAAATTAATTTTGTGTATGAAGGAATCTCATCATCCTTACACTGCATTTCAAAGAACTGTCTGGTTTGGCTATCTATTTTCTTCAATGCACAATGCAATAAAATAAAATCAGATAAGTCGGCAATATTTAACTGTTTTAACGCGGCTATGGAGGAAGAATATTGCTCAATAAATGAATCGAGTGACTTCGCATTATTTGAACATGGTTTTAAATCAAAAATATTATCTAAATAGTGTGTACCTAATGTTCTAACATCTTGGTATTTCTTAAGTAAACCCTTCCATACAACATTATAGGTTTCTCCGCTAGGGATAATACCTGCCGTCGCCTTTAAAGCGTTGTGAGTTAATTTACTCATTAAATACTGCACTCTTTGCGAGTCAGACAATTGCGTGTTCTCATGAATGTTAGCTTTGAATGATTCATAGAAAATCGGCCAATTATTAGGATTTCCGTCAAACGTTGGTAATGTTATTGGCGGGAGTTTAATTATTGATTTACCATTATTATCATTATTTTGCGCATTGGATTTTGAATTTCCCTCTAATTTATTACGTGTCCTTTTAACCTTTAAATATAAGTCTTCAAAGGCGGACAATTGTTGAAAGTCAACCTTATAGCCAGAGACGATGGACAAACGTAACTCATTCATTTCAACGGTTAAATTTTCAAATTTTGTCCGCATATCTTCGATCGCCTCTGAGTCGATTAAAAATTGTTCATTCTGACGCGAATCAAAGGAAGACATCTTTGACGCGGCATTATACAAGCGGTTCATTTTTTCAAATAACATGGCGGACTGGCCTATGACTAATTCTAGCCTGGACTCTTTAGCGGATAATACTTTACTTGATGCGCTAGTCGCCATTTTAAATACAATATGGATGAATATGTATAACAAATAATATACTAAAAACGATATTAACACTAATTTATGTATGCGGGGAATTATGCTAACAGCAAGATGGCGGATGCGACGCCGTGGCAATTTTACCAAAAATTACATAAATCAAGCCACAACTGGTATAAATATAGCAAATAATATGCTAAAAGCAATATTAATACAAATTATGTATGCGGGGGGTTATTTTAACAGCGGGAAAAGCCTAATATAGACAAATATGGCGGGGTGCGGTGACGTGACAATTTTACCAAAAATTACGTAAAATACCACTGCTGGTAAAGGGATCGCGGATCTGAAGGACCAAAAATGGTCTGTAGGACGTGTAAATAGTCTTACAGGGCGTGGAGCTCAATCGTGGGCGGTATGTGCACTCTTAATGAAAGCGTTAAAAGGAATTCACTGACCTTAACTCCCTCTGTGCGGCGGTTCTGTTGGTGCTGGTCAGCGGAGCGGCGGCAGAGCGACACGGCGGCGATGCTAGAAGGATCTAGAAGCGGGGGATTCTACCGCGGAAGGAAGATAGCGTGCCACGTGGCTGGCGGAGTGCGGATGTTCAATCTGGCCGACCAGATTGCGCACGTGTATTACAGGGGGCGTTCAGCAGTAGAATGCGGCTGTAGCGGCGTTTGCGCGCCACGAAGGGCGACTCCTCGCGGATATTCGCCGAAACTTGTCCGGCCGCCCTGATTGGTCCTCCGGCACAATAGAGTGTTGCCAGGAAAACCCCCAACACCTTCACCAGAATGCACACACGAAATAATTACCGAACACTACTCCTACAAGCTATTTGAATCGTCACATTTTTTCCTACCACATTATAGTCTATCATTCGGTTAGGTACTATACTGATTGATCCATTATGTTAACTAATTAATTATTTAACCTTTGGATAAATAGATCAACATAGTTATCGACAATGATTAATTTGATCATACGAGGATAATCAACAAAGCATTTACTTAATGAACCAAAACATGTTACGTCAAAATCCATAACCGCATATTGTGGGTTACCTGGAAATGGAACCACAGGAACTTAGGATTACCGCACTTTTTTTTTATACCACAAAGGTGGCAATGTAGCATACGGCCCGTCTGATGGTAAGCGTCACCGTAGCCTATGGACGTATGCAGCACCGAGGATATCACTCGCGCGTTGCCGACCCTGTAAAAAGTGGAGCTCTGGATACCTTACTCACCGTAGGAACACAACATGGCCGAGGCCAATGCTATTTGGCTACGATACGATGTAAGGTGGAGGTCCTTCCTTAGACAGGCTGCTCCAATTTGATCGGATTATTGAGATGTTTCCAAGGTGTAATTACTAGCGGTAGCATTCTTATCACACAGAAGAAAGTCCTCGGAAACATCTCAATTATCCGCTGTGCCTTACCTCTCCTAATTCACATCTAGAATTATACTGAATTTGGGCACCTTTCTGTGTGGCTGTAAGGCACAAAAAGCGTTGTAAATAGGTTTAATTTAATAACTAAGGTTTTTCAAGAGGCTGTTCTGTTAATGCCACAGCCAACCTTCGCTAGTCGGAGATGCACCGAAGAAAAAGAAGAACTGTTAATAATAAATCTTTAGCCATGGAACTGTTATCTATGTTATTAAAAAATTTGCACTATGAGAAATACTCGAAAACACTATTACTTGTAGTTTTCTGTTGTCTCTACGATCAGCGGTTACGCTGTGTATTGATTCGTCATTCATTCAGAACAAAGCATATTAATTCATATTTATAGATTTAAGTTTCTATAGTCAATTTGGCAGAGGGTAAAAATATAGAATATGGCCCGTCGAATTTTAAGGGGGGAGGGGGGGGAGGGGGGAGGGTGGGGAGGGGGCTTCCCCCCAATACCACTCCCCCACTGCGGAGATGCCTAGTTTTCGAGATATTCAAGGTTGAAGTTTGAGGTTAGGACTGTACTGAAAGTGACTTTTCTGGCCCATATACATTAAGAACCGTCGATTTTAGAGGTGATGAGGGGGGGGCTACTCCCCAATACCACCTCCGGCGGCGGGGTATTGCGAATATGTATAGTTTTCGAGATATTCAAGGTTGAAGTTTGAGGTTATGACTGTACTAAAAGTGACTATTTCATCAATTGGAAGGATTTCAAAGTTGACTACCGAAACAGTCGCGCCTCGCTCGCTTCGCTCGCTCGGCGGTGTTATGATCACAAGCTAACCCTAACCTAACCCACCATATCCCAACCTAACTTCTTTTTTCTTCTTTAGGCCGCCTTGTTGCGATTTCAATAGTGTGTATGTTGTGTTTATGTATACTGTGTCCATGCGATTTCAATAGTGTGTATGTTGTGTTTATGTATACTGTGTCCTAACTATTGTGAATTGCAAATAAAGTATATTCTATCTTCTATCTATCTATTCTATCTATCTAACGATGACTAAAGTCAAATTGACTGACGCAACTCGCAAGTGACGCAACAAAATGGCGGCGTTTTGTTATGTCACGTACATAGTAAGTTTTATAATTTGTTAAAATCAAAAATGATGTTACAATAAATAATTTAGCATATTTTAATAAATGAATTAGCGTATTTAAAGTAATAATTAAAGTATAATTTATTTTTAAGTAAATTGTGTCAAAATAAAAATAAAAAAATGTGTATGAAGGAAATCAACATGTGTAACAAAACGTTTGATAATGCCAGTGAACGTCATCTATAGCTGTCAAAATACGTCTGACACCTCCATAATACTCGAAAATAATACAATTTTATTTATTTTTTTTCAAGAAAACTATATTGTTCCGCAACTTGAAACTTCGCACAGTGACTCTAAATACTGTTATCTAATTGCAAAAAAATCAGGGGCATCGAACTCGACGGGCCATATTCTATATTTTAGCCTTAACTTGTTCTGAATAATGGTTAAATCGCATTGACTTTCAAAATTCAATTTTGGCTTAAGTTCAAAGTTTCAGTATACACTAATATAATCTTCAGGCCATTATGGGCGCGGTACTCAATTTGTCTAACACATAATACATACATTAACTAGTCTTTGTGCTATGATAATAAATGATTTAGTACATGAGGTCCTCAGCCTACAGTTTCCATCAAAATAGAGTATCGTTTGGTGAGTTAGATATCATCATATCATCATCATCAGCCTGTATCTACCCACTGGATATGGGCCTTTCCCAATGCGTTCCACCAAATGCGATTCTCCGTCTTCTGCGTCCATTTGCCTCCAGCTTTTTTGAGGTCGTCTGGCCATCTGGAATTATAGATATGGAATCTTAAATAATTTTAGCAATACCCGGAAAAGTCGACGCGGGCGAAGCCGCGGACAACAACAATACTAATATTATTCTTCGAAAGTTTCTTAAGATGTTTGTTACTCTTTCACGCAAAAACGGCAGGTGTAGGGTTACGGGTATTGGCATATGGGTAATTTATGAAATGGATTAATACATAGGATTAGTTTTAAACCAATAGGTTAATAACTATGACCCGGGACAATGTGATTTCGCGGTAAAGTATAAAATTGCAAATTAAATATGTAGGTATGTGAGAAGTCCTTTCATTACTTTCTTCCTCATTCGTTGTGAGTTCCAAGACAGATGTAGTTTCTGCCCCGGGACGTCAATAAGCTTCTTTGCTTATTGTCAACCTGAGGTCGCCGCTGTTGATCTTGGCTACACAGGAGACACAGTGGTGGGAATGTGTGGTGGGCTTGTCCCGAAGGTATGTGAAACTGATGGCAAATACGACTCTTGATTTGATTAATAAGCGACAACATACAAAAGTCTATGTATATCACAAAACACTATAATGTAACGATGACGTACCCAATTTAGTGGTGTAACAGATAATTGTGTTTTCGTGCGAGCGAGACGGAGCATGGAAGATAAAAATGAGGACGGGGGATGTTGTACGCGTTCGGAAACACGCTGTGGGGTTTGTGTAACAAAATATATTTATTATGATTTTTTTTCGGTTGCAGACAATCATTGTTTTCCTTTTTTGCAACCAGAAATATCGGACAGTCATAGGTATACTACATTTTGAGTACGATTGTGTTTGGGACAGAGATTTTTATTTTAAAGTGCTTATTTAGTTGAAACGTCGCGCGATGCGCTGGAAACGTTTGGGGGAGTACTATGTCCAGCAGTGGACTTCTTGTGGCCGAGATGATCTACTTACGAGAAATAATGACAACAGACCAGGAAATAAGTAGCCCGATCGCCTTCCTCTCCCAGTGTCATCCCAGGCCGAGGTGCGAGCTCGATTGCCATCTGGAGCACCTTTAGGCAGACACTAAATTCTAAGGGTGAGAAACTTCCGCTCCGGCATCTGCTCGGTATAGTACTTAGCATAACAACACTGCAGCGATCTCGCTACAATTTTTTTTAATACCACAAATGTGGCAGACACGCATACGACCGGTGATGGTAAGCCGTCACCGTAGCCTAAAGACGCTTGCAATACGGGGGTTATCACTCATGCGTTGCCAACTCTTCCAATCCCAACCCCCCAAAATGGAGTTCTGGAGACCTTACTTACCGTAGGAACACAACATGGCCGAGACCAATGTTATTTGGCTACGATCTTCTGTAAGGTGGAGGTCCTTTCCCAGACGGGCTGCTCCAATTTGAGCGGATTATCCGCTGTGCCCTACCTCTCTCAATTATATGTTCATAAAAATAAAAAAAATAAACCAATAATTTTTTATTTAATGATATATCAACATGATTCTTCTTTAACGCTCTTGTGTCCAGCCTGATGTTAATCTATCCTGTGCCAGTACTTTTACCTCTGTTTAAGACACGACGCCTGCTTTTTCTTGATCTTGCCTTAGCTGTTGTTGGTAGATTGTCATTAAGCCTAGACAGTGATCGGCAGGTGGCATGAAAACAATGATACCTGTTACTAGCAGTAGGCACTAATGCAGATTTTACATATTATGTACCAACTTTAGTAACGATAATTAAGTACATCTTAATATTTAAATAAAAAGCTAACTCATCCCCCGGGATGATATCCGAACTGCGCCACCCGCGTTTCGCCACGTGCCGACTAGAGAGTATTTTGGCGGCGCCCCGCGCGGTTGGTCGAGCGCGACGCGCGGGAAAACACTAGCATTTGAATTTCGAAAAAAATTCGCAAATCCGATTTTTCGAAATTTTTGTGATACATTTTTGACGTTTGTAGTGATGTCGTGCTGTGTTGATTGTGTTGTGTCGATAAAAAAAATGGTTACTCATTTTATTATAATATTAAAAGTGATATTAGTTTGCGAATTTTGATTGTGTTTATTAACAATAATTACTTATTATAATAATTTTAAATATGAAAATACAATACAAAAATAATTTTTAATGAACAAAAAAAATAGTTCAGTAATTCTTATAGACATTCGATTGAAGTTATTTCATGCTAGTTATTATCATCACGTATTTTTAATTGTTCTTTTACATTAAATAGATCTTGTATACATTTCATTTATAAAGATTATAAGGATTAACTACTGATTATAATCTTCTTTCTTTAAAATATAATAATTATGTAGGAACTTTATTAATATTTTTTAAAACAAAAATATTATTTTATTTGAAATATTTCTCAGTAAAACTGATGTGCACATACTTCTTACAAATGAATTATTTCATGACATTTTTACGATTATAAACCCTCAACACTGAACGAAAGAAGAAAATATTTTTATTTGGTGCTTAACTTAACATTGCCTTAAATCTAAACAAAAAAAAAGGACGGGTTGCACTCCGGGAGTGCCGGCAGAAGTGAAAACTTAAACGTCAACGGTGTGCATTTTTGAATATTTTGGAATGGTTAGGGAATCTTACGCTTTTTCGATCAGGCTACTGATCTGATGCGAGTTTAACATTTTTTACCCATCTAAAAAAAGTGACAAGAGCCGCTAAAGACGTTTTCACTTCAAAAATCTTATTCTAAAATAGCACCAAAATGAATATACACATAATCTAAACAAAATATTGTTTTATTATAACTAGCGCGTATCAGCGATCTATGTAAATTAATATGCCATGTAATTCTAATACCTCCCCGTCTAAATCAGAGCCAGGATATCAGGTGACAAGAAACTTGTGCCGTGTGAATGTCTTCGAGTTAAATAATATTATTTATTATTAACAACACGATTTTAAAAAGGCCAATATAACACCTAGAGAAAATAAAGTTATAACTAGAGAGAGAGGAGAAAATAAGTTCCTAATTCGGTAACCCAATTTTTTTTTAAAACATAATATAACCTATTAACCGTGTAACACACGGGGGTAATGTATTACATTCCCAGCGGTGAAATATTTTTTGAAATCAGTCCAGTAACTTTTGAGTTTATTCGTAATAAACTTGTTTATGTAATTGTAATAGATTTGTTTATTTTAACTCTCTGAGTTATTAAAAAAAATATAATTCACCGTAATTTTTACAAAAAGTCTCAATCCTTTGAGAAATAACGTCTTTCTGTCTGATTATGTTTTGCAACTTATGATTTAATTTTGATATTAAATTCTTTATTAGAATAATTAAGTACTACAATAAAATAAAACTACAACGGTTAATTAAGAGTAAAACTAAGCAAACATTTAAAAAAAAAAACAATATTAAACATTAAAAGGAAGATAAAATAGTGTGTGAAAAATACAATTGACCTGTGGTAGTAACACTTGCAGCTTTACCTTGTTACTAATATTTTTAAGATATCAAGTAGATTTTTTTTTTCATAATTTTCGGACAATGGTGTTGTATGAGTCCCACAATCGCGCTGAATCGGCTCTTTGAAATTTGTCAAACCTACCTACAAATAGTTTGCTATCGAATTGATTTAGCAGTCATCATAGTTAGATATAATAACATTAATAGAATACTGGCATATAAACAATTTACTTTTTATTTACAACAGACAGATCTAATTACATACCATGAATAACAATCATGATCTAACATGGTCTTAAAATACATAATAATATTACTTATAATATTGCGTAACAAAAACCAACGAAATGTCAATCCCACGACTGCCGGACTAGCATCTTATGTATCAGAAAACTGATCCTCTTGTCACAATTCATCGATTCGGACGACCCAACCGTAAAATACACCTTAAAATCGAGAATAAGTCATCTGTACCCAAGCGTCTAGCGGACGATTAAGACGTATTCTAAATTAGAAATTCGGAAAAAACAGTTATTAAAAAATAAAATAAAAATTCTAAATTCAAAAAAAAATTCTGACAACAAAGACGTGTTTTGGATTAAAATCGGACAATAAAAAACAAATGCTGTGTTGTTAAGTGATAAAGTGTCATAAAGTGAATAACAAAAAGTGACGTGGTTCATAATTACTATAATTAGCTATCTAGTCCTTCACATATTTTTATCTCTCTCTCACCAACATCTCTCTCATCTCTTGTATTGCAAATTAACAACGGCTCTCATAGATTGAGAAGTAGTTTCTCCAAGGGACAAACTATACATACGACTATCTTGAAAGACACAACGATTTAAGATAAAGAGAAAACAGTGTAGAAATGACATATAGATAAATCATTTTTATCGCTAAGACAATAAGTACACAGAAATTGACAATAACAAACTTGCAATAGAAATAGTGTGTACCGCAGTGATACAAAGAAGCAGCACAGTGCATTATTTTCTCGGCAAATCACTAATTTTCAGCCACGCACAGTCTTCAAAAATGAAAATGAGGCGATTATTCATAAATTTAATTTTATAAAGTACTACACATGCTAAGTAGTAGAATGTACTTTAAAAATGAGATAGATAGTTTAGTTTAGTTATTCAAATCTTCGTTGTGAACGTTCCATGGCACAAAACATATCCATTCGGTCCTTTGTGCAGCAATTTCCAACAACTATAGTCATTATGACATTCGTACGGTTCACAATAAGATCACAGTTAGTTAATAGTAACTTAGATATGCTGTAGAAAAATTCTGTATGACCCCTTTCCTCGGTATTATGATGCGAGAGGAACACTTTCAGGTTTTGGTCGGTATTCCCTAAGCAGCATGAGTCGGATAATGCCCTGTCGACAATGCTCGCGTCGGGGTAAACCTATTATTATTTTCAACCAAAAAGTTTCAAACGTTTAGTAATAATTAACTAGATTTCGGTTTATTTTTTATCTGAACCTAACTTCCTGTTTTATGTACCTACTTCTGGTTTTCTTCTCTGAAAACCTTTGTCCATTTTCTCCATATGTCTGTATTTTCTACTGTCATATCCATACGGAAGACAAAGTATTGACTATACTGTGTAGGCGCCTTTCCGGCCCCATATTTGACTACCTGTCTAATGATTTTGTTTTTTTTCTGCACAAATTATAAATTGTCACCGAATGATGTATTTTCTTTCATATCTATTTACTTGCTTGCAATAATTACACCAGCCACTTCAGTTCCTTTAATAGCATTCTTTAAGTAACACACACCTCTTCTTCGATTTACCTCTTTTTATCAAACCCAAACCACTCTTTTTACTTTCTAGCTAACATGTCTCCTCCACTAGGTATACCTTATTTATGTACGTTTATATCCTTCACAAGTTAATTAAAAACATTTATTTATTAACAGTCTTATGAAGATTAAAGTATCCTTTGCCGATGCTCAATCAATTTCCCATTAGTAATAGTTTTCAATAGCAGAAATTATTGACCAAACTTTCAAATCGCCAACGTAAATAGCATAACAAAATCACTATTAAAAATGCTAAAACGATTAACTGCATTTTACTCAACCAAAAAGAATGCCCAAAGTCAAGCTTTACAATTTCGGACTTCCTCGTTATAATCATGAAACCATTAAAATTGATCATTCTCGTGAGAAAAAGGGACTTATGGACCCACCTGCCACTATCGAACCGGAAAAGAGGTGATCAAACACCGGAAAATCGCCTAAAAACCGGCGAAATGATACTAAACGAAACGTCTTTACAACGACCAATCGTAGTTGTTACGATTTTATGCTGCTTTCACGGTTACCACCTTGTTTTTTTAATAGAAACCATTAGTGCATTGAAATTAACCACCAAGTCGTTTATATTTTTGTAGTTTTTTAGGAGAACTTGGTAGGTATTTAATTCTTTTTTGAAGTTGCAAAATAGAGATCGGTGATCTGATGAATCGTAACAGTTCAAATTTGGTCGGTTTAGATGGTAGGAGGTAATTATGTGCAATCAAAAATTCGCAAAGTAAAAGTTAATTTATTTTTAGACGACTAACGAGTGAAATTAACTTAAATTTGTGTTCTAAAAAAACAATTATAAAAAATACTTTTCATAATATGTGTAATTTAAAGTGATTAACTGTTAGTATTTGAAAATGTGAAACTAAAAAGATGAGAGAAAAATGATCCTTTCAACTATCGATGTCGATAAAAAATTACGGTGACGTCTTAACAAAATTTTATAAATTGGAATTTTCAAAGATGGCGTCTTAAAAAAGTGTTTAATTGTGGCAACCTCCGTTTTTTTTGACAAAATCTTTGATTATTGTGAGTGTGTGAAGTGACCAAACTGGAGGGCCAGAGTAAGGCGACCTTTGCCGCCCTCTTTGGGCTAAGGGCCGGCGGCGGCGTGGACCTGTCCGCCGCTTACCGCTACAACCAGAATATGATGGAATATTACACCTGTAAGTTCTAAATTTATAACAACTTCTTTTCGTGACGTCATAGTATGTACATTATACCCTTATTTGTATATTCTAATTTAAACCAGCTGATCTATTATCGCAATAAAAACAGTCAAAATTTCAATCTGAAGCGCCTTCTTGCATAAACAAAATGCAAAGCGAGCGAGATAGCTCTAAAGATTGATACTAGATTTTATTTTTATTACGGGAATAGCTAATGTCTGGCTATAGCGAGTGTCCATTTAGTTTGTCTGTCTTTTTTTTCTTATAACCTAATTGTCAAATTAAATATGCTAAAAAACTAAAATTTTTACAAATTGCCTAAATATTCGTCAACTCGCACGAAAAATCTCGAACGATCGTGCGACCTGGCACCATTCGATTTTTACCTATTATTTCTTGTCGTCAACTCGCATGCACGTACAAAATACAGCCAGGTAAAAATATTTTTTTATAAATCAATTTTTTCAATCTCTGTTATTACTATGTCTAGGTACCTAATTTCCAAAAATTGTAAGCAGTTACTTTAGCAGAATTACGTAGTTATGTAGATACCTCATATAAGTGTACTAATACCTACTATGTGTCATAATGTAAAGAACCTACAGTACAATCATTTAATCCTATAAAAAAATTAATTCAAAACATCAGCCATCATAAAAATATCAAAAGGATAAACCGACAAAAAAGCCTCATTATGTAAAAACAACGAGTTACCATAACGTTATTATCATAACGAGTAACAACCGCTCTATAAAATAGATCGCGACATTCGCTACACATCTGAAGGCAACGAGATTTACCCGTGCCGTACCCGAAAAAATATTCCCTCCGAAAAATTTGAGATCGTTACAGGATGGACCAATCGGTGAGGTCGAAAGGCGCGGGAGGGCCATCCGAGCTCTGCCATTGGTCGGCCGTGTTAAGGCGGGGTCTGTGTCTCTGTGTGAGTCGGTGCGTTCAAATTTGCGTTGTTTAATTGAAGGCTCTATGGGTTGTGCCGTTGTCTCTACACCGTGTGTGAGCAAATTGCTCTGCGTGAGGGTTTTGAGAATAGATCTAGGATAATACATGATTTGTTTGCAGAATATTGAAGGTTTATGGGTTGAATTTGGATGGCATTTCATCCTTATTGTCTATGGAATGGAATTAAATTAGAAATATATTTTCATTTGGTTTTTGAAATGGACTAATAATAAGTTTTATGGCACTGAATATAGGCAGATGTATTTCATCAGATCTACACATCAAAATTCTACCACATATTTACTAACTCGTCATCAATGCTTTTTAAAGAGTTTGTAATCGGACAGTAGGTATTCAGTTATTTTACAAACCTTAATATGTTTACCTGGTACTATTGTTTTCTTTTAATATTTTTGGATTAAAGATTAGATAAATTTGGGCTGACTCGACTTAACGTTACTATGATACATATTTTTCATACTAGAATTTATTCGCAGTTGGCGTAATTGATTTATGAATTTAGTCTATCGTAGGCAAGCCTGACCCCCCAAACGAAGAAAGAATTCAGTTTTCTGATGTAATTTTAAATGTATTTGAACATTTTATACCAAACAAAGAATACGGCCCGCCTGATGATAAGCAGTCACCGTAGCCTATAGACGCGCTTGCAATTACCGGGGTATCACCCGCGCGTTGCCGACCCTGTAGAAAGTGGAGCTCTGGAGACCTTACTCACCGTAAGAACACAGCATGGCCACAACACAAAAATCATAAAATACATAGGTCACACACACGTAACATTTGCATGTCTTTTTAAACAATCTCTAAGCATATTCTGTCGTAGAAAAACTGACCACTGCACTGATGGTATATATTCTTTGATCATCATTAATCATAGTTCTTCAATGACAATTATCAGAAAGCTGTAGAATAATGAATACACATCTTAACGATTAAGTGCTAATGACACTACATTACGTACAAACGATTTACCTAGCTTCGCTTTGGTGTAATTTAGAGAATTGAGATCCTTTTGATGTTCAATACAACTCTTTATTTTGTTTACCACATGGTTACAGTGAGATCTTAAAACTAATTGAAGTACAATATGGCACCCGGTAAGAGACTGCATTTTTTTCTATCTTAGACACTTTTCAAAATATAATTTGTAAAATCTAAATAGTGTAATTTAGTAGGTACGGTGGCCTCGAGGATAGTAAGACCATTTTAAAACAAAATCGCTTGCACATCTTGTAAATGGAATTTTCGTCAGCTCCGCCCTTTTCTTCCTTACCAAACAGGATTTTTGTTTATTAGAGCCACATGTGTCCACTAGATAATAAGAGGTAACCTTTTTTTTTTAACAAAGTTTTATTTTATGAATGAGCAGTCAAACTTTAAACCTTTTGGGATGGTCTTTCGGGCTATTATCTTCTATTATTATCTATATCTTTGATGTTGCAACCAAAAGTCATCCTAATGATGGTCCTACCATCCTCGAGCAGACAGTACCTACCTACCTAACTATATTATAATAAAATTGTATGTTAACATTTAGGTACTGTCGAAAAACAAATAGTAGAAGCTTCTGTCATTTAGATAAATAGAAAGATGCTGAGCACAGAAATTCTATCTTTTTGATGTTTATCATGAATTGCTAATTATATTTCAAATCTCAGCAGTCAGACTTCCGTGAAATCTTCTGCTAGAACTTGTAGATGTGAAAACAGCCTAAGAAATCTTTCAAAGCGTAAATCGGCAGTAAAAGCGGGTCGGGATCAGGTCGGGCGAGGGACCATCTACGGGGTGACAGTTGGCAGATTTCAGGAGGACAACTATGAAATTTCCAATCGAAACACGGTGGCCCTGTCAAAAAAGACATTACTAGTTAGAATAAGGTTCAAAATTGGTTAGAATAGTATTTTCGAAATTTCATTTTCGCTGATAAAAATTTTTGAATAAAAAATAACTACGAAACACACATCTTTAATTTTAATTATATAAATAACGCTAAGTATATACTTATGTTATTAGGTGTATTTAAATGGTGGCCATCTCGTCGGATACACTCTTGAAATCTGGCCTCACTATTCCGTGCCACTCTCTGAGGTATCACTACCTCCAGTCGAGATAGCAATGATCACAAGAATATTATTGGTTTTAGTTAGATTGAAAACTTCATTGTAAGGTCGACAAAGGTTTTCAGCATAAAATAATCAGTCATCAGCTCATATTTAACTGAGGATAATGATATTATCGGATGTCTAACAATAGTTTTATGAGTTCATTCGTTATGACGAACTTATTTCTACTAGAGGACGATAATCTAGTTTCTGATCCGCAAACTAATTTTAATTCCATATTGTCTCCAACTATTTATCTCTTTTAGGGTTCCGTAGTAAACTATAAGGAACCATTATGATGCTGACGACCCCCGTGGCGTAATGGTGACCACGCCAGTCCGCCACGCAGGAGGTTCGAATCCCGGTCGGGTCATGATCAAAAAAGATCTTTTTCTGATTGGCCTCTTTTTTGAATCTCAAATTGGACTGTGCTGCGTTTATATCTGCAATAAATTGGTGATAGCTCTGTCCAACAGTTCCTATCTTATCACCTAGGCTTTTTTTTTAAGTACAGACGTCGAAGTCGACACTCGAGAGTTTTTATCTATTTAGATTTTAGACTTTTCAATACTTCCTACTATCTCATATCTCCCTTATTATATTCGTTATTATTGGCCTCGGGTCTTGGATGTTTATCTATAATATGTATTTGTTATAAAATATAGTATCGTTGAGTTAGTATCCCATAACACAAGTTTCTAACTTACTTTGGGGCTAGCTCAATCTGTGTGAATTGTCAAAAAAAAAAAAAATTGTTTCGCCATGTCCGTCTGTCCATCTGTTCGCGGTCTAGCGCCTAAACGCTTAATGCTAGAAAGCTGTAATTTGGTATGTATACACATATTAACAATGCTTAGAAACATACAAGACCACCTCCGATAGAAAGTGGTTATTTAGTAAAGCATATAAACATCAACAATACTAGCCTACTAAGGAATTGGCGAGAAAAGGGATTAGGAAAAGGGGAAAATAATATACAAATAAGTATACATCGGTTCAGTCGTTTTCGGGTGATTGACTTGAAACATACAACAGACTTTGTGGGATAATTATAATTTTTTGATATATCTGATTTTAAATTTCAGACAAGTAAATAATTAAAATGTTATGTTAAAAGTTTACATAACATGACCGGGAATTACCACGCAACTAACCAGTTTAACATTACAACAGACCAGTCCACACCACCTTTCTAAAATCTCCACAATTACAAACGGAACGTGTTTCAAAATCGAGATTTAGTGATATATGCCCGTGCGCATACCCGCCGACCAATCAGAACTCACCGTTCTGTGTGTTCGTAAAGCACGTATCGCGCATCATATGAATACAACGTTTACATGTGTGCGTTGTCTCATGTTACAACAAACGCTTTGCTGTCTTGCCGTTCGGTTTTGTAACTTGTTTCTATGGAATAAAGATTTTAAATTGTTTTTCACATGGTAAATGTAACTTTGTCAAGGTGATGTCACCTTGTAGGTGTGGTGTCTTGCGCCATATATGCCATATACGTTTACCTAAACCTATTGTGTTCAAGGTATTCCGTGCTCTATGGATAGAGTTGAGTCATAAACAACTTTTTTCCGTAATGGCCAAGGAAGTCATTTTATAATGCCTTTTTTTCATTGTTGTGACAGCATTGTTTTGGAGTAATGATGTTTAGATTGAGCTTAAAATGAGTTTGGAACGACGTGTGCCCGATTTTTTTAATGTAAATAAATAAGTAATTACTGCTAGTATGAGCTATCATATTTAAATCGTATTTATCATTGTTTTTGATCTTATAAAAATATTTTCCGGTAGCTCAGTTGGCAGAATTTAAAGTTGTAAGGTATGGCTTCGATTTTCGTATAAGTAAAAAAATATTTATTACATTTGAAAAATTACATTTCATTTTGATGACTTATGAATTTAAAAAAAATTCGGTATAAATAATAATAATAATAATCTTGGGACAGAGTACGTAGTGTCGGTAAAAAAGTTGGTTCACCCATGTATGTTGAGATAATTTTCTAATATTTTTTTTTGAGACAATTTAAAAACAAAAAATATTTTAGGTGATCAACATTCTTCTATTACCTAACTACTAGTATTTTTTTAAATTTCATTCTTGTTAGTTTAGAAATAAAAAAAAAACGTTTTCCGTTTTCAAGGACCAACATGTCCCTATTGTAATCACTTTCATATACATACCTACCATAATTAATACTATGTTTCAGAAGTTAAAATAATTTATTTTTCTTAAAATTTTCATATGCAGACAAAAACTTTTTTTTCGAAATGCGAAACAAGATGGCTGACAATGGCGGCGGGCACGCATCCGGTCCGCTTATGGTAATCTGCTTCCTGTCTGTGCCTCGGACGTTGGTCTGTTTGTATCTGTATTGCGATGAAACTTTTGTAATTTGTATTTTCTCTTATGCTAGATCTACACTCTCGCGAAGTTGAGCGAAAAAGAGAGTGTGGGCGGAATCTTCGTCTTTCGTCTTCAGGTTCCTTTTTCTTTCAACTTCGTGCACTTTGGTCAACTTTGTGAGAATTTACCTAGAGCTAAATATTTTTAACATTTATTTAATTTACAATTTAAGATACATTTTAGGTTTTTAACTATGCAATGGTTGGCCGTGTGATGACGGCAGACTAGAACATCATCACATTTTCTCCGCCCATGAGTGTCGTAGAACTACGAGATCTTTTATTCAAAATCTCCAACCAATTCAACTGCCTTCGCCAACCCGCTTGCCAAGCATGGCGAGTATTGGTAGACCTTAGTTTTAAGTCAATTACTGTACAAAATAGTGCAATGAAGATATTGTGTATCATTGACCTAAAAGTTCTCTATCCTGGTTACCTCCTTAATTTCTAGGCCGTACAAGGGGTTTTTAGTTCGAACGGGCCAAATTGAATGGGCCATGGGACGTTCGACTCTCCCACCAAGCCAGGATTTTAAAAAAGCTTGTTTCCTTATCAACTGATCTATCATCTATCTTCATTTAATATTTTAATTATCTTTATATAAATTGTTATTTTAAGCTTTTCCAAAAGCTCTAATTATAATCTCTCCCACAATGCCATACACACCATAAAACTGTGGCCGGTGGCGCGTGGCGAGGGGTCGCTTGTCCTTCACTCTCTATGGGAATGTGGGGTCATTCAGCTTTATATGGCCGTCCTGGCGGCTGAGTTAGTGATTCTCCGATACCGACTACAAGTTCGATCCATGGAAACACTATAGGATAGGTTACACAAATAAAATTACTGTATGTACTTTTTGACAAGAGAAAGTCTCTGTAATAACCTACTCTGTAAATAATCGTTTTGAATCTCAAATTGGACTGTGCTGCGTTTATATCTGCAATAAATTGCTGATAGCTCTGTCCGATTGTTCCTATCTTATCACCTAGGCTTTTTTAAAAGAACAGACGTCGAAGTCGACACTCGACAGTTTTTATCTATTTAGATTTTAGACTTTTCAATACTTCCTACTATATCTCATATCTCCCTTATTATATGTGTTTCCTTCCTTCCCTCTGTGTTTCCTTCGGACTATGACATGGGACTATTTAAGAGGTATATTAGAGGTCTCGTCAGAGGTAGGCAACGCATTGGTAGTGCCTCTGGTGTTGCTGATGTCCATAGGCGGCGGTGACCACTTTCCATCAGGTGGTCCGCTTGCCTGTTTGTCTGCCGTATAACATAAAAAAAATATATATATATTCGTTATTATTTCCAAGACAGCTGCAGTTACTTCCCCGGGATGTCAATAAGCTTCACTGTGGTCGCCGTTGTTGATCTTGGCTTTACAGAAGTCACAACCGTGAGTAGGCTTGTCCCAAATCGGTGTCAACTCCATTTGAGTCGCGCGGTCGCCAGGATCGCATCGCAATGCAACCTTAATAATGAAATTTAAACAGATAACAGAAGGGAGTGCGTCGACGCGTGACCGTCCGTCGGACCGTCCGTTCGTCCTTGCACCTGTAAATGTTAATTAATTATAATAGGAAATCACAGATTTACAATGTTTTTACCCTAATCACAGTGTACTTTTATTTACTCAATTTATGAATTTATTTTTGTTTTTTATTTGTTACGGTTTAACTTAACGAAACTATTTTGAAATTATTTTTCAAAGATAAAAATATTTTGTATCTTTTTGAAAAAAATATTGCCGTCCGAAATCCGGCCGAGTGCTAATTCAACTGATGGATCTATCCTTGTAATAAAAACAAACAGTTAAAATCTAGTCTCAATCTAAAATGTTATCTCACTCGTTTTCTATTATGTATGAGCAAGATATAGCGAGAACCGAGTTGTCAAAATAACCTAAAAAATTCAAAAAGTCTAATATTTTAATTCAAATAGGCCTTTCGAATCATCAATCAATTTATTCATAACAAGGTGCAATTATGCTTACAAATTAAGATGTCGTTTTAATGTCAACTTGACATTACAGACTATTTCGTAATATGCTCTCAGAAATATGCGATATTAACTTGACATTACATTTACACTCCACTTTTTGACATAAAACAGTATCATGTCAAAAATGTCAAAAATGAGATACAGAATTGATATAGCATAATACCATTTTAAAACCATGTCAACTAAGGGATCAACATCAAAACGACATCATTTTTTGTAAGCATAATTGCGCCACAGTTCAGACGACAGATTAGTCAGATTTGTACAGATCTAATTGTTCAGATTTCCAGACATGCCTTTACAGTCTGAGCAAAACCGTCGGCAAATACTTGTAGACATAATTACGCAGAGGTGCAACGGCCGGACGGTCATACAATTCAAATGGAGGGGAGCTGCATCCGGTTGCATTTCCTATGCACCAGAATTTTGATTGTACTGTATTGTATCAAATGAAACGTGGATTTTATTTATCTAAAACTAAATTTGTGGAAGGCCAACAAACAAAATAGTAGATCTATCTATCTTTACATAGTGAAAATAAAAATAATATATTTTTATTATGTAGGCCCTCGTGACTTAGACATGTCTTTTACAACATAATTAGCTATAAAATAGGTAAGCTACTCTATAAACCACCATTTTGGAAACAACGCAAAATGGCCACCGGTAAAAGAAATGGCGAAGGTATAAGTAAGTATAAAATTAAGCTTCCTCTGTCTGTTCTCTTACAATTGGCGGTGAGAGCCCTATTTGACGGTGAGAGCCCTACGCTCTCGCAAAAACCCGGTGTCTTAGCCAATGGCATTAGTATGCTTTTAGCTATCACACAAAAAAAAACTGTTCTCTTACATCTTTTCGGTCTGCTCCTATCTCTAACACCGATTTAGCATTTTAGATTTTAGATTTAATCTTATAAGTTGACACAAATTAATAGCACTATTTATTGACATTCCGCGTACGTAATGTTGTATGTGTGTACCTAGTTTTAAATTTTATGTTGAAAAAAAAAAAGTACGATATATTTTTAAATGACAAAAAAGGCCGTAACTGGTTTTCTTTCGCCATTTCTTTTTACCAGTGGTCATTTTGCTTTTGTTTCCGAAATGGTAGTAGTTTATAGAGTAGATTAATTTGTACAAATCATTTATTACTGTATACTCTGACAAGAGAACGTGTTTGTGAAAACTTATTCTCTGAATAAAAGTTTTGAATTTGAATTTTAAATTACTTAATGGCAATACTTAAAAGCAGAAATGGAAAGAGTGATTCAAGATGAAGGTTTCTATTTTATAATACATACAAGGATTTCCGAAATTCCCACGGGAAAGCGATCCCGCTTCATTCGTCATTATTGATATTGGCGAAAACCATATACACCCGAAACACAGCTCGAAAGGTGTCTACACGTAAACGAAGTTGCGCGGGTTTCGCTAGCTTTTTCGCCCGCGACTTCGTCCGCGTGAAGTTCCGGACCCGTTCCCGTGGGAACTACATTGAATTTCGGAAAAAGCTATAGCCTATGTCACTCCCTGATTATGTAGCTTTCTAATTGTAAAAGAATTTTTGAAATCGGTCCAGTAGTTTCGGAGCCTATTCATTTCAAACAAACAAACAATCAAATCTTTCCTCTTTATAATATTAGTATATTATAAAGAGGAAAGATTTACTTTAACTATAATAATAACTATAACTGCTATAACTATAACTGCTAATATTATAAAGGCGAAAGTGAGGAAGTATGTATGTATGTATGTTGCTCTTTCACGCAAAAACTTCTGAACTGATTTTAATGAAATGACTTTAACCTGGAATAACACATTGGGTACTTTTTATCCCGAAATTCCCACGGGAACGGGAATAATAGGACTGCTGTGTATAAATAAATTGACGCAAACGAAGTTGCGCGGGCTTCACTAGTGTAAAATATAAAGATAACAGTTAATTAAATACACAAGCAAAGCTTTCATATCTAAAAAGCACCCGGAAGCAAACTTGGAACGGGAAGCTGTGCACCTGGAGAGGGCTTGTTCCCACTTCCGGTCGGCCATCTTGTCCGCCATTACAGCTAATTACTCGCTGAAAGGGTCGCTTCAGTTTGTAGTGCTTTGTTTTCATATAAAAGAGAATAATATTTATTTTTGGTGAACTAAATTATTTTTATGCAACAACCATTTTAGGAGTTAGTATCATTTCGGTGCATTTGTAACTCGCCTATGTAGCAACTGGTCTATTTATTAACTCGTAAACTCTTGTAATTTGTAAATCGCCTGTTTATCAACTCGTCTATGATTTTGCAATATAATGTAGATTGATTCACCATTTCCTGCTGGACCAACTGCTACGTACAACTAATTTTGGTATTTTGCAATTTTTTTTAATGGATTAGGATTGACTTTAGGACTATTTTCGAATGTTTTTGGGATGGATTAGGACTTTCTTTTTAATTCTTAATATTAGTTTAGGTTACATTTTTATAAGAGCTGTTAAATATTTAGTTGTATATTGACTTTAAAAATAAAGATCTCTTTATACAACATGCAAAATAAATAATAACTCAGTTGTTTAAAAACTAAACTAACATTAGGTAAAAGATTTAGCATTAATTTAGAACGTATTTAGCATTAAGTCCGCCTGTTGTATCAGTACATTGTGTATTGTGGTCAATAAAGATAATAAATAAAATAAATAAAATAAAACTTAAACCTAAACAAAACTTAAAAATTTAAATTAAATGTGTTTTGATGTTTTATTTTAATTGTAAGTAGGATTGTCTCGATACATGCGAATTTCCAGAAAGTTTGAGACAAAATCATAATAAAAGTTCTGTCAAAAAATCCACCCTTTTTTTTGACAAAGAATCTTATATGCTGTGATATGTTTCGTACGATGAGTGAGAGAACCGGATAGCCTAACACACCCTGCTTCCTTTTTCCTGTTTCCTACTCATTTTCTTGTTCAAAATTGACAAACTTTGTTATTATTTATACCAAACTAGTTTGATTCTGGCCACTTTCTTGAACATTTTGTTATGAATGACACATCAAATTAAAGCTGTCACTATCAAAGTAAAAAAATAAAAGAGAATTAACTTCAGACTTAATGTGGAATTAAAATTAAAATGCAATGCGTTTAAAATACTGGCTGTTACTTAAATGTTTGAAAGAATCGTAAATAATTTATTTTGTTTTAAAAATATTTCTATTTAATTCTTATTTGGTTATGTAGCGTGATCTGAATAAGGGGTGCAGTAATGAACCAACCGGTTGAAGTGGCCATGACCGGTTCCAAACGGTTGCGCACCCGGATATAACCGGGCAAGATCGATATAGACATTTTGTCCATTGACTTGGAGTGGTAGAGCATCTATATATTACAATTACAGAATATGGGCGTAAAGCAGCAATACGGTTCATTTAGTGAATGAGAGATCCGGACTTCCTTGCAGCAGGCAACGCATTGGTAGCGCTTCTGCGAATCACCGGGTATTTCACGTCGGTATTCTGTACTGCCCCGATCAAATCAGTCTATCTGTGCCCGCAACTTCGTTCGCGTGGTTGTCACAAACACTATCGAAATATGAATAATTTTCCCCGTTTTTGCAATTCACTATTGGTCGCAGCGTAATTTTATATAGCATAAAGCCTCGACAAATGAACTATCCAACACAAAAATATTTTTCTATTCGAACCAGTAGTTCCTAAAATTAGCGCGTTCAAACAAACTCTTCAGCTTTATAATTTGAGTAAAGATAACCAGTTAACATAGCAATAGCTAGCTTCTACCATTAAAAAAATTGTCACGTTATATCTTTCATTCTCTTACAAATAATCTTTATTAACATACAAAATATACATAGTTTAGCATTAACATTCAAACAATTATCATGTGGAAGACAGGAGCACCAAACTAAGATAGAAAGAATTGTGATACACCCTCTAAAATAGTAATCTGTCAAGGAATGCAACACAATACAGTTCGGAAAAGCAAGAACACTTTCTCGGTGGAGAGGGCGGCGCGACATCGATCCGTCACGCCCTCTGCTCAAATCGATACCCGGGTGTGACCGTTGTTTTGATTTTATCCGGGTCTGTCATTGGCCGGAATATATCCATTCATGTTGTATGATTTTATCGTATGGTTAATACTGTGCTCTCAAATTAATTTACTCGCAGCTTGTCGATTTAGTTTCTTTTTATTTGGTATGATTTTATTTTATCCGGATCTGTCATTGGTCGAAATAATATTCATGTTAAATGATTATAAACGTATGGTTAAAACTGTCTCAAATTAGTTTGAACATGTTCTTTTTAATTTTATCCGGTTTTTGTGAAACGAATTTTCTAACCTATTCTTAGCTTAGTTTAGTTATCAATCTGCTGTCTGAACTGGTGGTATAAAGAATGGACGATTCAAAAGAGAATTGAATTGAAATAACTAATTTGAAAAACCTAACCTAACCATTCAAAAGACGACGCGAGAATCAGCCAAAGTAATGTAAGACGCATTGAAAGAATTTCCCGTACAAATAATGCTCTCTCACAAGCACAAGGCGTCCACACTATGGGAATATTGTATAAGTTACAGCATGACACGTTACAGCAGTCTGTATCCGGCATTACAGGTCACATTTTCATTACTACCTTCTCAACCTGTCCTCTCTTTTCCAGGTCACGGTGGAGTAAATCAACTTGGTGGTGTATTTGTCAACGGACGACCATTACCAGACGTCGTGAGGCAACGGATCGTTGAGTTGGCACACAGCGGAGTGAGACCTTGTGATATAAGTCGACAGTTGAGGGTGTCACACGGCTGCGTCTCCAAAATACTATCAAGGTTGGTATTTTGATATTTAATTAATAATTTTTCAGATTTTTATGCCACAAAGGTGGCAAACAAGCATACGGCCCGCCGACGCTTGCAATACCCGAGCATCACCGTAGCCTATAGACGCTTGCAATACCCGAGGGTATCACTCACGCGTTGCTAACCCTCCCAAACCCCCCAAGTGGAGCTCTGGAGACTTTACTCAACGTAGGAACACAACATGGCCGAGACCAATGCTATTTGGCTACGATCTTCTGTAAGGTGGAGATCCTTCCCCAGACGGGCTGCTCCGATTTGAGCGATTTATCCGCCGTGCCCTACTTCTCTTAAATAGATATAAAAATATATTTTTACTTTTGTAATTTCATTATAAAATAATCTTACGCGACACACGGCGACCCCGTCGAACTCCACTTATATTATTACTATTTCATTGACGGTTGTTGCAAATATATAATTTATCTAACGGAAGCCGGTTGGAAGCTGCTTGCTTCCAGCGGCTTCCAGCGGCTTCCTGCAACTTTCCATATGCCGTGTATAAACCTCAGTTAAAATACAAATAACAACGTGATTTATCAAGTAATTGCTCTTTGAAATAACCATGACAGTTAAATTATGCAAGTGATACATTTTCGTCAGATACAGCTAATGACTGTACGGTCTTACCCAATTATGTGTTACAAATAGACAAGGCTTCATTCATATCTAACGTTACGGTTGGTGTAACTTGATGGTATTCAGAACATCAAGAAGATCCCAAAGCTCAGAATACACAACAAATCAGAAACGGTCAATTCGCACAAATGTGAGATTAACTAAAAGTAATTGTAGTTAAC
The DNA here is from genome assembly GCA_905163395.2 of Endotricha flammealis. Lineage (NCBI taxonomy): Eukaryota > Metazoa > Arthropoda > Insecta > Lepidoptera > Pyralidae > Endotricha > Endotricha flammealis. The sequence continues at coordinate 1,582,528 of LR990878.1, forward strand.
CTCTTCCTTTCCTGTTTAGTGTAGTTGTTTGTTAAATAGTATATAAGTTAAAAGCGAATATGTCAAATGTAATGGAACCATGGCACTTGAATTATTTGGGATATTCGGCAAACATTAACCATGTTTGAACAATATAATTTGAAAAGCATTATTTTTAGTTGACAAAAATAACAAATACACAAATACATGTATTATACGGCTTATCAGCTGTCGGCACATTAAGAAAAATTGTAAGCACCTAGCCTCTTAACCGCTCGTACGTATCGGATAATCTGATTGGATACCAATAACCGTTATTCGTAGCTTTTATGTCATAGTAATTTTATTCATAATTTTGCTAGCGCTGCCCGTTCCATAATAAGTTGCCTTGAAAAGTCTGTAAGTTATTTATGTATACTGTGTTCTACTGTTGTGTATTGCAAATAAAGCGTATTCTATCTATCTATCTAACCGTCTCTTTAAAGAGACGTCGCCATAATTACCCTGAATTTCATCTCGATGATCATTTACAGCTATTTTATGTGTAGTGTAGATGTGAACGTATCTTTGTTACAAATACGGGAACAAAAGAAAATGACATAAGTGTATGCCGGATGCGAGCGCACGCGCCGGTATACCCGTATACCGTGACGAGATCACTCTAGTTAAGAACACGGTTAAACGGAAAACTTGCTGTTTTTTTTATGATAAAAGAAGACAAACTGTGTGCCCGATGGTAAGGGTTATTGCTACCTCCAGTGTCTGTACGAAGAGATATTTCATCTCGATGTGTGCTCTACAGACTTTACAACGGGTACACTACAATACTCCGAAATATTATGAAACTCCCATTTTCAAAATACCGATGTTCAAAATTCCGATTTTGAAAATTCCGATGTTCAAAATTCCGATTTTGAAAATTCGCAATGCTTCAAAGCTCCGAGTATAACAACCCCGATCTAACGAAATCCTGATTTTAATAATTCCTATATACCATAACGTCTACAACGGGGGTTCCGAGGAGTTGTTCAGTCTTATTCCAGCTGATCGTTTCTACTATCATACCATCCGCTCCGTTGATACGATGAGAAAAAATTTTAAGTGATAAAAAATCATAGTCTATTATGGGTTGAAATGATGATGAAAAGTGGTGATCCAAAAGAAACCCAGGCTCCGGTTCAAAAATTTTGTATTTCAGATTTTAGAGGATGTTTTATAAATATTATTTTAAACTCTCTATCGGGTAACACTGTTTTTTGCTCATAAAGATTTGTAGGCGTTCATATTAAAATATTCGGGGCTAACTATGAAAGTGTCTATTCGAACACGTAATCTTGTCAAAAAAGACATTCAATTCAACTTATTTATAAAATCAGTTGAACGATTGCTAATGACGGTAATGACTGAAAATCAGCGTTTGCTTTCTGAGCAATCTTTATCGCTGAGTTATTGCCTTTTTGTGTCACTGCGGTACAATGATGCTCTTAATGTGGATGTTAATGTAAATGTGTATCTATTTGTATGTTTGTGCCTCAGTTATGCAAATAAAGTTATACTATACGGTACTATACTAATTAATAAAGCGTACTATAGCGTCAATGAATATCTGGAGATAAACTAATTTAAATGTCTGCCTCTCTTTTTCTACTCAAGTTGCTATGCCTTAAAAGGTGCATGTATATAACTGCTATGTATAATGTACAGTAATATAATGTGTGTGTCACATGTAATGCAATAAATAAATAAATAAATAAATTACCAGTTAGAATAAGGTTCAAAATGTCAGTCCGTATTTTCGGAATTACCCTTCATAGTTGCCCCGCTTATTGTGGTTTTAAAATTAGGGAAATGTATCACCTACTTTTATAAAGTGATAAAAAATCATAGACCAACATATTAAGATTTTAACTAATTAAGTTTTAACTTACATAATTGTAACTCATTCAAGTTGCGGTTAAGTTAGCTGCAGTTAAACATCGGTTAACCGCAAACGAGATGGTGTTTAGCCCGCTCGTAAAACCGACAAGGAATAATGACTGCTTAGGTTAGACAAGTGTTTAAAGTAACTTTATCTTACAGCCTGGTTCTGAAACGCATTTTAATTTTAATTCCACTTTTATTTATTTATCAAAGCAACACAACATATGTTAACCATAAGAGTTTACAATAATTTTGAATTATTTAACAAAAAGTTACTTATGATCTAGTTTAATATCTCGAAACGTGTATGCAATAAAATAAAATGAAATAAACGCTTAAAGCGACTGTACTGACAGTATATTAAAAAAGTAATTTAATAAGTGGACCGTTGGGACGCAGACGATTTTGGCTATACGGTCGAACGTCCCATGGTCCGTTCAATTTGGCCCGTTTACTAAAAACCCCATATGCATAGAGAAACAATCTTAACTAATACCGTTCGCTAACTAAGAATGTCAAACTCTTTTTAGGGTTCCGTAGTAAACAAGGAACCCTTATAGTTTCGCCATGTCCGTCTGTCTGTCTGTCCGCGGTCTAGCGCCTAGACGCTTAATGCTAGAAAGCTGTAATTTGTTATGTATACTTCTATGCTTCTGTCGCTCGCTCGTAATTGACTGTAGGGTGGTGGTGTGCATGTGCACCATCGCAATGCCGCGAAATCTCAGTACCGGACAGCATGTCTATACTTTTATGTCGATGATTCCAATAGGTAGATATTATATTACACTTGGCATAAAAGCTCCAAATAAATCAACTTTATTTCGATGAAACACACATTATGCTACTACATTATAAAAGGCATGTCAAGCAAATTCACCATCATTGAATTTCACTAGAGATCTTGTGTCAAGAATGTTGTAAATCTGCCTACACCTCAATTATAATGGCCGTTTATAATTTTAAACCCCTGATTTTAATTACGATGCCCGTTTTTAACCTGATTGTAATAATAGATCGTCCATTTGATCTCAATCATATTCCGATACAATGACATGAAGGGCTGACCGTCCATTGTCTGTTTTAAATTGAAAATTGACCTCTAGAGATGGGCATAAAAGTCCCTTGGCATCCCAAACATTTTAATTCCGGGATTTTTAATTTTTTGAATGGTAGATAGAACCTAGGTACTCTCAACTGGTAATGGCTTGTAAATGGTGGTTCGGAGCTAGCTTATTCCTTTTTTTCGTTGTATGTGTATTGCAATTAAAGCATATTCAATCTATCTTACTCTTCAATAAAATCATTTATTGGTAAAATACATAACTAAATAACATTAAATTAAATAAAAGAAATAAAAACTAAACTAACAATACAAATTAAAAAATAAATAAAAACTAAACTAACAATAAAAACTAAAATTAAGCATTAAAAAGACATGGTCCCTGTGGCAGGGTGAGTAAAATGCTAGCAGCGTTACCTTGCTGAACGGCGATAGATATCCGTTGGGCGAAGTAACTGCTAGCCTTTGGGTCACCAGTGGTTTGTCGCAGCCTTTTTGCGACATAATTTTATTGTGTTTAGTTTAATCTACCTGACAAGCTACCACCATTTCGGAAACAACAGCAAAATGGCCACTAGTAAAAGAAATGGCTAAAGAAATTCTGTATATTATATTGAAAAAATCGAGATAACCTGTACATATTGAATTGATAGTCGAAAAATGTTTATTCTCAAAATTATGGTGCAGGCTGTAATGTGTATTTTTGTAACGAAATACAAATAATATCAGCTCTGCAATGTTGTTCGTCTATTTATATAACCGGTTGAACCACATTTCCAATAATTAACACGAACGCAACAATGTAAACACAGTAAAGTGAGGAAAAAATTAAGAAATAACGTAAACCATTTTGTTTTATATACTTTCACCTGAGTGTCTTCCTTGTTTATTAAAGACCATGGTAACTAAGTACATGTCTTTCGTCTCTGTCGGTTTTGCAAACAATTTAAATGTGGTAATTTAGTAAAATTAAATATAGAAGCTTACTTAGGTACTTAATCAATAATTTATACATTTGAACAAAAAAAGACAAACTTTTTTTTTTGTGAAATAAAAATAATCCACCTTTAACAAAATCTATTAATAAATATACTGGACCGCAAAGAAAAAGTGTCGGTTAGCTTTATGAAATAAAGATTACTTAAATTAAAGAATATTTAATACCAAATAACTTTTAAAACTGAAAATGTATAATAATGGTCGCAAGGGACATTGATGTCACAATAATGTATCTATTCCAACCAACGACCCTAGACTAGACAAGGGTTAATCAACATCTAACAATTCTAATCGTCAAAATTACATTTGGCTTACTAAACGAAAACAAAAAACAAAAACACTTTAAGCGTTTTTTGTTCCACAAAATCCCGGAATTCAAATCCCGGGATTCACAATCATCCCAACACTATTCCCGGGAGGCCGGACAGAATACGGACAGTAGCCTTCGCTTTTCAATTTATTTGCTTCATTCCCTGTATTTTGTTTTGAGTTCTGTGGGACTATTGAGTTGTGCTATTTGTTTTCAAACTTAACCGATTGCGAAATAAAGTGTACTGTGTCACACATAGTACACATTATTTTGCATTCGCGTGTACAGACAACCAATGATAAAAAAAATCATTTATTTTGCAAGTAGATTTACAAGAAATACTTTTACACGTCATTTTTTTTTTAAATACTACTAGCACTTCAGACAAGAATGGCCTGTTGAGAAGAACCGCAAGAAACTCAACTATAGCCTTTTTTTAAAAGCCATTTTAACATTTTTTTATTTTTTATTACTTACTAGCGAAACCCGCGCAACTTCGTTTGCGTGTATCCCGCTTTCCCGTGGGAATTTTGGAATGTATGATACTTTAAAACCTTCCCCTTGAATCACTCTATCAATTAAAAAAAACCGTTGCGTAGTTTTAAAGATTTAAGCATACAAAGGGACATAGGGACAGAAAAAGCGACTTTGTTTTATACTATGTAGTGATACATTTAAAAAAATATATTTTGAAAAAGATGACCTGGGTATCTCTACCCAGGAATGTATACTGTGCCCAGCCCAGGACTAAGGACAAAGGTTTTAACGCTATTAATGTATGTATCGTTATGAAGCTTTGTAATTAAATAGTATACGAATACAATTGATAAATAAAAATTTAAGTAAATACCTTCATGCAATATTCTTTAAAAAAAACATACCACTAAGGTGGCAAACAAGCTTACGGCCCTGATGGTAAGCGGTCACCGTATTAGCCTATGGACGCTTGCAATACCGGGGGTATCACTCACGCGTTGCCAACCCTCCCAACCCCCCCAAGTGGAGCTCTGTGGACCTTACTCAACGTAGGAACACAACATGGCCGAGACCAATGCTATTTGGCTACGATCTTCTGTAAGGTGGAGGTCCTTCCCCAGACGGGCTGCTCCGATTTGAGCGGATTATCCGCTGTGCCCTACCTCTTTTATCCGCTGTGCCCCTTTTGAAGAACCCCATAGTCTAAAGAAAAGACCTCGGTCTTCAATATTTTCAAATATGCTTCGCCCGTAAGGCCACAACAAATTTTTCTAATTAATATACATATTAAATAGCCTATGACACTAACAAGTAACGTGGCATTATATTGGTAAAAGAATTTGCAAAATTACAATGTTTTCCAGATAGCATGGGTACGGTGACGTTTGAGTTATTACACGCATGTTTTATTCGAAACAAAAACCGCGAAGTACAAAAAGAAATAGAAAAAGAGTGAAGAATAAGCGACTACAAGAAAGTAGTAAATTCAAATTTGCATTATTAATGATATTAATAATACATTTATTTTTAATTCCCTGTAAATTCCCTTCAAATCCCAAATGTCACCGTACCCATGCTATCTGAAAAACATAGTAAATCTAGAGATTACCGCCTACAACTTCACAAACTTTACTCTTTATAATTTTGACGACCTCCGTGGCGTAATGGTTACCACGCCAGACCGCCACCCAGGAGGTCCCGGGTTCGATCCCCGGTCGAGTCATGATGAAAAACGAACTTTTTCTGATTGGCCTCGGGTCTTGAATGTTTATCTATATATGTATTTGTTATAAAATATAATATCGTTGAGTAAGTATCCCCTTAACACAAGTTTCGAACTTACTTTGGGGCTAGCTCAATCTGTATGAATTGTCCCTATATATTTATTTATTTATTTATTTATAATCTTTGTTTAGATACTTAGGCAATAAAACTAGCCTTCTAGATATGAATCATACTATATTCGTAACTATATACCTATATAACTCAGATTTGATATACCAACAAACGGAAGTGAGGCGCGAGTCACGCTTTCTGCGCGCGGTACAGACAGAAAAAACCGACTAATTATTACAGGACAGTGTACTACTTTCATTTGTGTGTTAGTTGATTTTAGGAGTCCGTACCCATAATACCTTTATGGTTTTTTTATACGGGACCCAATTACGTAGAGTCAGACAATGAAAAAGGTGAGCACCTTAAATAATGTTGCGTGAAGGGATATACTCGATTTATTTTATTTAACGGGCCTGGTGGTCGAGTGGCTAGCAATGGTCACTTTATCCCAAGGGCCGCGGGTTCGGATCCTGCGCAAGACAAACATTTGTGTGCACAAACATGTCTGTTTGCCTTGGTCTGGATGTTAACTATGTACAATATGTATTGTTTACAAAAAATATATTAGTATATTTATCAGCAAACTAGTACCCATAGTACAAGCTTAGTTGCTGAGTTTGGGACTAGATGGCGTTGTTGTGTGATTCGTCCAAGAATGTTTATTTTTAAAATAGTATTCATATTGTACTATTCATACTTATATTATAAATGCGAAAGTGTGTTGGTTTGTCGTTGGTTTCTTTCACATCGAAAATAACGAATTGACATGATTTTTTTTTGGGAAAATTACCAGACATAACTGGAAAAAATCAGTCAATGGCAGATCTTCTGGTCTATGCGGGCGAAGCCGCTGGTAACGGATAGTATGTAATAAACTTATTATATTGAAATTCATATCTTAAGCCAATAATCTAAAGCCATAATACGGTTCCACCAAACAATTGAGGTCCCCCCGACACTACTATCTCGATCGCCAATATGTTCCGATACTCAATATGTACTAATTGCCATGAAATTATAAATAATATGCGTTGTCTATGTGTGTTTAATTTGAGAATATATTTTGACATAGTTTAATAAAGTGTTATAATGAAATGAAATGAAATTGTTTGTCAGAATTATTGTACTTGTACTGAATTATTGTCAGAAATTAGACCTTCACAGGCACTTTTTCTTGTCATTTACAACTTGTTTAGATAAAGAAAATAAACTACGTTATATACTACCACCATTTCGGACACAAGCAAAATGGCAACCGTTAGAAAGAAATAGCCGTATGAAAGAAAACCGGTTACGGCCTTTTTTGTCATTTTGTACTTTTTTTAAAAATATAATGCTCGAGTCGTCACATCACAGTTTTTAACAGACGGAAAAAGGTTCAGGTGAAAACCATGTGAAAATCAAGGATGCGATGATTGTCGGACGACGTGATTTGACCCCCCCCCCCCCCCCCCCCCACCTCTTCCTCCCCTATTGAGGGTTCAACTGAACATTTTGTTATCAAGGAAAAATGGTTTTCAATTAGTTTTTTTCGTCAATTTTTTAATGTTTTTAATAGCAGCCTTTCTAGAGTTATTCGTAGTTCAGTAGTTCGAACAATCCCGATATATTTGAAAGATATTTGAAACAATATTAGTATACCTATTTATTTCGATTTATATTATATTTTTACATAATTAACATTTAAGTAGTTCTACTTCATAAAAACCGATAAATAATCCTAGTTGAAATGAATGCAAAAAAGCAAAAAATATTCAAAGATCACAATATCAAAACTAACGAAAGCATAAAACAAATCAACTTTAAACTTTATGCATTAGGCAATAAGGAGAACAACCTACATAAAATGTAACTTCCCATTCTGAGCCCTATTCTCTATGCAATAAGTATTACAATAGCAATAAATCGTACCCCTAAACCCTTGGTAACATTACGATAATGTTAGTCGTGTCCCAACGGACCCTGGTGTCATGGCACCCTTGTATATTGTCGTTATAGTGGTATGGTCGGGCACAAAAGTATCATCATACTAATATTATAGATATATATTATAGAGAAAGTGAGTTTCTTTGTTTGTTTGTTATTCCTTCACGGCTTGACTAATCAGCCGATCATTATGAAAATTTGTATATTTATTGTCAGGGGTGCAGAGCTCAACATTTCACGGAATACATACTTTTTATTCCGTAAAAGTAAGTCATTTCAATGGGAAAATATATTTTTCACTACAGAGGGCGCTGTATGGGATGCTATCGGCCAAAAGATGGCGCCACAAGTCGCGCTATGGGTTGTTCTGTTGTCAATCTATGTCATAAAATTAACGCGAGCGAAGCCGCGGGGAAAAGCTAGTAGATTATAAATCTATCTAAACTTGGCAACACGTGAGTGGATACCCCAAGTATTGCAAGCGTCTATAGGCTACGGTGACGGCTTACCATCAGGCCGGCCGTATGCTTGTTTGCCACCTTTGTGGTATAAAAACCTAAACCTTGCAGATTGTGTTCTTTGTATGACATAGATTTTTCTAAAGCGGGATTCACGCAAACGGCGTTCTCGTTTTTGGCTAGTTTTATAGTTTTGACGACCTTCGTGGCGTAATGGTTACCACGCCAGACCGCGCCACCCAGGAGGTCCCGGGTTCGATCCCCGGTCGGGTCATGATGAAAAACGAACTTTTTCTAATTGGCCTCGGGTCTTGGATGTTTATCTATATATGTATTTATTATAAAATATAATATCGTTGAGTTAGTATCCCATAACACAAGTTTCGAACTTACTTTGGGGCTAGCTCAATCTGTATGAATTGTCCCTATTTATTAATAGTAAAATTTATCAACCCCTTTTACCTTACAATTTTCTTAATAACTTTTATATATTTTCAACATTTATGTCAACAACAGTACTGCAACACACTCGCACTTAGGGTGCGATCACACTTGTAATTGACTTATCTCGATAGCTCGTGAATAATACGCGACACCCGCCCGCGACAGGACGGTATTAAATTCGAATCCTATTGCGGTGCAGACATTAATCCAATTTCTAACTATTTTAAGTGGTTTTTGAGTGCTTAATTTCATTTTTTATTTATACTTTAATTGTTTTTAAGTAATAAATCTGGCGTAAAGAGAGCGTACTCTGCCAATCCGTCTTTTTTATTTTTTATGAAACTAGCTCCTATTGGAGCTTGTGCGTTTTAAAACGAATTCGAAACTTGTGTTATGTCTTTGGAGCAGCGTGGCAGAGTACGCGCTAATCCCCTTCGATTGAAGGGAGACCCTGCAGTGGGATGATTATGGGTTGATATGATATGAAGGAGAGAAGCTAAATGCCCAGCCGTGAGACTTAGATACAGCTTATTTATAAAACGATATCATAATATTTTTGTCGGTAAATGAGGATGCAAAAGGGCTTGTAATAGAATATCTTTTTGAAGGGAAAACTTCTTTAGCGGCGCTTGGCACCTTTTTAGAGGGGTAAAAAATGTTAAACTCCAGATCCGTAGTCTGATCATAGAAACGTAAGAAAATATTCAAAAATGCACAACGTTGATGTCTAAGTTTTCACTCCCGGAGTGTCCGTCCTTTTTAATTTGATTTATCTCGATAGATAGATAATACGCGACACCCGCCCTTGTGACAGGATTATACCTACTCAATACGAAACAAACAAAAAAAAAACGGAACTCTCTTACTATCTGTTAAAACCTTATATGAGTTTTAATGCAATTTTCCCTTTTTACCATCCATAAAATGCCGTCCAAACATGTGCCGAAAGAAAACGCCTTATAACGCAGAGTTATCAACCATCTATTCTCATCAAGTACCTATATTGAACGCACAAAACGCTACGAGTACCAACTAGACTTATTATTTTTTATGCTTTTTTGAAGAACGCACCAAACGCAACCTTTGGTGTTGTTTACCGAAAACTGTCGACGCACAGACAGCGACTGATTCGAATTGGATAATCCTTACTAATATTATAAACTAGCGAAACCCGCGCAACTTCGTTTGCGTGTATCCCGCTTTCCCGTGGGAATTTTGGAATGTATTATACTTAAAAACCTTCCTCTTGAATCACTCTATCTATTAAAAAAAAAAACGCATCATAATCCGTTGCGTAGTTTCAAAGATTTAAGCATACAAAGGGACATAGGGACAGAGAAAGCGACTTTGTTTTATACTATGTAGTGATGAGAAAGTGAGATTGTTTGTTTGTTATTCCTTCACGGCTTGACTAAGCAGCCGATCATTGTGATAATTTGCATACATATTGTTAGGGGTACAGAGCCCAACATTGGCTTTTTATCCCGTGAAAGTATGTCGTTCCAATGGGAAAATAATTTTTCTACTAGAGGGCGCTGTATCGGCATACAGATGGCGCCACAAGTCGCGCTATGGGTTGTTTTGTTGTCAAACGAGATCTAAACAGTCATAAAATTAACGCGAGCGAAGCCGCGGGGAAAAACTAGTATTGTATAATATATAAGTTCCATAATATAATGTACGATTTTCCAAACGTGTTCCGATATGATTGACTATTAATAAAAATACCTTTATTTTGTGTATTCATAAAACATATATTATATTCCTCATGTAAAGTTGAATAAGGGTAAAATGATGATGATATGATGCGAAAAGGGAACGTTCTCTAGAGGACAACAGACAGAGATGGAACGGTATATTTTGAGTTAACACGAATAAAATAATGTTCATTTATTTTTTATGATAGAGCGAGACAAAGTTTTATGCAAAAAAAGGACGGGTTGCACTCCGGGAGTGCCGGCAGAAGTGAAAACTTAAACATCAACGTTGTGCATTTTTGAATATTTTAGAATGGTTAGGGAATCTTACGCTTTTTCGATCAGGCTACGGATCTGACGCGAGTTTTACATTTTTCACCCATGAGTGCCAAGCGCCGCTAGAAGTTTTCACTTCAAAAACATTTGGAAAGATGTGATGTGTTGACTAAGTTAATGAGCAAATCCACAGAGATTTTATCACACTACCGAAACCCATGTAGCTTCGTTTGCGTGTCCCGCTTTCCCTTTGGAATTTCGAAAAATCCTTTCTTATTCAAGTTTTTTTTTAATGTCATACGATGGCAAGCTTTTACCGCCGCCTATAGACATCAGTAAGGCCCGCCGCTCATTTGTGACTTTTTGTCACGGTGACTTTTTGTCACCGAGTCGATGCTATGAAGTCACCGTAATGTCACGTCACCATAGTCAGCGTACTCCCATATATCTTCATAGCACTCGACTCGGTGACAAAAAGTCACCGTGACAAAAAGTCACAAATGAGCGGCGGGCCTAACTTCAACCAAGGATTTTCAATAACATAATTACTTTTTCTACCTGAATTGTTCAGATTGTAGATATTCCATATACAAGCATAACGTATTTTTTTCGATCATTGAATCGAAAAAAATACGCATTCGAATTTGCAAATTTTTCAATTACCATTATTAAAAAAACTGCAGTAGCAAACAAAATAGCAATATATCATTCGACAATTGTATTGCACTTAAGCGAAAGGGTAGGGTGACCAACTAATCAGATTGTCATAATACACACCCATTATTTTATTGAGCGACCGGGAATTTAATTTTCGAACTCCTAATGTCACGTCTCCAGGGATAGGGGGCGTGAGAGGCCTGTTGTTCTGTTGTTAGGAATGTCCCGAGTTTTCCTTGACGCATGGTCGCTTTATAGCTGATCTGGGAGTTGCTACAAGGGGTGTTTTGCTGATGAAGCAATATGTTGCGATTTTGCGATTTTGTTTCGGTGATTTTGTAATATACTAAATTGATTTTTTTGACCTTACAATATTCCTTTTATTTATTATAATAATTTTTTCTGTGTTATTTCTATAATCGATATTTAATACATAATATTATTATAAATGCGAAAGTGTGTTTGTTTGTTCCTCTTTCACGTCAAAAGTAACGGTAAACAGATTAACACAATTTTCATTTGGGGATAGGTCTGGAAAGTGATATAGGCTATTCTTTACGCCCGAAAAACATCTTATACCCACGGAAAAAAGAAAAATCAAAGACAGATCTTCTGATCCACGCGGGCGAAGCTGAGGGTAACAGCTGTAACTGAATATCTGTAATTAGTCTCATAGATGCTTTATTAACAATAGACAAACAAAATATGTAAATAGACATAAACTTATAGGGTACTAGCTTTTCCCCGCGGCTTCGCTCGCGTTAATTTTATGACATAGGTAGATCTCGTTTGACAACAAAACAACCAATAGTGCGACATGTGGCGCCATCTGTTGGCCGCTAGCCCACCCCATACAGCGCCCTCTATAGTAGAAAAAATATTTTCCCATTGGAATGACATACATTCACGGGATAAAAAGTAGCCTATGTTGGACTCTGGACCCCTGACAATATGTATACAAATTTTCATAATGATCGGCTGCTTAGTCAAGCCGTGAAGGAATAACAAACAAATAAACAAACAAACAAACTCACTGTCTCATTTATAATATTAGTATGATAGTATGAAGTATGATAATACCATGCCATTTCAATTGACCAATTAAACGTAAACTTTGTCAAATAGCAAGATTTTCAGACTGGGTTTGAAACCGTGTAGCGCAGTCGTTAAAAACAGTTGATGATCAACTCCCCTCTCTAACTGCCTCCTCTTTTCCAGGTATTACGAGACGGGCAGCTTCAAGGCCGGCGTCATAGGTGGGTCGAAGCCAAAGGTGGCGACACCCCCAGTGGTGGACGCCATCGCGGCGTACAAGAGGGAGAACCCCACCATGTTCGCGTGGGAGATCAGGGACAGGCTGCTGAGCGAGGGGATCTGCAGTCAGGATAACGTGCCTTCTGTATCCAGTATCAATAGGTATGGAATGGACTTTCATTTTTTATCTATATGTTTCCAATCAGGCATTTTATGGATAGGACGCTTATTAATCAGTCCGACTTCGAATTACTTACTAAATACTTGTATTACTTACTAAATAGGGGCGCCTCACCTCTGCCTAAAGTATTTTATACATTGTTTATACAGAAACTCAAATCATTTATTCAGACACTAGATCTGCACATGTACTTTCTCTAGTCATTTACCACTGGTATATACTTGTATAATGTTGTCTAGTATAATTAAATTAACATAAAATAAACTACTTTTTATGGTACATTTTGGATACAAGCAAAATGGCCACCGGTTAAAGAAATGGCGAAAGAAAACCTGATTGCGGCTTTTCTGTCATTTAACATTTTTTTTCCACTCGTTACAATTCAATTAGGTACATTTACAAGAAAAATACGCGGATTGTCATACCTACACAATGGTTTTGACCCTGCTCACTTCTTTCATTGGCTGACTGTACAGTTTATTAAGATATGCTATAGACAGACAACAAATAATTCTATATAGATATCACAAACATATAGTTTTCTGCACAAAAACAAAGATAACTATATCTTATTATGGGAAAAGGATAACAAATACGTAAAACGTTTTTGCCAAGTTTCCCCTTTAGCTGAAGTTTCGGTTATTGTTACTGTTATTGTAATATAACCCTTTATTTGTTATGTATAAGGTATAATTTTGTTCAATTGATTGAGTGGATGGGAAATTCGTGGTTGGGCCAGGAGAATGGCGAATTTTGGAGACGAGATTGCCAGGGAGGCACTCGAAAATTAGCGGACGTGCTTTCACTTACAAGTTACACGTCATAGTTCGTTATTGCGGTCAACCTTTAAATAAGCTAAGTTTTTGTTAGTTCTTCTTAGCACAAATCTGCCGTCTAAACTGGGTAGAAAAACACAAAAAAAAAACATTAACATTAATAAACCATTTCGCCACAATACACGGATTTAAAACAATAATCACACACTGTGAATCACTTGACTAGTGAGTGACGTCATTTCCTACCGAAATTCCGAGAATACGTTACTGTGAATTATTATTCATAGGTATTCATATAAGTAGGCACGGAAGATCCGGTTTTTAAACATGTAACATACCAGTAAAGACGAGTAGCGATGGCGAGTGATACCCCGGTATTGCAAGCGTCCGTCCATCCATAGGCCTGTTTAATATCAGGTGTGCTTGTTTGCCACCTTAGTGGTATAAAAAAAGACAATAATTGTCATTTTACCATTATTTCTCAGCCTGAAGTAATGAGAAAGAAAAATTATAATTAGCCCCATTTAAAAAACAGGATAATCAGTCATTTTCAATTTCACATTTTTTCTTCTTCAGTTTGATAATATTTCGCGCGTTATAGTACTTGCCAAAATTTGGGCTCACATTTTATAACACAATTGAAAATCGATTGTCGTCTATACTAATATTATAAAGAGGAAAGATTTGATTGTTTGTTTGTTTGTTGGTTTGTTTGTTTGAATTGAATAGGCTCCGAAACTACTGGACCGATTTCAAAAATTCTTTCACCAGTAGAAAGCTACATTATCAGGGAGTGACATAGGCTATAGCTTTTCCCGAAATTCAATGTGGTTCCTACGGGAACGGGTCTGGAACTTCACGCGGACGAAGTCGCGGGCAAAAAAAGCTAGTTGTGTATCGACAATCGATTCAATAGATCGACTTACCCAGTCGATTCAATCGACTAACTTATTACTCAAAGCACTGAATAATAAGTTTCGAACTTCGTTTTACTGCGCGAGCCAGCCGCGTTGGCAACTAGTATAGTAGGTTCGATTATATTCCTTATATAAAATATATTTTTTTCACAAATTAAACCTCTATTTCCGTGGCCCCAAAGCAAGGGGTTGCGTGATGGAACGAAGAGCGCTCACAGGAAACAGGGGGTGGGGGGATACGGTATAAAGATGGCGTCACCGGAAGTAGAGACACGTGCTCCGCGCGCACCGGACATCCTTCTCCCATCCATTGAATTATTGCCATTCTCAATAGAATAGTAATAATATTATTTTCTTTTACATAATATTTCATTTTTGTATGATTTCCATCTGATTGGTACAGCGTTTTTCGATTAGTGGTTTTATTGTTGAAGGGTATTCGGTTTGATTCTATATTTTTGATGTTGTAACTTTTACTCGTGGCTTATAGAAAAATAGGAAGAAAATATGAGCATAATAATATATATTTTCCTGTAAAATTCAGAAAATATTTTGGTTAATATCCGGCTCGAAGGACCATCTCACTATGTTCAGGAATGAACAGTGTTTGTCATTAGTAAAATATTGATTTTATCAAAATTACAATACTGTTTTTCGGTTATAGGAGATGCGAGGTCATTTAAGAACTTTTTGCAATAAAAGATTACCATTTTTCAGCGTTCAAAGATGCTGACTTCAGACCGTCTTTATATTAAATAAATTCATTATAATTAAAAAATCATTAATAACATTAGTAATTCTATAATCATCGAACCAAGTGGTGCTTCCACAACCGATGTTAAATAAACAACATGATGTTGAACAAATTGTAACATTAGCTAACATTTAAAAACATGATTTCTGCTCCCACACTGAATATTACAGCTTGTTCAACAACACCGGTGTAGGAGAACCTAAATAAGCAGAAAATACAAAATAAATTTATAAACAAACTCAACTTAATACAAATTGCAATGTAGTGTTTATTAACAATAATCCAAGTTTATTGTTCAATAATGAACCCCACCCCAACGGAGGGTGAATCGTTTGAAAAACTCAATTCACATCGACCTGATCTCATTATGCTGAGTGCGGACGTAATGGGATTTGATGAAACAAAAAAAAAATACTATTAATAAAGTGTAAATTAAGTACGTTTATTTATAGACTGTTCTAGAAAAAAAACTAGAAATTATTTGGGAAGGCTAACACAGCAGTCCTTGAGTAAGAATGACATACATGCATTCCCTGTCGATTACAGCATGGGGTACTTCAAAAAGGGTGTGAAGAGGTTCTTACAGGGTCGGCAAGGCTTAATGCTTCTGGTATTGCAAACGTCTATAGGCTGCGGTGACTGCGCACCATCAGGCGGCCGTATGCTAGTTTGCCACCTTCGTGGTATAAAAAAAACGTAGTGGATGCGCAATCTACTTTTTACTCGTTAAAGAGCGGAAAATTCATGGGATAGTTTACAGTTTGTTCACAGTTATGTCTGTGTAAGTTGATTAATGGCTAACTACGTTGAGCAGTTTAGCCTTTGATCAACATAATACGGATCGCTCTTATTTTGAATGTTGTAAACCTATTCTTAAAACTGTCAGAGGTAAAATAACTGTGAACGAGCTGTAGGTACGCTTATCACCACAGATAATACATTAAATCATAAACAAACAGTAACAAAAGCCTAATGATCCAATACTTTTTAATTACATAACAATATAACGATAAAATGGATAAATGTAAAGAACTCCGCCATTGTACCACTCGAAATGAGTGTTGCCAACAAATCCTGGAATTAGTGTTGCCAGATTAGATAATTCTGCCTATATTGGTAATATCCTGCTACCGTTTATTAATTTTTCTTATCTGTCAGATATGAATCTGTCAATGTTTAGACGTGTTTAAAGGATTTTCTGGTATTAATTAAGTAGATAATGCAATGTCCGAGCGTGTCACCGGAAGTGACGTTATCAGCTAATTGAAATAAGTTGATGTTGTTTGCAACACTATGGGATGCGTCAATAGGAAGACGTGGAAATTTTATCGTCGAATTTTTAAAGTGGTTAAACTAGAGATCAACGCTTTATCTACCATCAACAGGCGGCCGAAAGTGAGAGGTTTCCGAAGTTTTGGTATTTTAAGGTTTCTTCGAAATTTTTATACTTGTGATTTATACTAACTTTACAAAAATATCACTTATTATTAGGTACCCGACGGACATATTTAACTACCAACCATTTCAAAATCGGGCTTTTAAAGTTTAATATCCCAGGAATTTAAATAAAATAAAAAATATTTTTTTACCTAAACATATTATTTCAAGAATAAGAAGTTTTCGACGGCCCCGACGAATAAACGTGTAAGAGCTCTTACACGAAAAAAAAGGAATTTAAATATTAATACATAATATAGATTCCAGTACTTACAATCCTTTTGTCGGGACTATCGATATGATAGCGACTACCATCAAATGCAAAGTTTCCTTCCCTCTATAGTTAAACCACAATGAATAAACCAAAATTCCCTAACATCAAGAGTCAATTTTAAATCCATTTTATTGCCATAGAAGGGGGGCACACGTGACCGGCACGCGTCGTTAATGCTAGTCGGAACTCTCTTGCGAGCTTGCATTACGGCAAAATAGAAAACCATTTATGCAGAAGTGAGAATTTGGGATCGGCTTTTAGCGAATTTCGGGTATTTGTGGGGATTTGCGCTTAAAAGGGGTTAGTTTTTTAAAAGTATTTCTGTTTTATAGGTCTTTGATAAGGTAGTTTTCTGTCTGTCAGATAAATTGGCGAAACTTGAAATATAACTTTTTTTGAGACAAAATAATGTAGGCTTGCTGTATCTAATGTTTTTAATTCAATAATTAAAGCATTGATTAAATCCCTGTATGCAATATTAAGAAAACTTAAACAATATTTACAGTCCTGGTCGCCATTGTCATTGGCTAACTAATATTTTTTTTACAAAACACATGCAAGTTTAGACTTTGCTAAATTTGGGCGCTTTTCAGTCTTAATTATACAAAATCCTTCATATTGTCAAAAATATTCCACCCAATCGAATAACCAGACTTCCATAACCATAAACTCACCGACATTAAAATAAAAAAAACTCGGAATGGATGTTACAAAAAAAAACGCAGAACTGCAAAAAGCCAAGACATTTTTAATCGAGGGCCCGCCGCCGGGTAATTGAAGCAATAACTCTGGCAACCCCACTTTGACATTTGATTTTTTTTTTTCGCAAACTGAATAATTTGTCGTCTAGGACAATTTGGGAGTTACTTTCACGAGGGTGAAAAGTGTCAACATGCGAATAATAGCAATTTCTTTTGGGTTGATAAGCATTTATTTAGAACTAGTGAAACCCGCGCAACTTCGTTTGCGTGTATTTATTTATGCACAGCAGCGCCATCTATATCAGACTTTTGATCAAATCATACGGGAATCGCGCACACTATGTGATAATCCAAGGTATCAGCTACCTACATAACAAATATCATAAATATTTGCCCAGACATTTGAGGGTGAAGAACATACTCATAACTTTCGTCTTTATAATATTAGTAGGATTCTAAATAACTATACATATGGATCGACGATGTCAGGCAGATTGCTGGGAAAAAGTAGATTGAGATGGCTCAGGATAGGGAAGGATGGCGTAGACGAAAGGAGGCTTATACCCAGCAGTGGGTCGATATAGGCTGATGATGATGATGATGATGATACATATAATGCTTTGTCCAGAATGACTGACGAATCAAAGCCTAAAACCTGATAGTAGAAACCTGTAACTTTGTGGGTGTGTTCTTTGTATGACGTAGGCATCCGATAGGAATGGATTTTCCGAAATTTCAACGGGAAAGCGAAATAAATGCAAACGAACTGGCGCGTATTTGAAATCAAATCGTTTATTTCAGAAAATGAAATGAAATAGTTTATTTCAGAAATTAGACCTTCACAGGCACTTTTTCTTGTCATTTACAATTTGTATATATGTACAAAGAAAATAAACTACGTTATATACTACCACCATTTCGGACACAAGCAAAATGGCCACCGGTAAAAGAAATGGCGAAAGAAACCCGGTTACGGCCTTTTTTGTCATTTAGCAATTTTTTTTCTTTCACTCGTTTGTTACAATGTATATATAAGTACATTTATAAAAATAAATAAAATACAGATCCAGGTACATACAGAAATCAAGCACTAAACGCGGGATGTCGATCCAAATAGCGCTATGGTCAAATCCTAAATATGTCGAATATGTAGATGTTAATAAGGCGAGGATCAGTCCCCCAAGATGACAACCACAACTGATTTCACTAAATATAATTAAGGCCGAAACCGGCGCAACTTTTTTTCGTGTATTTATGCACGTTTTATTTAGTGGCGCCACCTACTCTATAAAGCGCCTTTGACAATCAGACTTTTGACCAAATCTTACGGGAATCGCGTACTTTTCGGGGTAAAAAGTACCTACCTACCCTATGTGTTAATCCAAGATATTAGTTACCTACCTTCGTACCAAATATCATAAAAAATCCTTCCGGCAACATAGTTCGATCGCACAGTTCGATCAATCGCACTAAGAGGATTTAAAAATACACATCGTTCGATAGATCAGTCGAACCATGTATACTTTTGATTATATTATTATTTAAAGGTGCTCAATATTCGATCAATCGACCTCCGTGGCGTAATGGTTACCACGCCAGACCGCCACCCAGGAGGTCCCGGGTTCGATCCCCGGTCGGGTCATGATGAAAAACTAACTTTTTCTGATTGGCTTCGGGTCTTGGATGTTTATCTATATATGTATTTGTTATAAAATATAATATCGTTGAGTTAGTATCCCATAACACAAGTTTCGAACTTACTTTGGGGCTAGCTCTATCTGTATGAATTGTCCTTATATATTTATTTATTTATTTTTATTTAACAGTCTTTTAAAATCCTAATTGTTCGATACATAAGTCGAACCACGAGCTGGCATGATTTAAAGATGTGTTTTGTTCGATGATAGCTAGAATGCGTTTCAGTATTTTTCGGATGGTAATGGCCCGGCCATTTGAGCGTAAATAATATCAAACATACACACAATTTTTCGCCTTTATTATATTTTTGAAAATTAATAAATTATCTTAGAAGTGTGAACTTATAATAACTTTCTGTTCTCATGTAAGTGGATTAATTTTGTAATCTTTTTTGAGAATAAATTCTTTAAACCTTAAAACCTTAAACCTTAATACAGTCCTCTTTCTTGTCCGCTCGACGGAACAGTTTTGAACAAACAAGTAAGCGGGCCATCTGATGGAAAGTCACTGCCTGCAATGTCTGCAAAACAACAAGAAATGTAGAAAAGAGAGAGAGAAGCAGTCTTTCTCTCAATCACCGAACGAAACGCATTACTGTCACTCGCCACCTCCCTCCGTCGGATTACAAGCAGTATTCTGTGAGCGAATGCTACTGCCTCGGATAAGCCAGCCCATGTATAAGCCATTACCAGTTTCATAGCAGTAGCTAGACCCAACCATCCAAATGTATGAAACACGATAATGTAACCCTGAATTCTTTTTATACATCCTTCCCTTACAAAGCAATGAATCATATAACCAGACACCACTTGGGCAATTCTAGCAAAAGAAAAGTAATAAAATTTGCGAATGAAACATGGCATAACCCTTCCGGATGTGGATATAACCTTACCCGCGGATTTACGGCGGATATCCGGATACTCAACAGTTGAGTGAAAAAAATGTATATTTTTAACGGTACTTTATGGTAATTTTTGGCAAGTAAAAAGGGTTTTTATAATACAAAATATTCAAATAAGTTTGCATACCAACAACTTAGATAAATTAATATTTCTGGTTTAAGTTGTATTTAAGTTTTTGGTGTTATTGTGAGTAAGTAAATAAAGAAAAACACCTAAATCTTGTATAATATACAGGTGAAAAGAAAGAGGTTCAAAAGCATCGTTATAAAATTTTGCAAATTACATGGTAAAAAATTTGTACTATTGATAAAAGAAAATTCGGGTAGTGTAAAATTATGTTAATCCATTAGCGCAATATTTAGAAAACTCAAATCATATTATGGCTTTGCCCATCTCTTCCATTGGCTTACTGTTTACCTACTCAATGAACTTTATATTTATGGAATAACTAGCTTTTCCCCGAGGCTTCGCATGCGTTTAATTTTATGACATAGATCTTCTTTGACAACAAAACAATCCATAGCGCGCCATCTGTTGGCCGATAGCCCACCCCATACAGCGCCCTCTATAGTAGAAAAAATATTTTCCCATTAGAATGACTTGCTTTCACGGGATAAAAAGTAGCCTATGTTGGGCTCTGTACCCATTACAATATACACCATAATGATCGGCTGATTAATCAAGCCGTGAAGGACTAACAAACAAACAAACTCACTTTCTCATTTATAATATTAATATGAGGTATGATTTTGCAACATTTTAATTTAAACATTACATTACTTGTGAACGAAGGTTACTATCTTAAAAATCATTTTCTTAATTCTCTACCCTACATAAAATAATTATCTCCTCTGCATTTGTGACTAAAATGTAGTCATTTCATCACACTAACGTTGTTATTATTCAAACAAACACGATCCAATCAAAATACGTCCCATCTATCAACATCCCCAAATCTAAAAATCTTTTTAAATAACTTGCAACACAATTTTTGCATATGTCAACCCAGTGGATGCTGGCAATAAATCCGCCAGAGCGCACCACTATCCATCATGGCGGAATGAACTGTCAACTGTGGCGGGAAAATTTGCCGCGAAACAAAATAATGACATAGTCGGATATGTTTTTTTTTATATTACAATAGAATTTGAACTATTATTTATTGTAAAAACTCCATCTAATTTTCTTTATTTCTGATTAAATTCGTTGTGAGTTTCAAGACAGATGTCGCTGTAGTTTGTTCCCCGGGCCGCCATTCTAGGCCTAAGAATTTCAACTGTATTCATAAAATTACTTCGAGTACTTGTTTAGTGGCCGATTAAATACATTATATTCCTTTATTATTAATTTATTTTCATGATTTAAAATTCCAGTTTTTTTCTTATGTTTTCTGTTATACAATGTACCTAATTATCACTTATTAGGTACCATTTTAGAAGCAGTGCTAAGTTTAATTTCTTAGTAATCTGCCGTCTGAACTGGAAGTAGAAAAAAAATTGTGACGATTGAAAAGAGCCTGCAATTTTGACTTTTTTAAACTACCACCATTTCGGAAACAAGAGAAAATTTATATTTAATATTTTGTGTTTTCCTTATTTAAATTTAAAAAAATACAAATTACACGGAATAACATTAAAATTACATTACCCCAAAACCTCACGCTCATCAATAAAAAAGTGGCAAGCAACTTTCCGTCGGCCGCATTATAAATCATACGACACGCGACCATACATCCTTTTGCAATATAACTAGCGACCGCCGCGATTTGCAACGCTTCCGACGCATTGTTTATGTGTTGCCACTTAAAAAAAATCGCCGCGTGTACAGTTACCCTTATGGCAAATTGCTTTATTCAATGCTGAGAGCTCTCCCGGTTTTTTTTGCTGATTTATTACAACCTTACTATAGCAATATTCAAATTATTTTGTGGTTTTGTCTGCGAAAATTTTAGTGCATAATGTCTAGATATCTAATTATTGTGCACTATCAAAATATGCAATATGCACTAAAAAAAGGCCGAAAAATATGTACTTAAACAAAAAAAAATTTTTAGTTTATTTGGTGTTATTTTTAAACTCAAAACATTTTTATTCGCCTGATTACAAGCTCGATTCGAAATCGAATCGTCACATTTTTTCTTATCACAAGTTCAGGCAAACTCGTATTTGGTTCGAATGAGGCAGTACTTTCACTAAATATCAACCTGAATTATTATATAAACAGTATAGCAAACAATTTACTTTCACGTTCATGAAATTTTTGTCGCCTTCTCCGTATGATCATTGACTTTTGAGATAAACCCTACTCGTTTTCATTAATGATATATATTTTTTGCACACAGGATCGTCCGCAACAAAGCGGCGGAGAAGGCCAAGCACGCCCACAACCAACAACAACAACAACAGGAGCAGGAGATCAGCTCCGCGCAAGGGGGCGTCGTCTCTGTACGTATTTAATATCCACTGACAATTCCTTAGTAAACAATGATATTATCGCCATGTCTGTCTGTCCGCGGTTTAGCTCTTGCCGACTTTACACGTTGGCCAACACATTGGCCAATACATCTTGGCCAATGTGGAGACGGCATTACAGCTGCACTCAGACTCGCATAGATTAAGTAATAACCCGAGGTAGAATGGCCACTCTCCGCTCCGCACCGAATCGCGTTACCTCAACCCCACGCGGGTATCGTGGCGGGTGCAGTCGCAAAGGTGTGCGTTTAGTGAACGAATGTGTATACGTGTCCGCATACGTGAGCGCGTGTACAGATGACATTGGCCTATGTAGTAGAATAGGTAATTATTTCACGAGCCTTGTGTGAAGTGTCCGGGCTGTGCTCTGAGTGCAGCTGCAGGAGCTAAACAAGCTGTACTTAAAGTAATTGTTAAACAAATCTGAGTCTCAGAGTCGTTTAATAATTACTTAAGTACAGCTACCTACTTAAATCTATACTAAGGAGTTACTTAAGGTAATCATTAAAACTACTCTGAGCACGGCTGTTAGATGCTTAGAAAAAAACAGTCTATGCCAACAAAGTGGTTTAAAAAAATCTTCTTTTTTTGAGTACAGTCACCTCCATAAATATGTAATCTCTTTAGTACCTTGACATTATAACATTCTTGACATGTTTACTGAAATGTCTTACGTTATTGAAATTATATACGAAAGTGACCTACGCTACACGTAAAGGTACTAAAGTGATTACAATATTTATGGAGGTGACTGTACCTACCCTACACGTAAAACACTGATGAATATTTGTTTCGCCTCCAATCCATGACTGTGGTTAGATAGGTCTCTTAAAACATTGGGAGATGTGGGAAGGCTATTTGAAAGTGGTCATCATAATTCTCATTTCACTTACTCACACAGCACTTCTTCATTAGTAACCTTTTCAGTTCAATTACTACTTCTTAGTTACTCTATCTAAATCATCTTCTCAATCCTTAGGTGATAACCCACGCGGGCAGTGCGCCCGGCACGACGGCGGTGCTTTCTCCCACCACGGAGCAGCATGTCACGAACACCAGTTACAGCATCAACGGCATCCTTGGCATCGAGCAGGTGGAAGGCATGCACAATGGAAGCGCCGCTGGCTTGAAGAGGAAGAGGCACGAGGACCAGGGTTAGTGCTTTTGTTAAATACAAACTAAAATCATTTTATTTTCTTCTCTAGTCATATACAACTTGTAATAACTTTTACGACCTCCGTGGCGTAATGGTTACCACACCAGCCACTCAGGAAGTCCCGGGTTCGAATCCCAGTCGGGTCATGATGAAAAACTACTTTTTCTGATTGGCCTCGGGTCTTGGATGTTTATCTATATATGTATTTGTTATAAAATATAGTATCGTTGAGTTAGTATCCCACAAGTTTCGAACTTACTTTGGGGCTAGCTCAATCTGTGTGATTTGTCAAAAAAAAAACTTATATAAAATAAAATTAACTACTATGTAAACTAGCACCGTTTCGGAAATAAGCAATATGGCTACCGGTAAAAGAAATCGTTGGGCTCAACCATATTAGAGGAAACCTAATGATCCGATTCCCGACGCCACCACCAGCTTGGATTTTTTATTTTTTTGGTTATTTTATGATATTCTTGTACTCTCAAAATACATGGCCTAATATATTGATTTGATTTAGAGATTTAAAACAGGTGGTTTCATACCGAATCTTGTCAACGCTGTTTTAAATATCGGTTCCAAACCAATCTTTTAATAAACCGTGACCCGCACGCTTTTTTGCCATCATCTTATAAAAAACATGTAAAATATTATATGAAAAATTATATCTAGTCCAGCGAAGCTAATTATAAATCTCTTAATATAGTACATACTTTTATATTTAAACGAATATTTATGTATCTTTCTAATAAAAAAACTCCATTATTATGGTTAATTGCTTCATAAAATCAAACTTAGCACCTTTAAATTTTATCCTTTGCTCTACGAGTCTACCGGGGACTCTTATACGAACTCTATGTGTAGAAAACTTGTAAGTAATGGTAGCGTAGTACGGTAATACTTGTAGAGTCCCTGTAGAGCCGCTGTAGGTGAGGCTTAGTGCTGTTAAGTGTCGATATTGTCTTTTATTTTTATCGATACTTTTATGGGTTAAAGATGGGAAGATGGAGATTCAATGAGAATTGTATATTTACCTTGGAAAATTCCTTCGCGACAAATATCTCGCCATCATTGATATATGGTTAAAATAGTAATTCATTAGACGAATTGGTCGCTGTTCGTGCGTCGACCGCGAACAGCGACGAATGGACGAAATGGAGTTAGCCTAATTTATTACAATACATGCTCTTTCGAGTCGTCTTTTCTTATTCTACCACTAGTTCAGACATCAGAATTGTGCGCAGAAGAACTAGTAAGAAATTTAGTAATTGTAAATGCAATCCAATCCAATCTATCGACAATTGCCGGTTTATCGATACTTTTAATCGACATTTACCTGCCCTAGCCCATCTCTACGATCCTTTCAGCCTGCCCAGTGAGCAGAACCGCTAAGATTTACTGAGCTATTAAATTTACTGCACTTACTTTACTTTATTATTATAACTTTTCGAAAATTCCACTCTCCCGCTAATTCCTATAAGAATTCGGAAGTTTACTTTTATTTAATTTGCTTTCAAACTCATGTGAGAATACCCCTCTCGAGATATTTCTAAATATATTTGCACTTTTTAAATGCTTTAATGTTTACATTGTAAGTAATTGTAATTTTTATTAATACCATTTTAAAAGTACTTTTTCGTACAAATCTGCCTTCTGAACTGGTGGCAGAAAAAAAAATTGACGATTCGAGAGAACTTGTTGGTCTTTAGAATCCTGTATTGTAATGATTATTTTTTTATTTATTACAATTACTAATATTTTATTTTAATTTCAGATGAGAATCGAGACTTCAATAGCCATTCGGAGGATGACGTGAAAAGACAACGGAGTCATTATAACGGAGACCAAATATATTCTAATGTAAGTGAACTTTAAATAATACTAGTAAGAAAGAAAGACACAAAACACATGAAACACAACACAACTACAGCGTTCAACGTACACAAATTATTAGTAAAGAAACTTACTAAATTAACACCAATATAGAAAAGAGAGGAGTTTCTTTGTATGCTTGAAGAAGAAAAAGACATGAAATGAGAGAAATAAAATTTCGTTTCATAAGTATATGTTAGTTATCTAGATAAAAGTATCCTATATGTTAGTCTAGATTAACTATCTGTAAATATATCGAACTGTTTCATTGAAAGTGTAACAATTTATATGCTGTGCATATAGTGCTGTCCTAACAAACTTTTACATATTTTTAAATATTAACAGAATTACTATAGATAGATAGCATAGATAGTTAGAATATGCTATATTGCCATAGATAATAATAGGAGACAGTATACATGGACAGCTTACAGACCAGTATAATTGCAATAAGGCGGCCTTATTGCTTAAGATACATATAGGCTATAGATAGATATAGGCTCAGAATTTTCCATTTTTCCAAATACGTAAATTAGAAAACCGCACAGTCAGTTCAAAGCAACCTTATTAAGAGCATTTAGTAGTATGTTTCACATTGATCAGCTCGATTTACGTTTACCAAAACATTATCACAACACGGGCCAAACACAAAATGTCGACGGAAGCCACCCGCCATTTGTCAGTGCGGGAAGATGGCGGGCGGTTTCGGTGCGAATTCGTGCCAAATTACATATGTTTTCAATTAATTGTTAACGAGCCGTTGTTATATATCAGTTAACATCTATTTGTGATACAATTTATTGGAATTCTATATTATTAATAGGTATAATGTAATATAATAATTCGACATCATCAACTGTCTTTTCGGGAACATGAAAATCTTTGAAAAGTAAGAAACAATGTTTATTTGGAATACTATTTGCATACAGTTTTGTAACTTTTTACTTCATCATCATCATCTCATTCACAAGAAGGACTGCTAGATATTGGTCTCACCTAGATGTCTCTTGATGTTGCTGATGTTCATAGGCAGCGGAAAACTTTCCATTAGGTTACCTGATTGCTTATTTAATCAAATAATCTCGGTTTCAAAAGATCAAACTAAGTTAGGTGAGGCTAGTATCTTTAACTAAAATATTCATCATCATCATCTCAGCCACAAGAAGTCCACTGCTGGACATAGGTCTCCCCGAAACGTCTCTAATGCGACTTGCTGGCAGCGTCCTGCATCCAGCGGATAAGATAAGATAATAAAATGCTAATTCAAAATTATATTTCCAGTTATGGTCGTCATCGAAATGGAGTCTCAAAGACGAATACAAGCTACTATCGGAGCTTGGTGGCGCAGCTGGTGGAACGACGGGATACTACGGAGACCTCTTCGATGCTCCGTATGAGCATGCAGCACATCCTCATTATACACCACATTCTGGTAAGTTAACAGCACTATGAAGAAGGGAAAGACGGTATACTTCTTTTGAGCAGATATATCGTTTTCATTTGACTTCGAACTTAGTTTTTTTTTACAAATAATCTAACATAAAAAACGGTGTAAGATTAGATAATATTTATTTCCCACTAGCGAAATCTGCCCAACTTTAACAGTTGCCTACGTTATTCAAAGAATACAATTTCAGGTCTCTACCGACAGGTATCAGGTCAGAATCTCTAATTTTCAGGTCTCTACGATCAGCAGTTTAGACTGTGTGTTGATCCTGCAGTCAGTCATTCAGGACAAAACATTTTATATTATGTATAAGACAAAAGCATTTTGAATTTAGCAAATTGTATTTCATTTTACTTAAAATGAGGTACAATGATTCTAAAGACATGCATATTGCCTCTAGTCCCTGCAAGTAGGTTAAGGTGGTCTACGCTAGATGAGCCGAGCACGAGCGGAGCACGAGCCGAGCCAAAATTCGTGTAGTGTGGACCGACTTACGAGCCTCGAACCACACTTGTCACCGCGAGCAGAGCAGCTCGGCTTGCGCTCAGCTTGTGCTCGGCTTGTCTAGCGTAGACCCACCTTTAGGTTTAAACTTGTCAAGCATAAACACAGATGTTCCAGGTGGTTGTTAAGATGCAAAATTTGCAAACATATTTTTTGAGTCAACTTTTAAATTTGATTACATCGTCATATTCTCTAATATTTATAATTTTATAATTCAATATAAGACAATGAACTTTGTAACCCGGTAAATGCCTGACCTTCAATCCACAATAAATATATGTTCGTGACTGACTAACGGATGGCAAACCGTCATTTTCATCATTCCCGTCAAAGCTATTATCAGTCACGCCCTAAATACTTGCGGTGACAGCCCTAAAGCCTATGCATTATGTCTAACTGTTCCTGAAACCCGTGGATTCTCTTTATTGTGGTTTCGGCAATTGTCATTAAGACCTCGAATTGATTTAGGACGAAAGGCCCGTTTCACAGGCTCTTAATACGTTCGTTGCGACAGTGATTTTTCTATTATTTCCAATACTCAGTAATAGTATGTAACAAAAATTGACACTACTTAAATTAACATAAAGAGCTAGACTTCACGACACAGGGAATCCTAGTGTGAAGTTTGGGAATCACCATTGTATTGTAACATTTTGTTTGGGAATTAAATAAATTATTATTATTCATGCGGTACAAGGTGCGGTACGGGCTTATACCCTATAACCACCGGACTCTATTTTAATCTTCGATCAAATTTTAATAACACAATCTGTTTAATTAAATAATGTTATTTGATAATATCAACGAAACTCCTTGCTATTGTAATTTCACTTTTTAAAACTGATCGGCGTTCGGCGCTACTCTTTTGTTTTTTCTCTCGATCAATATATTTTACAACAAAATGTGCGTTCTACAAAATACAATTCTATGAATATTAAATTTATGTTTTTAATTATTCATGTGTGGTCCTTCTCACAGGATATTGTAAGTACAGTGCAGTGTAAAATATAGTTCTAGTGTCCAGACATTTCGGTAAGCGAACTTTCATTAATTAATTTGGAAAAAAAGACTTTGAAAATCGGCTTTTTATCTCGCACAATAATTTTCAACAAAAGTGACTTTGAACTGTTAAATTCGTAATTTTGGACTTATTAACATTTTGCAACAGTGATAAAATATATATTTAGTAATTCAGAACTTTATAAATTATCTCGTAATTCTGATATTTTTGCGAGATTCTGTGTTGTGTTACTAACATATACTAACTTAACAAAATGGCTGAAATTAAGAAAAATATTGCGTTATTAATTGACTATTCGAACAAAATATCAAAGTTGCTTACTAATACTAAGAAATGTGCGCGGGCTAAGCTTACAAGAGGTTATTTAGAATCACGTTTGGAGATTTTAACAGAGTATTGGTCTACCTATAAAAATGTGTATGATTCTCTAGCAAGTTCATACAAAAGTCTAGAATTAAAATCTGAGAATTTCGAATTGGAATCGAATTTTGATGCCACAGAGGAGAATTACCTAGATCTGAATTCATTGATTAAGGACGGGTTGTATGAACATAAATCGAACTCCACATCAGTACCAACACATTCCAATGACTCTGCCGTGCCTACGAGATGTAAACCAAGACTGCCTCCAATACCACTTCCAACATTTTCAGGCGATTATAACGAATGGATTAGCTTCCGTGATTTATTTCTTTCTCTTATTCACAATGACAGTACCTTGACAAATATTGAGAAACATCATTATCTCAAATCTAGTCTCACCGGCGAAGCTGAGCAATTATTAAGGAATTTCACACTCAGCGACGCTAATTATCTTGATGCATGGAAAAAGCTAGAGGGAAGATATGACAACAAAAGGGTCATTGTCAACAATATTATAGCTCGCCTACAGAACCAAAAGAAATTATTTGCGGAGTCTGCTAACGGTCTAAAGGCACTTTTAGACACCACGAATCAATGCCTGGATTCTTTAAAAAATCTAGGTATAGATATCTCGTCTTGGAATCCTATTCTCATAAATATTATTGTCGGGAAGTTGGACAACGAATCACACAAACTGTGGGAGCGGTCTCTTGGGAATTCTACTGAGATTCCCACATACACTGCTTTATCTATGTTTATCGAAAGTCGCTTTAGATCACAGGAAATGTTTTGCATAACTCAACCGAAAGACACTAGAAAACCTCAGATACAAAAGGTCACAACGGTTAAAGCTTTAGCTACCGAAATTAACAGCACTTGCACGTACTGCTCACAGAACCACTATATTTGCCACTGTAAAGAATTTTCTTCACTCACTATACCAGAACGCCAAAACTTCGTGAAGAAAAACAACATCTGCTTCAACTGTCTTGTTAAAGGTCATTCTATGAACCATTGTCGGCAAAGCACAACTTGTAGGATATGTAGACGACGTCATCACACTTTGCTGCACATTACAAACCTTTCCAAGTCAGATTCGCCAACTGAGAACACTCAACCTGCCGAGAGTACCGCTTCTTGTAACACCACTAGTATGAAAACTGAAATGAACGTTTCACAAGTTATTCTAGCTACAGCACAAATTAAAGTAGAAGCTAAAAATGGCTCAGCGTACACTCTCAGAGCGCTCGTAGATCAGGGCTCGCAGGCCTCATTTGTCACGGAAGCAGCTGCACAGATGTTAAATCTTGATCGTACACATGTGAACGGAAAAGTCACAGGAATATCTAATACATCAGTGGTAAACACAAGATCTATGGTCACACTTACAGTCTATTGCACAAAGCCTTCAAACTCACTATTTGAAGTTCACGCTTACGTCTTAAGAAGACTCACATCATTGATACCTTCACAAGAATTCTCACAAGATACCTGGCCCTCTACTATGCATCTCGATCTTGCCGATCCCGATTTTCACAAGCCAGGGTCTATAGATGTACTTCTCGGTGCCGACTCGTACGCACAACTCATACTTGAAGGTCTTCACAAGCACGAGTCTCTCGTTGCTACTAACTCACATCTAGGTTGGTTGATATCTGGAAAGATATCACAACATTCACATGCTGTTCCACAAATACACAATGTTGTTGTCACTCACGCAAAACTAGAGGTGGATCAGCTACTTAGACAATTTTGGGAGATTGAAGAGACCTTACCTCACAAAAAACCGATGTCAGCTTTGGAGATACAATGCGAAGAATACTTCCAAAATACACATTCACGAAAAAGTGATGGTCGATACGTCGTACGTTTACCTTTTAGCGAATGCCTCAGTCGCTTGTTGCAAATGGAGAAACGCTTTGCACACAAACCTCACCTACATTCACAATACGTCGACTTCATGCACGAGTATCTATCGGACGGTCACATGAGAGAGGTACCTGAAAGGGAACTAAACACTGAGAATGAAGAACAAAAGTATTATTTGCCTCATCACGCTGTGCTCCGGCCGTCAAGTATTAGCACAAAACTGCGTGTAGTGTTTGATGGTAGTGCAACACCCGGAAAAGGTAACTCATTGAATGATGAATTATTGATTGGTCCATCACTGCAACAAGATATTAGAAATTTAATCACAAGATGGAGACGACACAAATTCTGCCTGGTCTCAGATATCCGTAAGATGTACAGACAAATCTTAGTTTCGGAAGATGATGTCGATTATCAGAGGATTCTGTGGCGCGAATCTCCTCAAGATCTTATTAAGGAGTATCAATTACTCACTGTTACATACGGAACTTCTTGCGCTCCATTTCTTGCGATTCGCACTTTACACCAACTTGCAGATGACTCTCACAATGATTTCCCCGTAGAATCGGACATATTGAGACACGACGTCTATATGGATGATGTGATGACTGGCAGCTCCACAGAAGAAGATGCTATAATTCTCCAAAATCGCTTAACCGAGTTATTCCGTCGTGGTGGTTTCTCATTACATAAGTGGTCATCTAATAGTAAATCAGTGCTAAATCAAATTTCTAATAATATTAAAGAGTCTCAAAGTGTTGTGAATATTAAAGTGGAAGACACTATCAAAGCGTTAGGCATCACGTGGAACTCACAAACAGACAATTTTGAACTCTCGCTAAATTTATCCTTTGTAAATAAGGTTGTCACCAAACGAAATGTTTTATCTATAATCGCTAAGACCTTTGACCCCCTAGGTTGGCTAGCACCTGTAATCATTGTGTTAAAAATATTCATACAGAAATTGTGGCTAGCTGGCTTAGACTGGGACGAAGAGCTTCCACCAGAATTGAAGATTGAATGGTGCACTTACCTTGACAGTCTCACTCACATGCAGACCATTCAATTTCCAAGATGGTTTGGTACCACACATGAAACTACTAGAGTTGAATTACATGGCTTCAGTGATGCATCTTGCGCCGCCTATGGTGCTGTTGTGTATCTCAGAGTTTGGAACGGCAGTGACGTGGTAGTGAATTTGATTATGTCGAAAACACGAGTCGCACCTGTTAAACAAGTTTTACTCGCCAAGATGTTGAACTGTCTTAAAGACCAACTTAAAATCGATGACAGAGATGTATTCGCTTGGACGGATTCCACGATTGTTCTGGCTTGGTTCCGTAAAACGCCTAGCACTTGGTCTACTTTCGTTGGTAATCGCACTGCCGAAATCTTGACTGTAACAAACAACAATCAGTGGCGTCATATCGAATCTGCTAACAATCCAGCGGATGCAGCTTCTCGCGGTTTGAGTCCGGCTAACCTACAGCAGTCAGAAGTCAGAACTATGGTGGAATGGCCCCAAATTCTTACATCGACCTGATGAAATTGTTCGTCATGACTCTAATGTACCTGAAACAGAATTAGAACTAAAGTTAAAGGTTAAATCACACTTTTGTGCTAATAATGATGAACATGACACTTACCTTGGTAAATTTTCCAGTCTTTTAAAGTTGATCCGTGTAACTGCATTCTGTTTGAGGTTCATACACAATTGTAAAGCTAAGAGCTCTGACTCGAGCAATCGCTCACCATATTTGACTGCAACTGAAATTAAAAATTCTTTAAATGTTTGTATTCGTTGGTCACAAGCTAGTAGTTTCCCAAATGAAATTGAAGCTCTGTCACAAAACAAAGGTGTACACAAAAAAAGTAAACTGTATTCACTTAATCCTTACTTGGACGGAAATCAAATCCTTCGAGTGGGTGGCCGACTACATAATGCAGATGTATCAACTTATTTGAAGTCACCTATTATCTTGTGTAATAATAATCCTTTATCACTACTAATTGTTAACGATGCACACGCGAAAACTCTGCATGGTGGCCAGCAACTCACCCTAAATTATGTTCGTCAAAAATACTGGATTTTTCGTCTGAAAAATATTGTCAAATTTGTTACTAATAAATGTATAACATGTTACAAACAACGTGCAGTCGCACAAACACCATTTATGGGTAATCTACCGGAATGTAGAGTTAATCCAGATCGTCCTTTTAAAACGAGCGGTGTCGATTTCGCTGGTCCCTTTACCTTGAAGTTGTACCCCGGTAGATGCCAAAAAACTTGTAAAGCCTACGTGTGTTTGTTCGTATGCACCGTTACAAAGGCCCTTCACCTGGAGTTAGTCAGCGATTTAACTTCTGAAGCATTTTTAGCGGCTTTTCGACGTTTCACAGCTCGCCGTGGTCACTGCCAGAACATCTGGAGTGACTGTGGAACCAACTTTGTGGGGGCTTCTAAGGAATTAAAGTTAGCCTTCAAAAACTTAAAATCACAAGTTGTAGCGGAGATATCAGAGCTTCTTGCCAATGATCAAACTACATGGCATTTTATACCTCCTGGTTCTCCTCACTTCGGAGGCCTCTGGGAGGCCGGTGTCAAGTCCGTTAAGGGCCATCTGAAACGAACCATTGGTCAAACTAGTCTTACATTTGAAGAGTTTTCTACGCTCCTGACACAAGTAGAGGCTTGCGTCAACTCTCGTCCTCTAACATTGATCAACTCTTCACCTGATGAACCTCCACTAACACCAGGTCACCTCCTTATTGGTGCACCTCCCACTGCTGTACCAGAAGAACCTTTGACAACTGTCAAGCTTAACACTCTAGATCGTTGGCATGTAGTCCAACGACTTGTTCAATGCCTCTGGCAACGCTGGCAGTTAGAGTATCTTACTACTCTGCAGAATCGGTACAAATGGAATAAGTCACATCCTGGCATAGAGATAGGCACTATAGTCTTAGTCAAAGACGAAAGATTACCTCCGGGTAAATGGCTTTTGGGTCAGGTTGTTGATAAGCATCCAGGTACAGATGGCACAACCAGAGTTGTCACACTTAGATGCAAAAATAGTTATTTTAAAAGACCTGTTGCTAAATTGTGTCCTCTGCCCCTGAATGCGTGAGGTTATATCATATTATTCTCTTGTTAAAATTAACTCTATCTCATGCATTCAAATTAATGTGTTTTAAAGGACCATAATAGTCCTTGGGCGGCGGAATGTTTAATTAAATAATGTTATTTGATAATATCAACGAAACTCCTTGCTATTGTAATTTCACTTTTTAAAACTGTTCGGCGTTCGGCGCTACTCTTTTGTTTTTTCTCTCGATCAATATATTTTACAACAAAATGTGCGTTCTACAAAATACAATTCTATGAATATTAAATTTATGTTTTTAATTATTCACAATCTCTTTCCCACTCTGAACCAAATTGAAGTTATGCTTTTCGCACAAGTTTTTGCACGACCAAGAGGTCTAACTGACGAAACATACACAAGTGTGTAGTGTTTCAGACCTGTGTAAGTTCTATTTAGCCTGTCACAATTCTTCTTTCCTTTTCAATGGCGGCTTCGATATCAACAGACCATCTCAGTTCAAAACTATATTAAATTGTCTGAACTCTGATTAATTATCAGAAATGTATGATGCAGTTCACAATTTCCCATGCCATAAAAAAGCATTCGGTCATTATGAGATTGGTAACCGCAAAATTGATGCGGTTACCAATCGAGTAGTCGATGCCATGGGAAACGTTTAATATATTATATTTGTATATTATCTGTTATCTTTCATTTATGATTATATTTTGATGGTAAGCTCAGTGATGGAGGAGGAGGGCTCAGTGACAAAGGCAGGCTGACTCTCGCATTATCTTCTTGGGGGACTGGTCTGCTCGTTTCATCTACCTATTTTGCATTTTTAGGATTTCATATAATGTTGTCATCCAACTATTTGGATTGACATACCGCGATTAATACTCAATTTTTGTGTGTACCTGGATTTGATCTACCCAGCCACACTATTGCGTTAACACAATATTCACCGTAACCTGCTAATGTAGCCAAGTAATTAGAGTATTTTATTACCTATAGAACAGCTAATTACCTGTACACTTACCACTCAAATAATTTCCAACACCCGGAAGATTATTTCTCAAAAGAACAAAACCGCAAGCGTTTGTTAATAGAGAAAAGACCTCACAATGGATCTAGGTGGTCAAGTGTCAGATATCGTGTTACAATGCTCGTGTTACTGGGAGGGGTGAGACAGGTCCATTCACAGAGAGGATGTGGTCAGACTGGGATACTTACATAGTAATGTTTGTGAATTAGATTATGTTTGATGTCCCAGGAGAATGGAGATCTGTTTATTATTGTTTTGTATCGATCTGTACGATGTTTTAATAGTAAAGGTTTGATTTAATCACTTCGCTTTGGTAGGATTTTGCGTCGACTGACACCACGAAGTACAGACGATTATTGTAATTTAATGATTTTGGCAAACCCTGTATTCTACTTTTTCAATAGCTTAATTCTATCAGCTTATTAGCTAGTAAAGTATAAATGATCTTACCTGCGATGCGGAAGAATGCGAATTCGATCTCTGCATGAGACAAATATTTTTTTTAATGACTGTAATGAACATTAATATTAGGGGTTTGACTCTGGGTATTGGATTGTGTTGTATTGTATGTGACCTTAAACAGACAGGATCAACTATTTTCACTGTGTTGTGAAAAAATGGTGAACCAAAGCCGATTCACATTTTTATTTTTATGAACTGCCATGTATTCTTGTTCTGAAATACAAACTATTTCTCAGTGATAGTAACAATGAGACACTTGTCTAATTTACACTTTCTAAAATACATGATTATAAAATACCAACCTATTCTTGCAGCTACCAACGACTCCACGGGTTCAAATGGTGGCGCCGGTGGTGAGCCCCCCTCGGCGGCTGCCAGCCCCGACGCTGCAGCCCTGGTGGTGTTACAACCACCCGCGCCACCTTATCCACCTTACGCACATTATGACGGTAAGTTTTCGACTATGGCGTAAATAACGTTAATAACAGATAAATATAACAACAATGACTACAGCCAAATAATTTGTACATTGTACAATCTGGCATCTTCTTTCCTTGTGCTTCACCGCAATTAGTGTCAACTACTGGTTGTTTTCAGTCACTTAACGGTCACTGACTGAACATGACGACTGTTACATATCGACGAGATTTTTTATATCTATTCAAGTATTGACTAGAATTTTCGTTGCTTAACTTGCGTGATCGTTTGACTCCATCGAGCTATATGTAATAATATTTACGTATATATTTTGTTGCGTGTATGTCATCATATTATTATGTCGGTGATCATCTTAAAATATACTCATATTTAGCTATAAATTATGTCAAGCAATATTTTATCGATTTATGAAATATTTTTGTAGTTTTGGCGACAGAAGACATATTAAAATAAAATTGTAATTGTTGGTTGTATTAAACTTACTGCAAATATTTAATGGTTATTTTCTCAAAATAAAAGAAACGAGTTTTATACGCTCTATCTTTTTTTAGTTCAGTACCTAATATTACTAATAAACAGCAACATTTTCCATACTTTCTAAACTAAAACCAGAACGAAAATATACGCGATAATACTAAAACATCAATTGAAAACCCCCATTCACGAGTTGCGAGGGCAATAAAGACATCAGAGCCCGCCGGAATAAAACAATGAGCGAAACAACAAAAATAAAAGTGGCCGAACAGAAAAACAGTTGAAGAATCACGCAAAAAAACGCCAATGACTTTAGTAAAGCTTTCGACAAAGTCGAGCACGCCACTTCGAGGCACTCCGGGGGAAATCTAATTTTCTCCTCGGACCATCTCGTCGCTCGCTGTTATAACATCATAAAATTCATATAGTAACACAGAGTTTTCGCACTTATGCATATCAAAGGAAGATACCAAAATGGAGTGCCTCAGGGGCCGCGGTTGGGGACCGCTCGCTACTCTTTATGCTTTTGGTCTTTAATCTACCGCAATCTGCTTATCCCGGGCGGGGCGGAGGGGGGAGCAGACATCTTTAATAGCTCATTCGGGGCTCTATGCAAATAATTTTAGAGGGGGGAGGGTGGAAAATCATACGGGCTTTGTCTGGGATGGGTAACGAAGCGAGACACGACTTTGTGATGCGACAGAAGTGGTTCTGAGTACTTCAAACGGGTTTGTAGGCTTATTTCGGTTATAAATATTAAACTGTCACTCTTTGGGGGGGAGTGGGAGTATTTGAGAGTGGTTACGCGTATAAAGCTCGTCATGTTGCGTGCAGGGGGCGGTGCTATGTATAAAATGTGTAAATGTTATCTACTCTCGCTTCGTGTCATAGTCTTATATTCCGTGTTAGATCATACATTTTTAACGATATTTTGTGTTCTACTCTTTTATATGCCAAAAACAATTTTACACTTACTAGTTCAGTGATAGTTCTACAAATTATGATGGGGAATGTGCTTGTTTCTTATCTAGGTTAACAGTTGGATTTCCAATTGTTATCCAAGCTATATAAAAATGAATTGCTGTGCATTGGTCTCGCTAAGACTCGAGAATGGCAGGACCGATTAGGCTAATTTTGTTCTTATAATAAATTTATGTTCAGGGAAAAAACGGCTTGGAAAATACTATAATGACAATTTTATTTCACCAAACAAACGCTACGCAGAGGTTTACTACTACGTTTACCTACATCATACTACCTACTCGGGTCAGCCAGTCTTTTGTTTTTTTTATCTCGGCTTTTTCCTGTCATTTATTATTTAGTTACGTAAAATCATAATTATTTTTATTTCACCATAATATTGATCGTTTCTAGGTACGACAACGTTAGCCAGCGAGTACGCGTACGCGGCCCCATACTCGCAATACTCACCATATGGCGGCCCATACTCGCACTCCGCTGCCACCGGGCTGCTCACCAAGTGGTAAGTATGGTGAATAAACTTTTTATTTTCTCTTCTTTACATAGCATAAAATGAAGTCGCTTGCCGCTATGGATGCTTAAATCTTTAAGTCTACGCAACGGATTTTAATGCGATGCGATTTTTTTAATAGATAAAGTAATTCAATAGGAAGTTTTCTAAGTATAATAAATAATACAATCCAAAATTCCCACGGGAAAGCGGACACGCAAACGAAGTTGCGCGGGTTTCGCTAGATTTTAGGGTTCCGTAATAAAGTACAAGGAACCCTTATAGTTTCGCCATGTCCGTCTGTCTGTCCGTCTGTCCGCGGTCTAGCGCCTAGACGCTTAATGCTAGAAAGCTGTAATTTGGTATGTACACACATTAACAATTCTAACAAAGTGCTGGAACCAAATTTTGAAAAAAAAAATTTTTCCCTCCCCTACATGTAAAGTAGAAATTGTTTGTATATAGACATTTGAAAAAATTCATGGGCGTTGTTCATATAGTGAACCTACAAGAAAAACTATAACGGTTAAGTAGGCACTGCTAGTTACCGAGTAATAGCCGACGAACCGAAGTAAAATTTCTTCGACGAAAACTTTTTTGATTACTCATCTGCAAGCAAGAAATGCGTAGCCAATACGGAACCCTACATTGTGCGTGGCCCGACACGTACTTGCCCGGTTTTTTTTCTTTATAATTGAGTATTTTTTCTTCATGATTTAAAATTGCAGTTTTTTTATACTCTAAGTTTTCTGTATGTGTATTGTAATTTTTATTAGTACCATTTTGAAAGTGCAAGTGCTAAGTTACTTTCCAGTTCCTCATAGTGCAAATCTGTCTTCTGAACTAGTACGAAACAAAATGTGACGATTCGAAAGAACTTGTAATACAAAAATATTTAACTTTGACTATCTTATGTGTTACTTAAGCTATCCTTCATATTGAATTAAGGTTTTGTAAGAATTAAAATTGTGATTTTTATCAACAATAATTGCAAGATTAAATTTTACAAAAATCAAAACTTGTTATGCTTTTTATAAATTTACAGTGGCAGTTAATTATTTCGTTAACTCATTATGGTTATAAAAAAATATTCCGTGTACCTATTAGGAAGGAGGCGTTCAAGTTATAATTAACGTAGTGTTTTGATTGTCTACAATTTATCAGGTAATTAAAAATATTACTTACCAATTTACCTTAAAGAGAGGTAGGGCACAGCGGATAATCCGCTCAAATCGGAGCAATCTGGGAAAGAACCTGGGAAAGAACCTCCACCTTACAGAAGATCGTAGCCAAATAGCATTGGTCTCGGCCATGTTGTGTTCCTACGGTGAGTAAGGTCTCCAGGGTTCCACTTTCTACAGGGTCGGCAACGCGCGGGTGATACCCCCTGTATTGCAAGCGTCCTTAAGCTACGGTGATTGCTTACCAACAGGTGGCCCGTTTGCTTGTTTGCCACCTTAGTGTTATAAAAATAAGGAAACCTTAAGAGACGACTCGTCGATATTTGTATTATTTCTAATTTGAATTTAATTAGATGTTTAGGTCCCACTACAGGGCAAAATCTTCTCTGAACGACTCTAAACATCCCCGTCGCTCATCAGTTCCGCTCAATCTCCACATGAGGCAATCAAGCCGTCCAACCTTGGCTTGGCTTGGCATCGCATACTTGGCTTTCCCCAGACCTTATTTCAACTGAAACTATGATGTGACGACTCTTGCCCACATTTCTGGCTACGACATGCATGGCATGGACATTTCAATTTTCTTTTGATCGCACTCGCTCCACACCTCCGCAGACTACGAAATCTTTGAAAAGTCGCTAGCTCTTAACAAAATACATGATAGTTGTCACACTACTACACCTACGTTAAATTAAAAATACCTATGAATAGTACATAATATACATAAATTAGACTACATTCACTTTAATTGATGTAGATAAAGTTAAATTGTAAAAAAAAGAGACAAATGCTATATTTTTGGATGTTTTCATTCAATAACAATAAAATCTTCATTACGCACATCCATAACCATTTCTCCTCCTATACCCACATTAAGTTGAAATTTCAAAAGGTTTTAAACGTTACTACCATTTACAGACCGTCGTTATAAATGGCTTTGTGTGTTAAATAAATCTGCGCGTTTTATCACTCGGCCCAGGTCGCGGTGTGCCTCAGGGAGCGTTGTTAGCACCTGGCTTTTGTTTACACTGATTTATAAGAGGCGTTTGATACTGTTATTTTTAATTTGAAACTTCAAATTGATCGTTTTTAATATAGTATTCGTTGATGATGAATGATTTTAGTATTCTTATTATTTGCACTGTTTCTTGGTTGATAAAATCGGAAGGTATGTTTATTTTCTGGGTTTCTGGATATCTGTCATAAAAATTTTCTTCTGATAGAGTTTGGCTGTTTGTCAGAGTTTGAAGGATATTGTAAAATCCTAAACCTTCTCTGATCAACAGTAGGTTTGCTGGTTTCTCTTGTAGTCTTAATATCAAAAATTTGTGACTAGGTACAAATGCACGAATTCTGGCACGAATTGCTTATCAGAAAACCTCTAATTTTTATTATCATTCGTGTACTCAAAGTTATTAAAATGTCTTGACTGTCATTTGTATTGAAAAATCTGTGTACCAATTTCTAGAGATTTAGTAGACTTTGATAGTACTTAAGTGTAGTGATGCAAATAAATTGCAATAAATAAAACAATTTTTACTCAATCCATCGATCAATCGAGCATTCACTCCCTCACAATATCAACTAGAAATAAACATTTACGTTGATAGTATCAAATGAGATCTATTTTTATAGTGTTAGATGTCAAAATACCATGACATTTTATGTCAAAACTACCCTCAAACATTGATTCTTTGATCTGTCACCTCGGGAATAAAGATTCCCAAACAATTTGATAATAGATACAGTAGTGTTATTTTATCCCTGAAGTAGTTTGTCATTGGATAGTTATTCTGTTGATCGTATGAGAGTAAAAATGTTTTATCCTCTCAATACCAATACTATCAATTTCTACAGGTAATTTTGACTTACGGCCAGTTTTTGTAACGTGTTTTTAAAGTTAATGACGCATTAAATTATAGTTGTTAAGTCAAGCTAAAGAAAATGAAAAGAGACAGCATGAGACTTAATGTGGAATGTTAAAATGCGTATCAAAAACTGGCTGTTGGTTCCATGATTTTAAGGTGTAGCTCTTTATAGGTTAGATCACTATTTAATTAGTTTATTTTATAAATTAATTAAACTTTATATAATTTCACAAGATCGCAGCGATGGCGCTACTAATGTCCATTCAAAAAATATATATAAGCGTCCCACGTTCCAGTAAAAAAAAATCTTTAAAAATTACGAAAATTATAGTAATACTAGTGAAACCCGCACAACTTCATTTGCGTGTATTTATTTATGCACAGCAGCGCCATCTATATCAGACTTTTGATAAAATCCTACGGGAATCGAGTACTTTTCGGGATAAATAGTACCCTATGTGTTAATCCAAGGTATCAGCTACCTACATACCAAATATCATAAATACTGACCCAGCCATTTGAGCGTGAAGAAGTAACAAACATACACATAACTTTTGCCTTTACATTATTAGTACGATAGTTAGAAAAAAAAAGTGACAAGAATATTATTATTGTAAGCGAAAAAGTAGTTTTTCAAATAGGGTACAATCTAAATAATAACTTATCCATTATGAAATGACATACAAATTAATTCCAACAAAAAAACATGTATCGTAAACATATCACATTTGTCGACCTGTCCCCTTGGTCCCCCAGGGGCACAGACAAAGGGATCGAACGGGTCCCATAGGGGCCAAATAACAGGGCATTAAATTTAAGTGATTCCCCTGGATCGCTTTAAGTTTTCTCTTAGGTCCGTGATTTTAGTTTTAGGGTGTAGGTATTGTTGAAAACCCTATCAAAGTCGAAGTCAGATA
Source organism: Endotricha flammealis (assembly GCA_905163395.2). Lineage (NCBI taxonomy): Eukaryota > Metazoa > Arthropoda > Insecta > Lepidoptera > Pyralidae > Endotricha > Endotricha flammealis. The sequence continues at coordinate 1,624,605 of LR990878.1, forward strand.
TTTTTATTACAAGCTCTTTCGAATTACTTTTCGATTTCTTGAGTTTTTCGATCGATAGCAAGTCCAAATTAGTGTTTAAGTTGAGATATGGTAAAAGAAAATCGGGACAAGCCCATCACGCATTCCCTGATGTGTCTCCTGTAGCCAGGATCAACAACGGCGACCTCAGATTGACAATAAGCGATGAAGCTTATTGACGTCCCGGGAGAGAAACTACAGCTGTCTTGGAACTCACAACGAATTTAATCAGAAAGAATATAGTCGGAGTAGGAAGTATTGAAAGGACTTCCCTCCTTAATAACTACGTGAGAGACAGGCGAGACAGCAATATAGTAAAAGAAAAGGAAAATACAAAAAAAAGGAGTTGTATTTCCGGATTTCTCACTGATCCAATGAAACGTATTGCTGCTTCATGCCGTATTACTAAACCATTTCTAATGGGTGGTGCCTGGTGGTGCCTTAGTAGTGGCACAGAATAGATAATACTATCTTTGGCACCTAACGGCGCAGCAGGTTCGATTTTGCTCGGGGTAAACATAATTAGATAGCATTTGTGTTTCTTTTCATTCTCGAGTCTGGGTAGTTTACTATCTATACTAATATTATAAAGAAGTAAAGTTTGTGTTTGTATATTTGTTAAATTGTAAGGGGTAATCTCGGGATCTACTGAACCGATTTTAAAAATTCTTTCACCAATAGAAAGCCACATTATTGCTGAGTGTCATAGGTTATATTAAAAACCGAAAAATAATAAGGCTTTAACGTGGTAGGTTTTGCAAAGTGAATCGGAGAAAAAAAGGTGTACTAAAAAAGGATTATTAACATATTATGCCCAACGAAGTGGGCACGGGTCAGCTAGTATATTATAAGTGTATACTTATAATAATATATCCGTTGTCTACTACCCATAACCCAAGCAGTTTAAGGCTAGCCTATTTTGGGACGTGGTTTATTTATTTTATTATATCTAAGTTCATCAACTAAACGTCTTTTTTCTTTACAGATATCAAAGGACGCCGTGCGAGCAATAGCTGTCGGCGAACAACGAACAAACAAAGTGATAAGAGACACTTTAATTATAAACAAAACTTAAATATAAATAAAAAAAATTGGTGAGAATTTTAGTTCTAGGAAAATTAATGTAACTTTGTGTAAATTAGACGGATTTCACTGTGTAAATAATCAAAACCTTGTCCAGATGGGACGAAAATTATGCATCGCGGAGTTCAAATCATTTCAACGTGAGGTCTAACACATATGGAGCTCAATGTTACATGAATTTTGATATGTAACACGCGTCTTATAAATTCCCAACATCTTATAAGTTCTTTTCTATTTGGTTGGTTTTTCTTTCTCATGAAAAAAGTTCTAATATCTGTAGTAGAAAGGAAACACATCACATTTCAGATCACTAAGTTTGCATTGACTTGCACACCTGACTACATACGCCTCCGTTCAATTTACTCAAAGTAAAAATTAATTCTTATAAAAACTCTCAAGGAATTGTAGATAAAGCAAGATAATCATGTACAACCTTTATTTTCATTGTATTTATATGGTCAGTATATTGCTTTCTCTGTCTTACGTAACTCTATTCATTTATACTCATTATATTTAGTTAAATGAAATAATAAAAATGAGAGAGCCAAAGTTTGTAAATCTACATTAAAACTAAGGTGTAAATATTGATATGTAAAGTTAGGGGCATATATAGAGCGCTGGAGTATTTGCGAGTCCGCACAGCGAAATATTATCGCGATTTTTTTTTAATTTGCGGTTTTAAAACCGTATACATAAGTTTGAGAAAATATGACAAACCAAAAAGTTCAATCACATATTGTCATTTTAGGAATTTGTCGTATGGGAAGTTGGCGTTCTCAGCCTGAGGGATTGTCAGAACTCATTGAAGTTAATATGTCCCGCATCTTTTAAGCCTGTACATGGTTTAAAAGATTGGTTTAGAAACGAGGTTTAAAACAGTACAGACGAAACGAAAGGTTTCATACTAATTACGCTTGGTTTTCAAACACTCTTAGTAGCAGGGCATGTGTTTGACGCAGCGTCTATACGTACTGAAGTATGAATTTGGTTTTACACTGTGTATCCAGCAACAGGTAACTCTGTGTCCTTTGTAGTCTTCACATCACTGTAAACGGGGCTTGAACACGGACATAAACTTGCTTGTTTTTACATCGAACGTTTCGACAGAGTTGCATCTGCCGTGGTCACGGGGAGACTGGATTTTGTAGTCTTTACCGCCTCATCTATAAAGTTTCTTATTTATTCTTTATTTCTAAGACTTATGTGTTATAAACACGGATTTTACATACTTTACGCGGATTACATAGCCTACAACTACAGAATTATGATAATTTTAATTTCGAAAAATAAAACCGTGCGATATTTTTTTCGCAGTGCGGATAAGCATTATGTGCGGCCTAGGTCTTTTACCTTCCAGAAAGAGTTACACAAATACTTTGTACTCTCTCGGTCCTTTTCGCTCATTTACAGTCACTATATTTACGACATTGAGCTCGAAGGCATCCGTACGGAGTCCTTTTTTGGAAGGCTTAAGGCGCGCTCTGTGCTCTTACAATTTAAATGTCATAGATTTAAGTAATTCTCTTTTTACTTTACCTCAATGTAGTTACAAAATAGTGAATATTTTTTATTGTGTAATATTTTAGATTTTTTTCAATACTTTATTTTTTTATTTAGGCTGTCTGTGCACAATGTCATAGAAACTATGTTATATCATGGATATAAGTTAATTAACTTATTTTTTTTATATTGTTAAAATTTTGCTGTATATTTCGAAGATGCTTGAAGAAAGTCAAACAGCTTAGTTTTATTATTTAGATTTTTAATGAAATTACTATGAGATTACTGTTTCTTTTTTTTACTTTTTTTAAAAAGTGTTAGTTTTCTAGTTATACGCGTATAATTGAAACAAAAAAAAATACAGTTCCTGGCAATTTAATAAGAATCAAACATCACAAAAATGTTAAAGATCACAAAAATTACAAATTTTGTTAAATTATTTTGTAAATAAGTTCTATATATATCTATATACATTCCCCTATATAGGGGATCATTTCGATATGATTACTGGAAGTATTTTTCGCGAACAATTTTTACTTTTGGTCGCATGTACAGCTGTTGCGCAACTCTTTATGTATAATTCTACTGTGCGCTTCATCGGTATATGCATTTTACAGTCTATCCAGGCAAAAGCCGGCCATTATTGGGACCTATTTATAGACTCAATTCATATAATACAACAATGTCAGTTTTTGACAAATAACTTTATCAGCAGGACTATTTTCATAATGAAAAACTATTTTTGTTGCGAGTGCCTCATTTTTTAATTTTTTTATTTCATTAAAAGTTATACATTAATATTGTCTGGAACTGTAATAATATGTTTCTGTTTATATGTGATAAATTAATATATTACAATTTGATATTGTTCAAAACTGTTTAGAATATTGTTTTTTTTTTTCTATGAGTTAAAAATCTTATCGTTTCCGTCCATTTTTTATTATTTCTTATGTATAAAATAATAAAAATAAATTTTTATTTGTAAATATTGCCTATAGTTGCCTGCGTTCTCGTTAGTTCAAATGATATATTATTATGTCAAAGCGATTTGTGTACCGAGCGTGTTATGCTTTTAAAAAAAAAAAATTCTTTGAAATGTCAGACCCACCAGGCACCTCAAGGGTTAAGGTTTTTTTTGACAGGATTTTGTTGAACAACCCTTTCGAATTTATTTTAATTTTTGATTGTTTATGTTGTTTTTCTGTTCAACTATAATTTTTATTATATTGAAAAATATCACCTACCCGCCGCCACAGGTGCAATAATTTTTATTTTAAAAAAAATGTATTCATAACTGTCTCGCTACATTCAAGGATATAATTAAATATGCAGGGCATGTACGATTCAAAACATTTCAAATAATTCATTAAAAGATTTTAAGCGTGATAGAGAATTTTAGTGCATTTCATAAAAAGTCTATCACTCGAACATGATCACTATTTGGAATAGAATATGTTTGTTAACATTTTTTTATGTTATCAAGCTAGCAAGTAATCTGATGGTAAGCACTCCACTCCATTTTAAAATTTATTCATTTATTAGCATTCACAGATTACAATAATGTAGCATTAAATATACCTATATATATTTATATATAGGGACAATTCATACAGATTGAGCTAGCCCCAAAGTAAGTTCGAAACTTGTGTTATGGGATACTAACTCAACGATATTATATTTTATAATTTATAACAAATACATATATAGATAAACATCCAAGACACGAGGCCAATCAGAAAAGGTTCGTTTTTCATCATGATCCGACCGGGGATCGAACACGGGACCTCATGCCTAACAGCTTCTAATTTTATATTTTAACTAGCTGTGCCTGCGACTACGTTCGCGTGGTTGTCGAAAACACTATCGCGATATGTATGAATAATTTTCCCCGTTTTTGCAACATTTTTCACTGATGCTTCGCACCTACTGGTCGCACCGTAATGTTATATAGCTTAAAGCCTTCCTCGAAAAACGGACTATCCAACACAAAAATAATTTTTCAATTCGAACCAGTAGTTCATGAGAATAGAGCGTTCAAACAAACAAACTCTTCAGCTTTATAATATTAGTATAAGCTAGAGGAATTAAAATAAAAAATAAATATAAAACATTTATTCAGAATGCCCTGCATACTTATTTATAGATTTCCATGAACAAGTCGCTATAAACTTATCATTATATACTAAATAATTGCATAACAATGGATAATTTAAAAAAACGTACATACAGTTTAGAGAATCGCCAAAGACTTATATTGTAATGTCTTTAAACAATCCAGTGTTATATAAATAGTGTAATTAATTAAAAAGCAATAATTTTTCGCCAAAGATAAGCAGGAGACCTCAGTTTGAACAAGTGCTATTTTATTTAATATAATAAAATTTTATTTATTAATATTGAATAAAATTTAATAATAATAATAATAAATTTATTCATTACGAAGAAAATATCGCACTACAGTCTATTAATTAAGACAAATGAGTGTCGAAATTTTTACTACGTTCCTATTGGTCCAATGTAATCATTGCTAATTGGTTGCGTTGCGATTGCGAGCATTTCTATTTGTAACTAGCTGCCCGGCCCGGCTTCGCCCGGGTACTGTTTCGTTTTTTTTTTCAATCTTTCTGAGAGATTTTCTTAATATTTTTTTCCGTAAGAACCTTGTACAGAGTATTAGAAAACTACAAAAAAAAAACAGCCAAATCGGTCAAGCCGTTTTCATGTTATGTCGTGACAACGGAAAACGGGTTTCATTTTTATATATAATATAGATGATGATGACCAATCACTCTGTCAATATCGAAAATGTACAAGAAACGTACTTAACATACATTTTAAAAAATCCGAACATAGTATTTTTAAAATGGTTGCTAGTTTACTTCATTTAATAAAAAAAATACGTTTTATATAAAATAATGACAAAATTTAAACTATAACTTTCATACAATAATAATTTTCTGCAATGTTATATTTTTTTTTTTGAGAAATTCTTATATTTTTTGAGAAGTTCAAAATATCGGTTGAAATAAAAATATTTAATAAATAATTATTTATTTTATAATTAACGAGGTCTACTGTTTAAAAAGTCTCAATTTTATAATAATTTTGTTCATTATTTCTCTTATTTATTGAACTTAAATAATTTTAACTGCTTTTTAGTTCCAAAAAGCATATCGAGTTAAGTGATACATCACTTCATTGTAATAATAGATGGGTAAAAATATAAAATTTTTGTTTAATTTGTAATAAGTATATTTGTAAGGCAAACGCACCAGTAAGAAATAAAGGCATATGAGTTTATAAATAAGAAATTTTCATTTATTTTTTGAACTAACCCATCCTTTTGTATTTTTTTTGTAAATCAGAAAAAAATCGTTACTGCATATCCCGCCGCCTGGGGAAGGAAGGTCTGTCGGGCTCTCCCCTCCTAACACATGGAGGTGTACCGACTAAAAACCTGACTTCAACCTTCGCCCATATAGGTGACGGGGTCACGGGATCCTTCCGCAACTCTGACGGGTGGCGGTTGTCCATAGACCCAACTTCATGGTCACGGCGCAATGGTCGGCGGGCTCAAACTACAGGCGAGCAAATACGAGGGTGTCTCAACGAGCGAGTAAGTGGCAATAAAAAAATTAAAAAAAGTACTTTTATCCTGCAGGCCCTCGTGGGTACTTAGACACGTCATTTACAAGATATTTTCAGTGATAATTATAAAGTAAATAAGCTACTCTATAAACTACCACCATTTCGGAAACAAATCAAAATGACCACTGGGGGAAAGAAACGGCGTAAGAAACTCAGTATATTTCATGATTCAATAGATAGATTTGCATGCATTGCTCCCATCGACATAAAATATAGACAAGCTGTCCGGTACTGAGACTTTGCGGCATTGCGATGGTGCGCATGGACACCACCACCCTTGCAATTGGACACCACTGCTTCCGTCAATCGCTCGCAACTGACTGAGGGGTGGTGGTGTGCATGTGCACTATCGCAATGCCGAAAAATCTCAGTACCGGACAGCTTGTCTATATTTTATGCCGACGATTGTTCCACAACGATTTTATTTAGCACAGTTTAGAAATATAAATGAAGTATCCAAAGATGTGTAGAAGAAATACTAAACAGCGTGGGGCGATGTCGTACAGACCTACAAGGGTCTATATGAACGTGGCCGAAATTGGAACTACAACTCCCGTTCGTATTGTCACTTTTAGACAGTTCGCCTTTGACAAAATGTATGAAAATATGCCACAGTAACGCCCTCCAACAAACGTCACTCACGTTCATAAAGATGTTGGTAGCACTACGATACGCGCGTAATCTGCGCGTTTAAAATACGCCGTGTGCTGTGGCTCTAATAAAACCAAACGCTTTATTTTGTAGGACTTTATTTTTTTTATTTTGATGGTATCGAGTATACATACCATACCCCAGCCATAGATTTATTATATGGAGTACATACATACTAAATCTATGACCCGAGCACTTTGTGTTCATAGCAAAGAGTAAAATAAAAGAAAATTAAACATGACACTCCATAGAGTAGTACTCTGACTCAAGACTGTCTAACATCATTAATGTCAAACATTAATTTTCCCACAAAATTATGTAAAGGTTATAAATACCCATTATATAAACATTAAAAATGCATTCTACAATAAAATGAAGTGACCAGAAATTTTTGAATCTTTACAACAAATAAAAACTTTCAAAGGAAAAGCTAGAACTAATGTGAGTCATCAATCTCCCACTAAAAACATAACAGACACATAGGTGGTCACATCACAATGTGAAGGCGTGGTCCCACTGCTGCGCACGCTGCGCACGAACACGTGGGCCACGTGGCACATTACAGCTGCGTGGATGACTACGTGGGTCTACGTTTCCACTGCAGTACAAGCTACACACGAATATAAAACCACGACTATGTACAGCTGTAGCGTGGCCCACCACGGCGCACGGAGAGGCTACGCATTGATTGTCATAGTTTTTGGTTTGTAATGTGCCACGTGGCCCACGTGTTCGTGCACAGCGTGCGCAGCGATGTGCACGCTTTGTGGAACAAGCTGTGTACCGCATTCACTGCGTGCATGGCGTTGACAGCGTTGAGCTATGTTGAGCAAGCCACGCGTGTATCAATGACGTCACTTGATGGTTAACGTGTCCGTGGGTTGCAGTGGAAACAATCACGTACATCCTCTTGCAAAGCAAAGCTTAACACACGTGCGTAGCCTCTTCGTGCGCAGCAGTGGGATAGCGCCTTTATTGTAAACGTTAAATAGAAGTTGTGGTTCTTTATGACAGACCCGGTGGTCGAGTGGCTGGCAATGGTCACTTTATCCCAATGGCCGCGGGTTCGAATCCTGCGCAAGGCAAACATTTGTGTGCATGAACATGTCTGTTTGCCTAGTCTGGGTGTTTTCTATGTACATACAATAAAAGTATTTATTTACAAAAAAAAGTATTTAAGTATATTTATCAGCAATCTAGTACCCATAGTACAAGCTTAGTTGCTTAATTTGGGACATTGGCGTTGGCGTTATGGTGTTGTGTGATTCGTCAAAGAATATTTATTTATTTATAATATGTACGAATTTGAGTGGCCCTTATTTAATAATATTTTTATGCACAGCGAGATACGCCACAAGACATTCTACACTAATATTAATTTATAGAAGAAAGATTTCGTAGTTTGCATTGAATAGGCTCTGAAACTAACTTTGTTTTTTTGGGACATTTTCACAGCGAAATTTAGGAAGCAACGAGATTATGATGAAATGTATGATTTGTTTTATTCACAGTTTTCACAGACATCGATCACAAATAAAAAACTTCACATATTACAATAATGAGCGACTCGGAATGTGAACCAAAAGAGACGAGCACCAAACCGAAATGTAAACCAAAAGTAATCACTCACGATGATGATGAAGAAGAGAAACCTCAATGTACAAAAGAAATCACGGAAAATTGCATCCCCCCTCCTAAGCCTAAAGATGATGATGATGATGACAAACCTAAGAAATATTGTAAGAAAAAACCTGAACCTACGTTAAAGAAATGCCCTCCTAAGAGGAGACGTTCAAAAACTCAAGTTGTGGATGATGATGATTGAAATAGACATAAATCACTACATAGTATAAAACAAAGTCGCTTTTTCTGTCCCTATGTCCCTTTGTATTTGCTTAAATCTTTAAAACTACGCAACGGATTTTGATGCGTTTTTTTTTAATTGATAGAGTGATTCAAGGGTAAGGTTTTAAAGTATCATACATTCCAAAATTCCCACGGGAAAGCGGGATACACGCAAACGAAGTTGCGCGGGTTTCGCTAGTATATTATAAATCTAAAATTTGTTTCTTATAACTCTGTAATAAAAAGGTAACAAAAAGTTATAACGACCTATGGAAGGTCGCAGGAAGACGATGGATGCTGGCCGCTGCGTTTAAGCGTGGCCTATGTCCAGGTGTAGACTTTTTGTATCCCTCTTAATACCAAAGTCGCCGGCTGTTCCTCGCTTCTCGGATCCAAGCAATATCTGGCATTACTTTGTGTGTTTTTTAATACATGTAAACAAAACTGGAGGCTAAACTCATTTACGTACAAATTTATTTTTCTCCTTGCCTGTGAATCATTCTATGGAAAATAATCATGTGATCCATAGATTATTACTCTCTAAAACTATCATGACATGTGATCCATAGATTTTATTCTTTTAATCTATATCTCGACCATCTGGCTGATCTGGCTACTTAAACAAACGACAACGTCTTTCTATAGTTTATTGTCATGGAGATGTCACTTACGTGAAACTGTCAAAATGTCAATTCTATAAAAAATATTCTATCAAAAAACAGAAATGAAAATTCATAGTAAACTTATTTGTTATATAACATCAGACATCATGTGATTCCAAAGACTGATAGAATCCAGTAATACTGTGCTAATGTATCCCGTTGATAATGATAGAAACTCATTCCCTAAAGTAATAGCTTCATGCTATAAAGAAACTCAAACTAAGAAAAAGAGTGTGAAAGATAGTTCTGCTTGCACAGATCTCTGCATCAAGGATGACAAAGGATCAATAACTGTCTTGGAATTTAATGAAATCGTACAAAACTCTGAAAGTCCACAATCGGTCTGCATCGTAAGAGATATTTTTACTCAGGAAAGTAGTAATCATTCTACGTTAACCGCTGAAGGTTCTGCCAACAGATACAAGTATTGTAGAGAAGTTATACACCCTTATTTGAAGAAAGTTCCACCAGGTAGCCTGCAATCAGAAGAGCAACTGGTTTTAGCAGTTTTGAAATCAATACACGAGGATTTTCCCGATTACCAATTCTGTTTCAATAATCCACCTAAAGACCGACCAAAGAACATACCAGGTTCAACAGCTAGTTCTAGCAAAGAAGATATTCGTTCCCATTACAGTTCTGTTCTAGATTTGGAAAAACCACCAAGTAACTCAAAAATAAGAATCACTTTACCACAAAATCAAAGTTGTACAGAAGAACTTCGTAAGAAATCTTTCAGCGTTTTAAGGGCAGATATGGCGGATAAGGAAGGTAAGGAAGATAAGGAAGATTGTCCTCCTAAAACGCGCGATCCAAGATGTTGTGAAAAGAAAGATCCATGTCCACCTGTATCATGCAATGACGCTGACAGAGAACCACCACCACCTCTTGTTTGTGATCCTACCTACCCTACCGGTAAACCATGTAAACAGAAAGATCCAAATGATGGGTGTGAAACGAAAAAGCAAGCGCCAAAAAAGGAAGAAAGTAAAGGTGAAGTTTGTAAAAATTCACTTTACGAAGAAGAAAAAGGGTCTGGTTATAATATGAATGAGGTACTAAAAGATGCTATAGACAAACATGACAAAACGATAAAAACTTTGTGTGTAGCAGCAGAAGACATGTTTGCAAAAGCTTTTGATGCAGGTAAAGACGCTGTTACAGTCATAACAAAAGAGAGTGCTAGACTCAAATCAGAAATAGCTGAACAAGTTAAGAAATCTAGAATGGAAAATAGAACGAAAAAAATGAATGACTCTTCAGACCTTACCGGATTTAGTGTGTTTGGACAGCAAAAAGAAAGTGATAAAGAGAAATTTGAAGATGGCATATCTGAACCGAGTCAGATCTTGCAAGATGTGATTAAAACCGTGGATTCCACTGTCACAGTATTACAGGAAAATATAAATTTAAAGAAAATTGCAAGTATATTGAAACCAAATATAGAATTTGATCACTCGTCAAAGTATGACAAACCTAGTACTCCACCGAAACAAGTATCCCTTGAAGCATTCACGTCGGGCAATATATTTACAACTATAAAGTCTAAGATATGCGCTATGTTTAGCGAAGAACAAAATTACAGCCCAAAAACTAGTCTATCTGACACATCGACAGATAAGACTGACGATTTAGATAACGAAAGTGCCATAGACAGATACGATGATTAAATACTGCATAATATAATCAATTTTGTTTAATTTTTAGGAAAAGTTCATATAGTTTCTTCTCGGTCTCGCTCCGGAATGTTTAATACTAGAATGCTGTAATTTGCCATGTTTACAAAATATTAACTATGCTAACAAAGCAGTATAACAAAATCTTGAAAATCCTTTTTTTGGAGGTGCTCCAGCCAGTACCTACTGCACGCTGTCCATAGCTGGCCCGGCATCGACATGTGTCATTACCAATGTGTCGTCAACAGTTTATGCCTGTCGATCTCCCTAGCACAACAGCACAACAGCGGTTAAAAATATGGGTTGCTTTACCCGACGATTAGACAATTATTTATTAATATAGATACTAAAAAATATTGTTGATGAACTCCGTGGCGTAACGGTTACCATACCGGACCGCCACTCAGCAGGTCCCGGGTTCGAATCCCGGTCGTATCATGATGAAAAACGAACTTTTTCTGATTTGTCTGGGTCTTGGATGTTTATCTATAAATGTATTTGTTATGAAATATAGTATCGTTGAGTTAGTATCCCATAACACAATACTCGAACTTACTTTGGGGTTAGCTCAATCTGTGTGAATTGTCCCTTTATATTTATTTATTTATTTATTGTTAGAATACAGTTAGGTTCCGCTGCAGGGCAGGGATTTCCTTCTTTCCCTCCACTTTTCTTCGGGTCGTTAATATTTTAATTTAGCATTCAACTCGAAACATCCACCATCTCGTTCTGGGACTGCCATGCATGCTGCAATCAAATCTAAAGATTTAATCTTGAATATCTATTTCTGTGAAAACATTCAGCAGACCATCATTTTGTGGTAAACCGCTTATTACTAGCTATTATTTTTTGTAACTTTATTTTTATTATGTCAAACACAAGAAGTTCACAGCTCGACATAGAGATTCCCCAAAATTGTAGTCTGATCAGTTGGCAGCAGCCTGCAATCAGCGGCTTCCTGAGAATTACCTTAGGTCGTCTGACTTTGAGTGTTAGACGGTTAACTCAATGAAAAGTTAACCAGAATCCCCAGTACCCGGCAACTCCGCTATCCCTGCGTCAAGGTGTCAAGATAATGCTAAGAATCTACGGAAGGGATCTGGTTACTGGCTATTAATAGCCAGAATCAAATTAGTTTGATAAAATTCTTTTTCAATCAAGATCTGTCAATTTTTATTCACATGTTTAAGAGTACATTTTTTCTGTCACACATCAATATTACAAAAATGTACGTAAATATTTTATCAACATCTCAACTCAAAACAAAAAATAATTTACAAAATGTCTGACAAAAATCCTTGTAATATAGAAAACTGTAAACATAAGACCGATAACTGCAGTTGCGACCCAAAAGAACCATGCGCACAGACACAGAAGCCTAACCAGAAAAAATAGGACATACCTGGCCTACAGACCTACACTATAGATCTACACAAAGGAAATATTTCTCGAAAAACAACGTTTATAAAATAAAAGTGAGTCTATCCATAAGTATTTTCTCTCTTTTTGTATGCTTTACGCAATTGGCAACAACTCTGGGTTATGCTGACATAACCACTGATGCTTTCATCCCACCTGAAGATTGAAACGGAAGGCTGGCTTTGCTAAGTTTGTAAACTTAGCAAACAACATCTATTGATTAGTCGGAATCAATTTCAGTCTAAATCTAAGGCGACTGTGACCTGATCCGCATTCTTGGAAAGGCACTTTAAGCAGAGTGCTAAATGTTGTATATAGATGACAGTGTCCGTCAGATTAAAGGCGCTGTCCCACTGCTGCGCACGCTGCGCACGAACACGTGGGCCACGTGGCACATTACAGCTGCGTGGATGACTACGTGGGTCTACGTTTCCACTGTAGTACAAGCTATACACGAATATAAAACCACGACTACGTACAGCTGTAGCGTGGCCCACCACGGCGCACGGAGAGGCTACGCATTGATTGTCATAGTTTTTGGTTGGTGTCGGAGCATTGAACCCTGTATTCCACGTGGGCCACGTGTTCGTGCACTGCGTGCGCAGCGATGTACACGCTTTGTGGAACAAGCTGTGTACCGCATTCACTGCGTGCATGGCGTTGACAGCGTTGAGTTATGTTGAGCAAGCCACGCGTGTATCAATGACGTCACTTGATGGTTAACTTGTCCGTGGGGGGTTGCAGTGGACACAATCACGTATATCCTCTTGCAAAGCAAAGCTTAACACACGTGCGTAGCCTCTTCGTGCGCAGCAGTGGGACAGCGCCTTAAGTCAGTGACCGTCAGAGCGTTTTCACATTATCCGTTCCGATATCGGTGTCGGACGCCGATTTGATATCGGGGTAAGTAAAATGCATGAAATATGTACCTGTCTTTCATATTGTCCGGCCCGATATCGGATATTGGAGCCGACACTGATATGCTGGCGGCACCATCGGACGCCCGTGAGCCGTCGGGCGATAATGTTTGTATGTGTGCTATACGTGTATCTAAATTGTCTCTGTGTGCGTAGAGCCCGATGCGCGGCAGCCATTTTGAGCTTGTTTAATAATACTAGTTAAATAATTTAATGTGGATTCATTCATACAAAAGTAATTAAAAAACTTTCTAGGTGCGTTTTGTAGCTTGCTAAAAGAGTATAAAATGCTCCCTCTGAATATCTAGCTTCCACAATGGGATGTATCCAATACTGTCTGTAGACAGATCTGTTTTTGCGTCTCAAATATAATAGATACAGCAAATAAAGTTTTTATTATAGCCTGCCATGATGACCTGCCCGCACTAAGCTATCGAGCAAATGGCCGTATCGGAACGATTTTGTCGGAAATATGTGAAAATAGCACATGGTGTCGGCTATCGGATGTCGGCTATCGTCGTCCGACACCGATATCGGATCGGATAAAGTGAAAACGCTCTCAGGTGTACATAGAAATACTGACACAGTTGCGACCAGCACATGAAAACCAGCAGAAAACAGTCTAAACTTGAATAAATGTAACAACGACGGACATCTTGTTAAATCTTGTAAAATGCTATATTTTTTATAGATTCACAATGGAGATGCCAAACGACATTATCAATATGGAGGTCTGTAACAAACCAGAGCCTCCTCATCCATGCGATAAGGCGGAATGCGATCCTTTTACGGAGCAGGAAGGGCAATGCCCTGAACCATTTATTTGCTGGGAAAAGCTTAAAAATCCAGCTTGGCCAACGGAAGTCAGTAAGTCGTAATCTTTAGTCATTAGCCTGTTTACGTTCACAGCTGGACATAGGTCACTCTGAGGTCTTACGTTGCCAAGAAATAACCTACTTATGAAATATTATTTTTACAGCCCGATGCACTCCAGGAGAATTCATGAACGTGAAGAAATGTACAAAAGTGGAGCCTCCGCACCCTTGTGACCCCCCTCCACCTTGCGTTCCCGGAAAGGTGGTTAAAAAACCCTGCCACTTTCCACAACTCTGCAAAGAAAGGATCAAGAATATACCACCTAAGAAAAAAGATGATTGTGATGACTATCATCTGCCATACCCTGGTGTAGACCGTAGTCCCTTCCCTAAATAATATTTAATAAATAAATTGAATTAAATTGAAAATATTTTTTTATTTTATCTCTTTCTGTTTCTAACAAGAAAGTAGGCTGTAAACTGCAGCGTCTGGAGTGGAACCAAAGGTAAGACTAATAAGAACTGGCAATGTGGACGTGATCTCTCTGGTCATAACATTGACGAATCTGTACGGGCCTAGGCAGTGCGATCCCCTTTATTGCCCGTGGTCCCCCGCGCCTGATGGTCCATGCTACTGCAACGTTTCTATATGTCTTATTTTTCTCTTTGCTGCAACCCTGCAACGTTTGCAACTCGACTTCATATATTATTATGTACTCGTACGCGTGTGCGAAAATCAATCCCATAAACGAATAAAAAAAACTGAGACCTATTTCATCATAAAGTTCTAGAACCTATTGACAGGTCAAAGAGTAAATTATGACATATAGAAATGACAGATTTACGTTATTTCACAGCAAAAATGGACGAGTGAACAGAAAATTCTGCATTAGCAGAATATGTTTCCAAACTCAAAAGTATTGGTCAAGAAGTGTACTATAGAACCAGTTCCGGAGCCTCCACCCCCCGATCCATGTAAAATACAAAGAATACAACAGAAAATAAAAGCTGGAATCATATTATGTCCGCCGGAACCAATAAAACAACCAGAACCTGTACCACCTTGTTTAGCAATCTGCATAGAAAAAATTAAAAATCATCCAGTACCCCCAGAACCACCATTTCCTATAGTGTGTCAACCAATCACACTAAGAGAAATAACCACAACAAAGCGATGTGACGAAATAGAAGACCTCACTGCAGCACACCCAGATTACTTCTGGCCAAATTGTCCACCACCTCCGCCGCCTCCGCCACCCCCACCCTACGACCCCTGCGAGGAGCAACGTAGAAGAGAAAACCGAGAAGAGTGCAAGAGAAGAATGAAAAGATACCTAGAATAATGGAAAATTTCTTTAAAAAACCACTCAAAACGGATACTTGTGTTTCACTTGTTGAAAAATTTAAAGATTTAGTCGATAAGGAATGTAAAGAAAATTTTATAAACACAAGAAAACTTACAATATCTGCGGCAGGTACGAGCGATTTCTCAAGTGAAGGTTCACATGATATTGACAGACAGATATCAGACTTGGAAAGTATTATAAAAAGACTGGAAGGTGAAATTATTGATTTAGAAAGTAAATCACATTATAACGTAGAAAACGTATCTTATATAATGGATAATGATACAAATGAAAAAATAGATCCACCCGAAAATGAAGACACGGGAGAAATAGCTGATGATTTTGTGGATGACGTATGCGATGTTTATGATATAAATGATGCTGATATTAATGACGAAGCAAGTACTGATGAATTTCAGCGCGGCACCGAAACATTTTATGTAGATAGTGAAAACTCATCACTTACTGACAATTCGTTTATAAGGGAAACAAAGCAGAGTGAAGAAGATAATGTTATAGATGATATTGACGGTATTAAAACATTAATAAATAAACTACATGCGGAACTATCAACTGCTATGGAATCTTTAAAGGATGTCAATATCGAAATGAGTAAGTCGAATACACGGGTAGATAAATAAAAAGGATCAAATCTATTATTATATTCGTATTAAAAGTACCCATAAAGATCTAAAGATCTAGTAGTCAGTGAGTTAGGGGTTAATGTAAAAGATTTCTTTGGTTTGTTCAAATACCTGGCATATAAAGCCGAAAATAAAAGCCAATCAAAGAGTGTAAAATAGCTTTTTGGAAGAGCTTTGAAGAATATGGCCGACAGATTTCCTATGTTTCGATCGAAGGCATTCATATTTCATTTATTTTTCATGTTAAATTTCTTTCTGATTACACTGAATTGGTAAAAAAAAATTGGCATAATATTACGGAATTTTTATTTAAAACTAAACCCCCGTTCTTTGTGTTACCACACTGGTAATTTTGCCTTAGTCCTCGCGTGCGACGTGTTAAGCCTTCCTTCCAACGCACAGAAAATCAGTAAAGGACAATTTAATTGACTAGATATCTTTAAAATTTTGTGATGTCAATCACATCAAAAAAATTTAAAGATATCTAGTCTTTTCCACAGAAGGTATAATACTTGTATAATATGAGTGTGATTGATGTCTTGAAACTAGGTTTCATAGACGCCTGAAGGGATTATTTCGTCTTACTCACAATAGTATTTAAATGGAAATAAAAAAAAAACAAATAAAATCTCTCCCAATTTATTCACAGTAACAAATATATACCATACAAAATACAACATTAAAATATATCTTATTTTCCACAAACATCGCAAGTATACTAAAGCAAGCGTCCTTTCATTTGACTAGATTTTACTCCGAATTCCAAAAAAAGAAGTTACTTATTCATAAAATCGTCAATCGAAACCATTTTGACCACTTTTTACATCAAAAAATATTTTTTTTTGAAATCTAACATCTACATAGAATTTTGTCTATTCTTTTAACAAACGATAGTACTGATTTTTTTTACTACATTGCTATTAGTCCACGTAATAATTGCTACTAGTTGCGTTTCGATTGCGAGCGTTGTGATTGGTTGATACAATGACCTATCTCACTCTGACAATATTGGAAATATGAGAGGGACATACGACTTGTTTTTTTTTAATAGTTTCGATTGACATCCGTAAAACATTTAAGGAATATTAATTTGTAATATACATAAATATATATATTTGTTTTTTCAAGGCAATATATAATATTTGGCACAATATAAAGTTGGCGTTTATGTAATCCAATATATAAGGCACGTCCGCCACAATTACACTTATATAATAAATTAAATAAATATTTATTTATTACAATATATTAAAATATGTATAAAATTGTTTTTGCTTAGTAAAAAACGTTATTTTTTGTACAATAATTTTGCTATTATTATAAAATACTTATTTTATTAATATGAAGGAATTTAAAATTATTTTGTTTTGCTTTAGAATCTGTTACAAAGTTTTTTTTATTAAAACTATGGCTTTATAAAATAAATATTATTATATTTTTAATATATTCATTAGTATATTTACACTAATCAATCATAAATTTGTTTTGATTTGAAATACAAGAAATATTTGTTGTTATTTCAATTATGCAGATAAATGAAGGAAATGTATCGATTTACTATTTGCTGGTCTTTTATTTTTCTGACGACCTCCGTGGCATTGGTTACCACGCTAGACCGCCACCCAGGAGGTCCCGGGTTCGAATCCCGGTCGGGTTATCATGAAAAACGAACTTTTTCCGATTGGCCTCGGGTCTTGGATGTTTATCTATATATGTATTTGTTACAAAATATAGTATCGCTGAGTTAGTATCCCATAACACAAATTTCGAACTTACTTTGGGGCAAACTCAATCTATGTGATTTGTTCCTATATATATATTATCCCTACAAATATTGTCCCTATAAATAAATATATTTATATTCCAGTATCTACGGAAGATTACTAGTCTACTAAATGCTGAATGGACACTGTTTTAGCGTAATTTCATGTTTGTATAGTAAGAATTTGGGGCTGTATAAATATGAATTATTGTTAATAAAGAAAGCCGTTAATCCTGCAGTAGAACATTGTAGGATAGGTAACTTAAAAATCATGCTAGTAAATTTGGCTTCTAATCAATAATATAAGAATGAATCGCCAAATGTGTTGCTAAGCGCAAATCTCGAGAACAGCGGAACTGATTTCGCTAATTCTTTTTTTAGAATATTCCTGGTTCTTACGGAGAGAAAAAAATTAAAAATTCCCACGGGAAAGCAGGATTACACGCAAACGACGTTGCGCGGGTCTATGATTGATTAGAAGACCTCACTGCAGCACACCCAGATTACTTCTGGCCAAATTGTCCACCACCTCCGCCGCCGCCGCCACCCCCACCCTACGACCCCTGCGAGGAGCAACGTAGAAGAGAAAACCGAGAAGAGTGCAAGAGAAGAATGAAAAGATACCTAGAATAATGGAAAATTTCTTTAAAAAACCACCCAAAACGGATACTTGTGTTTCACTTGTTGAAAAATTTAAAGATTTAGTCGATAAGGAATGTAAAGAAAATTTTATAAACACAAGAAAACTTACAATATCTGCGGCAGGTACGAGCGATTTCTCAAGTGAAGGTTCACATGATATTGACAGACAGATATCAGACTTGGAAAGTATTATAAAAAGACTGGAAGGTGAAATTATTGATTTAGAAAGTAAATCACATTATAACGTAGAAAACGTATCTTATACAATGGATAATGATAGTATTTCAAATGAAAAAATAGATCCACCCGAAAATGAAGACACGGGAGAAATAGCTGATGATTTTGTGGATGACGTTTGCGATGTTTATGATATAAATGATGCTGATATTAATGACGAAGCAAGTACTGATGAATTTCAGCGCGGCACCGAAACATTTTATGTAGATAGTGAAAACTCATCACATACTGACAATTCGTTTATAAGGGAAACAAAGCAGAGTGAAGAAGATAATGTTATAGATGATATTGACGGTATTAAAACATTAATAAATAAACTACATGCGGAACTATCAACTGCTATGGAATCTTTAAAGGATGTCAATATCGAAATGAGTAAGTCGAATACACGGGTAGATAAATAAAAAGGATCAAATCTATTATTATATTCGTATTAAAAGTACCCATAAAGATCTAAAGATCTAGTAGTCAGTGAGTTAGGGGTTAATGTAAAAGATTTCTTTGGTTTGTTCAAATACCTGGCATATAAAGCCGAAAATAAAAGCCAATCAAAGAGTGTAAAATAGCTTTTTGGAAGAGCTTTGAAGAATATGGCCGACAGATTTCCTATGTTTCGATCGAAGGCATTCATATTTCATTTATTTTTCATGTTAAATTTCTTTCTGATTACACTGAATTGGTTAAAATAGTGGCATAATATTACGGAATTTTTATTTAAAACTAAACCCCCGTTCTTTGTGTTATCACACTGGTAATTTTGCCTTAGCCCTCGCGTGCGACGTGTTTAGCCTTCCTTCCAACGCACAGAAAATCAGTAAAGGACAATTTAATTGACTAGATATCTTTAAAATTTTGTGATGTCAATCACATCACAAAAATTTTAAAGATATCTAGTTTTTTCCACAGAAGGTATAATACTTGTATAATATGAGTGTAAAGGATAGGGGAGAGAAGTGGAAACAGAGCTCAGAGTAAAATAAAATATAATAGCAAAAATTAAGAAACAGAGCAAACTAAACCAAGGGCCGACAGAAAGACGACAAGACCCGACAAGACAAACGTCATAGCAAACAAAAAAGAATAAAAAATAAAAAGCATTTAAAAAAGTATTTACACCTCCAGCCTGACGGCTAGTCCGCAACATCTCTCCCTCTCTTTCAAAAGTGAAGAAAGGAAAACAAAATAAACCCTCTTGAATATTAATAAAAAAAGAAAAAAAGAAATGAAAGTGCAAAAGAGAGAGAGAGAGAAAGAGAGAACCGAACTGCCATCAGACTGGAAGCCGCACCAGCTTTTTACATGGCCGGCGAAGAGTCCCCCCCGCCGTGGAGATTTCAGCGACTCTGACAATATTGTCTGCGCCAGGAAAAATCCTAGATACACGGCCCCGTGGCCAAGTACCACGGGGCATGTTGCCATCTGCAACAAAAACCAGATCTCCTACGGCAAGAGGGGCCTCGTTCCTGCCGCTCGAACCGCGCCGCGGAAGTAGGGTTGGCAAGTATTCTCGCACCCAACGCTGCCAAAAAATATCGGAAAGCCTCAGGACCTTTCTCCAAGCAACCCTACCGAAAAGGTCTTGAGGCTGAGATGCAACAAAAGAGTTGCATATCGAAGATGTGCCGATCAAGAAATGGAAAGGAGTCAGCGCCTCAGGATCCTCTGGGTCCACAGGAACGTACGTCAGCGGTCTTGAGTTGACAATGGCTTCAGCCTCCGCCAATAGTGTGACTAGTACTGGCTCCCTCGGAAATCTTTCAGACAAAGTTGCCTTTAAAGCGGTCTTAACAGATCGAACTAAACGCTCCCAGGCTCCGCCCATCGATGGCGCTGCTGGAGGTATAAAACGCCAGTCTACGTTGTTCGATGCCGCAAATTCCTCGATTTTGGGACCATACAGTTCCCGCAAAAGTCTGGAAGCTCCAACGAAGGCAGTTCCGTTGTCGGACCAAATCTGTTGAGGACATCCACGACGAGCTGTAAATCTTCGTAATGACATTATTGCTGCGTCCGTAGATAGGTCATGAACTACTTCCAGGTGAACTGCTCGCGTTGTGAGGCACGTGTACAGAGCGACATATCGTTTCTCGTGCCTCCTTCCAACCGTGACTTGAATAGGGCCGAAGTAATCCAAACCGACGAACGAGAACGGCCGATTGTGATGAGCAAGACGTGCAGGGGGGAGATCACCAACTGGAGGGTCCTGTGGAACAGCTCTTCTGATACAACAAAATTGACACGCGTGCGCAACAGATCTGACGGAACTCCTCAATCTCAAAATCCAAAACTGCTGGCGGAGCTCATTCACGACCGTTTCGTTGTTTCCGTGGGCAAGGCGTCGATGAAAATACTCGATCATCAACTTGACTGCTCGGTGGCTTCCGTCTAATACGATAGGGTAGTTTGTGGTTCCGGACAAATCAGCTGCCGCACGTATACGTCCCGAGAGAGTCAAAAGCCCGTCACCGTTGAGAACTACATTGAACTTGATAAGCTTACTGTGGCGAGGCAACTGTTGCTGAAGACGTAGCGCAGCCAATTCCTCAGGAAAAGAGTCCTCCTGTGATTGAAGTAAGATGTGAGTTTGTGCGACTCGTATATCCTCGGCAGTTAACGGCAAAAGCTGGGCGCTACTTAACCTACCGGCAGGCGTGTGCGAGGTTGAGGCGCTGACACTAGCTCTACCCTTCAAACGCCTGATAAATTGGTGCGCGCGTGCAGTAGAACGCAACAAACGTAGCCATTGGCTAAAACGGACCGGGTCCGCAGACAAGGGTTTGATGAAATGAGAGCTAACTACGTTAATGAGATACAAACTTATTTTAGCGCTGGGTTTTAGCTCGTCCGTAGAAGGAATAAAATTAAGTTCAGCAGGCCATTCACAGCCAGGTGACTTTAAAAATTCTGGACCTTCAATCCAACGGCTTTTAACTAAATTCACTCCCGAGTTGGGGCGAGTAGCGTCATCCGCAACATTGAGTACCGTGGGAATCCAACGCCACTCGCTGAGATCAGAAAGTTCTAAAATGTCAGCTAGCCTGTGCGCAACAAAAGGCAAAAAGGTTCGCGCATCACTGCGAAGCCATCCTAGAACGTTTTTAGAATCCGTCCAAAAGTACCGACGCACAGGTTTATGTACATGAGCTTCACAAATAGAAGAAGCCAGACGAGCTCCAACCACAGCGGCTTGCAACTCTAAACGTGATATAGTAACTGGAGTTAAAGGCGCTACTCCAGATTTACTACAAATAAAAGAAAGCTGCACACTACCATTTGAATATAAAAAACGCCAATACGCAACTGCTACAAACGCGTGTTCACTCGCGTCGCAGAAAACGTGCAACTCTCTCTCTACTTCGAGAGCCTCCCTCAGATGCCAACGTGGAACTCTAATTTCTACAGCTGACGAAATGTCATTGAGCCAAGCCCTCCACTTGGAGGCAATATCCTGAGGAAGCTCCTGGTCCCAGTCGATTTTTCTACGCCAAACCAACTGAAAAATGATACGAGCGGAAATGGTAACCGGGGCAAGAATACCAAGCGGATCGAAGACGCGCATCAAAGTGGAGAGCGCATCACGCTTCGTTATTTTGGCCGGCAAAACGAGCGACACTTTCAAGGCGCCCACATTAAAACCTAACTGGTCGGTAGCAGGATACCAGATGAGGCCCAACGTGCGCACGCTTTGCGGAAAACGACCAATATCAACTTGTTCCGTGTCACCATTTAACCTAAGCTCGGGCGGTACAAAAGCGAGCGCATCGGGTTCGTTTGAAATCCAACCACGAATCTCAAAATGCGCACGCTTGTGCACCTCAACTATGTCTCTAGCTAATCTAGAGGCTAAGTCTAAACTATCTACACTACCTATAAAGTCGTCCATGTAAGTATTATGTACAATTGCATGAGCTGCCTCAGGAAATCTAGCTCGATGCTCTTCAGCATTTTTATTTTTTAAATAAAGAGCAGTAAAAGGACTTGAGGCCGCTCCGAATATCATGGACGACATCCTAAAAACAGAAATTGGCAAGTCAGGGGAATCACGCCACAGGAAACGCTGCGCATCTCTATCACTTGACCTAATTTTAACTTGAGGGAACATCTCCTTAATGTCGCCAGTCATACCGATTCTTCCTTCACGAAAACGAAAAATGATGTCTAGGAGGGAAGATAGTAAGTCAGGCCCAGTTAATAAAAGAGAGTTGAGACTAACTCCCTGAGAGCGAGCGGCAGCATCGTGCACGACGCGTAATTTCCCTGGCTTATTAGGGTTTACAACCCCAAAGTGAGGCAGATACCAAATCCTAGGAGAGTTCGACGTAACACTACAAGGTTCAGCGTAACCTTTTTCAAACATGGCACGAATATTTTGTTTATAATGTTCCGCGTACGCACTATCCTTAGCAAATTTTTTTTCTAAGCTTTGAAACCTTGATAACGCTAAAGGATAGCTATTAGGGATGTCGGTGTTATCAGACTGCCACAACAAACCTACTTCAAATTGGCCGTCGGATAAACGCCGCGCTGTGTCCTCTAGAATCTTTGTGGCACGCTCATCCGCCGACGATCGAACTCGCCGTTTGACAATTCCAATAGCCTCTAATTTGAAATTGTCTACAATCAAATTTTCTAAAGAAGAAAAATCATCCAATGTCGTGCTGTGGTTTACGAAGGTCACTGGTTTGGTTCTGCTAGACGTGCAGCCAAAAACCACCCAACCAAGCGGAGTGAGGCAGGCGGCGGGCTGATTCTTGGAACCCCGACGCAACTCTGTAGGAGTTAATAAGTTCCAGTTATCAATTCCGATAACTATCATCGGTTCAGCAGCTTCGAACGTGACGTTAGTTAGATTTAAATGCTTGATGTCATCAATACTTACCGACTGTCTGGCTATCCCCAAACCAGAGACAGCACGCGCATTGGAGACCTTATAAAAAGAGTCAGAAACAGAATCCTGTTTACCCTTAATTAGGAAATCGACGTACTCAACATCCGCAACTTTAGATAACCCGCCCATACATTGAACTGTAATTTGTGACTTAGGCCCAACTACACCTATACGATTACATATGTCACTTTCAACAAACGTACTAGACGAACCATCATCTAAGAGGGCGTATGTATCCACAGAACCCTTAGGACCGCTCACGGTAACGGCAATAACTTTCAAAAGAGCCTTGAAAGGCCCCTGTGAAACCGCGTGAGTTACCCTATCGGCCTGAGGCTCAACTGTATCGGGCCGAGACTCGACCGGCGCGGTTGAAGACGAAGCCACGGGCTCTATGTTTTGTAAAACAGTGTCTGTAGTCGAATGAAAATTAACAGAATTAAAATTATGTAACAATTTATGGTGTTTATATTTACAACCTGCAACTTGACATAAAGTCTTCGGATTACATGACCTATACTGGTGTGAACCTTTTTTCAAACATCTAATGCAAACTTTTTTATCACGTATCCAGTTCAACCTTGACGTACAATCAAGACGAGTAAATTTGACACAGTTGTCAATTGTATGACATTGTTGACAGTACAAACATAAATTGTTATTTTGCAAAATGGAAAAGGAATGATTTTTATTTACAGGCAAATTATTTTTAGAACCGTGCATATTTACAATGTTAGACGATTTGGAAGTTTGAGGCTGGCTTGGCGACTGTGCTTCGGAAATCAATCCGAACTTAAACTCGGCAGCGACTTCCTCACTCAAGAAGTCGGCCAGCAGCTCCAACTTTGTACCTACGAAAGGGCTGTAGTAGGACTTCGCATAATCCTTCCACCGTGCGCGCATTGCGGGAGACAATTTTGAAATAAGCGAATTGTATAACTCGGGTGACTCTAAGTACGACTTACTGTTTAAATATTTTATAACAGAAACGCAACTGCGCACTCGGCTGGTAAAATAATGCAAGTCCCGCCCTTCAAAGTCTACCTTAGGTAATGCACGGATAGCCGCTACTTCTTCTAGAACAATTATTTCGGGGCTACCGAACTGTAATTCTAAAATGTCAATGACCGTACTTGGGTCATCGGCAGTGCATAGCAGGGCTCCGACAGCTTCACGAGCCGGGCCAAATAGCGCTGCATTTACGCGAGATAAGTTGTCCATCGCAGAGTAACACTCCTTGGAGGCTACATAAGCTCTTTTAAAAGCTAACCAATCGATGGCCTTTCCACCGAAGGAAGGCAAACGACTCTCCGACCTGTCTTTACACAGGTCTTTGATCGTTCGTGCGAGAACCATCACATCCGATGCAGTATTGCTAATATGAGGTGCAGGGGTACCGTGTATAATATGCTCCGTAGTTGGCGTCGGGTCGTGCACCGCCATCAACGTTGGCACACGACCGCAAGATTGGCTCGGTCCGGAGGCACGGTGGGGGTGAGGGTGGCTGTCACGGCAGTCGGGTGCATCAAAAGTAACAGCATTATTTGCATCTGAAACGAAAACGTTAGCAGGCTCCGCGAGAGCGGGGTTACCGGGACAAGACGGGTCCGCAGTGGTAGCCCCACGGGGGTCTATAACGCTCCGATCGATACCAAACTCACCAAAAACGCTGCTAGCGCGGCTACTACCGCGACGGCTAGCGACCTCTAACTCGGCTAGTTCCGCCTGCATCTCCAGCTCCAGCACTCTCGCGTCGGCAGACGCAGCAGCTCGTTCCTGTTCGCGTTCGCGTTCGCGCTCGCGCTCCTCGCGCACGCGCGCGCGCTCACACTCGCGCTCCTCGCGCACGCGCGCGCGCTCACGCTCTCGTTCGGCAAGCTTACGAGCGAAAGCCGCCCGAACCGCGAGAACACGCGCTCGAACCGTTGATGAAGTCGACGACTCTGCAACAGATGCGGGTGCGGGCACGGCGACTGGAGGCGCGCCGGAATCCAGCACGAGAGCCTCGATGTGAGGCGTGCTAGGTTCCGGCGCTGAGGCCTCGGCCGCGCTCGACCCTACTATCTTACTTTGAGCTCTAGTAAGCATGATTCGGAAGGAAAAAACAATGTGAAAATTTGAAAAACAAGAATAAAATATTAAGAAGGGAGACAATAGTTGCCTGCTCGAATGGACCAAAATGTAAAGGATAGGGGAGAGAAGTGGAAACAGAGCTCAGAGTAAAATAAAATATAATAGCAAAAATTAAGAAACAGAGCAAACTAAACCAAGGGCCGACAGAAAGACGACAAGACCCGACAAGACAAACGTCATAGCAAACAAAAAAGAATAAAAAATAAAAAGCATTTAAAAAAGTATTTACACCTCCAGCCTGACGGCTAGTCCGCAACAATGAGTGTGATTGATGTCTTGAAACTAGGTTTCATAGACGCCTGAAGGGATTATTTCGTCTTACTCACAATAGTATTTAGATGGAAATAAAAAATAAAAAACAAATAAAATCTCTCCCAATTTATTCACAGTAACAAATATATATCATACAAAATACAACATTAAAATATATCTTATTTTCCACAAACATCGCAAGTATACTAAAGCAAGCGACCTTTCATTTGACTAGATTTTACTCCGAATTCCAAAAAAAGAAGTTACTTATTCATAAAATCGTCAATCGAAACCATTTTGACCACGTAGTACATCAAAAAAAAAATTTTTTTTTAATCTAACATTTACATAGAATTTTGTCTGTTCTTTATAACAAACGATAGTACTGATTTGCTATTAGTCCACGTAATAATTGCTACTAGTTGCGTTTCGATTGCGAGCGTTGTGATTGGTTGATACAATGACCTATCTCACTCTGACAATATTGGAAATATGAGAGGGACATACGACTTGTTTTTTTTTAATAGTTTCGATTGACATCCGTAAAACATTTAAGGAATATTAATTTGTAATATACATAAATATATATATTTGTTTTTTCAAGGCAATATATAATATTTGGCACAATATAAAGTTGGCGTTTATGTAATCCAATATATAAGGCACGTCCGCCACAATTACACTTATATAATAAATTAAATAAATATTTATTTATTACAATATATTAAAATATGTATAAAATTGTTTTTGCTTAGTAAAAAACGTTATTTTTTGTACAATAATTTTGCTATTATTATAAAATACTTATTTTATTAATATGAAGGAATTTAAAATTATTTTGTTTTGCTTTAGAATCTGTTACAAAGTTTTTTTTAATAAAACTATGGCTTTATAAAATAAATATTATATTTTTAATATATTCATTAGTATATTTACGCTAATCAATCATAAATTTGGTTTGATTTGAAATACAAGAAATATTTGTTGTTATTTCAATTATGCAGATAAATGAAGGAAATGTATCGATTTACTATTTACTGGTCTTTTATTTTTCTGACGACTTCCGTGGCACTGGTTACCACGCTAGACCGCCACCCAGGAGGTCCCGGGTTCGAATCCCGGTCGGGTTATCATGAAAAACGAACTTTTTCCGATTGGCCTCGGGTCTTGGATGTTTATCTATATATGTATTTGTTACAAAATATAGTATCGCTGAGTTACTATCCCATAACACAAATTTCGAATTACTTTGGGACTAACTCAATCTGTGTGATTTGTCCCTATATATATTGTCCCTATAAATATTGTCCCTATATATTTATTTATATTCCAGTATCTACGGAAGATTACTAGTCTACTAAATGCTGAATGGACACTGTTTTAGAGTAATTTCAAGTTTGTATAGTAAGAATTTGGGGCTGTATAAAAATGAATTATTGTTAATAAAGAAAGCCGTTAATCCTGTAGTAGAACATTGTAGGAAAGGTAACTTAAAAATCATGCTAGTACATTTGGCTTCTAATCTATAATATAAGAATGAATCGCCAAATGCGTTGCTAAGCGCAAATCTCGAGAACAGCGGAACTGATTTCGCTAATTCTTTTTTTTAGAATATTCCTGGTTCTTACGGAGAGATAAAAATTAAAAATTCCCACGGGAAAGCGGGATTACACGCAAACGACGTTGCGCGGGTCTATGATTGATTAGTGTAAAATATTATATCAGTATAAAAAATGTGTATTTATAAAAACAAATTCATACAACAATCCTATAACATTTAACAGTCAATAACAATAGTTAAAATTAACCAAAAATACTTCATAATATTCAAAAGCTAAATAAGCAACTATCTCCTAAATATTCATCAAAAAATCTTTTTTTTTTTACTCCACTCGAAGAACAGTCTCTTCGGGGCCAAATCGGGTACAAACCCGTCTGGGTACAAAGTAACCCAATGGGGTCAACCATTTGGGTAAAAAAATCGAATCCAAACATTAAAAATACTGATTTATTTCCCTCGTGGCGGGGGCTGCACGGGCGGGTGGTGGAATGGATGGTACTGTCGAGACAGTATGCTCTCCTGTAAAGAAAAATTAAACAAGTATTTTACAATGTTAGATATATTTAATCCGACGACCTCCGTGGCGTAATGGTTACCATGCCAGACCACCACCCAGGAGGTCCCGGGTTCGAATCCCAGTCGGGTCATGATGAAAAACGAACTTTTTCTGATTGGCCTCGGGTCTTGGATGTTTATCTAAATATGTATTTGTCATAAAATATAATATCGTTGAGTTAGTATCCCATTAAACAAGTTTCGAACTTACTTTGGGGCTAGCTCAATCTGTGTGAATTGTCCCTATATATTTATTTATTTATTTATTTTCTAATCTACCAGCATTTAGAAATGACCATTGACAAGAAATGGCTTAAGAAAGGAGACTCAATCGCACAAAATGCAAGTTGTATGCATTTATAGGAGCTCGATGTTGTCCCTGTGTGTCGCACTCTAATATGAACACGCAAATTAAGCGACGTCGACCCTAGCCAGCGTTTGGATGGGTTTCGTTATCTCGAGCTTCTACGTGCTTCGGAGGGCACGTTAAGCCGTCGGTCCCGGCTGTTGTCGGTGGATGGCAGTCGGTGGCCTTAGGGCGGTTTGAAAACACCAGCCTCTGCCCATCCGTTCAAAAATTCCAAAAATTTCAAATGGCCCAGACCAATGCTATTTCGCTACGATCTTCTGTAAGGTGGAGGTCCTTCCCCAGACGTGCTGCTCCGATTTGAGCGGATTATCCGCTGTGCCCTACCTCTCTTAATATTAGAATTGCGTTGGCCGTAAGATCGTGCACGCATTGGTCAATTGTAACGCAGCTTTGATATAAAACAAAATAAACATTTGTCGTTATTGTGCACCGCCATACATTAAATTGAATTCTTTTTCAATACCTGCGGGTTTACAGTTGCAATTACACAATTATTGCATTCTAGCTTTTCCCCGCGGCTTCGCTCGCGTTAATTTTATAACATAGATCTCGTTTGACAACAAAACAACCCATAGCGCGACTTGTGGCGCCATCTGTTGGCCGAGCCAGCGCCCTCTATAATGGAAAAAATATATTCCCATTGGAATGACATACTTTCACGGGATAAAAAGTAGCCTATGTTAGGCTCTGTACCGCTGACAATATATATACAAATCATAATGATCGGCTGATTAGTCAAGCCGTGAAGGAACAAACAAACTCACTTTCTCATTTATAATATTAGTATAATTGCATTACGACACTCACCACATTATTGGCCACGCTCCGAGCAGGGCTTGTATTTTTCTCATGTAAAATGATAAGATTTGCAGCACTGCAACAAATTAAATATTTTATTAATTAAGTAAGTGATAAAAGTAAAAAATATGTATTCATGAAAATATTGTAAACATTAGTTTCACTCATAAAGTTATTGTCAATTAGTGGCCAGAGGGCGTGGGAGTTTTTCAGCTCACGTTCTAATCGCTCGCATTCTTTAGATTTTGTATGGGAAAGAAAAAGCGCCATCTAGTGACGACTTTTTACATTAACCAAAAATGCGCCAATATTCCGTGTGAGGCTGTTACAGTCAGGAGCATGTCGAGCTTCGCACTTGCAGTGCAATTTTGGCTCTTATGACATAGAACTTAAGAGTGATACAAAGTCCGATATGTAAAGGTCGACCTGCACTTGACTGCACATACCCGTTAGAGCTAGCCCATTTCAGTATCATTCTTTATGAATGCCTTATTAGTCAAAATTATAACCATACTTAAGTAAATAAATAAATATATAGGGACAATTCATACAGATTGAGCTAGCCCCAAGATAAATTTGAAACTTGTGTTATGGGATACTAACTCAACGATATTATATTTTATAACAAATACATTTATAGATAAACATCCAAGACCCGAGGCCAATCAGAAAAAGTTCGTTTTTTCATCATGACCCGACCGGGGATCGAACCCGGGACCTCCTGGGTGGCGGTCTGGCGTGGTAACCATTACGCCACGGAGGTCGCCAAGTAGAACTTCAAATAAATGTCTTGTCACGGAATTTTTTACTCACATATCCATTTCCTCTTGAGTGAGGTCGAGTGCCTCCTGCATTTCACGCGAGGTACTCTGGATGAACTCTTTGTCACAATATTTGGCCAGGCCCTGCTCCGTCAGTACCTTTAATAAATTTAAAAAAATCAAATCAACATCTCGACTATCGGGACAAGCCCACCACACATGCCCACTGCTGTCTCCTATATAGCCAGGAACAACAACGGCGACCTCAGATTGACAATAAGCAATGAAGCTTATTGACGTCCCGCGGAAGAAGCTACAGGCTGTCATGGAACTCACAGTGACTAATGAGTGGAAAAAAGAAGAAAAGAAAAAAAAAAAAAAGTACAAAATGACAAAAAAGGCCGTAACCGGTTTTCTTTCGCCATTTCTTTTTACCGGTTGCCATTTTGCTTGTGTCCGAAATGGTGGTAGTATATAACGTAGTTTATTTTTTTTATTTAAACAAGTTGTAAATGACAAGAAAAAGTGCCTGTGAAGGTCTAATTTCTGAAATAAACGATTTCATTTCATTTCATTTCATTTCAGTGAATTAATCAGAAAGAAATTACAGAGTAGGATAAAAAACTTCCCTTCTTAGCAAATACTACTACGTGGAATATCAACTCGACTACTAGAAAACAGCTGATGATAAATAAGAGATAATCAGCGGATAATCCGCTCAAATCGGAGCAGCCCGTCTGGGGAAGGACCTCCTTACAGAAGATCGTAGCCAAATAGCATTGGTCTCGGCCATGTTGTGTTCCTACGGTGAGTAAGGTCTCCAGAGCTCCACTTGGGGTGGTTGGGAGGGTTGGCAACGCGTGAGTGATACCCCCGGTATTGCAAGCGTCTATAGGCTACGTTGATGCTTACTATCAAGCGGGCCGTATGCTTGTTTACTAACATTGCATAAAAAATAATGATATAAAATTCGATGAGCTGATGATCTTGAGAATACTTACTCGTATAATAAGATTCTCCGCTGGATTCTCTATACAATAAGGCACGTTGTTGTTCTGTCTGGGTGCTTTGTCACGATCTGTGAAATTTAAACACAAAATTATATCCATGACTTGTAGAGATATTTTTTGAGAAACAAAAATTAATTTTAATAAGTTTGGTAAGCATGGTTGGCCTCCAATCTTTCTATTCACTCTAATTTGTGTAAGACAACTTCTTGTCAGTATTTAAATAGCCACTTATTATACCTATAGTCTAAAATGTTAGTAAATTAACTTGAGTTGCACAAGCACATTTTGTCTTAATTCTTCAATACATATTAATAATTTAGAAAAAACCGGGCAAGTACATGTCGGGCCACGCACAATGTAGGGTTCCGTATTGGCTACGCATTTCTTACTTGCAGATGAGTACAATGCCATATTCTATGACATTCTAAACAAGTTGACTCCACTCCACCCCACCTGATGTTGAGCAGTAGTGAAGTCCAGAAGTAAGACCCATCGGCACCGCGCTTTTTTTTTTTTTTTATTAATTGAAAAGTTCAGTTCGGGTGTACTAACACCCTTTTCTGAGACACCGGACTGTTGCGGGAGCGTAGGGCTCTCACCGCCAAAAATTTACAGTGTCTCGGCACCGCGCAGTCACCGATCAGACATTTGTACGTTTTCGTCAAAGAAATTTTACTTCATAAGTTCGTCAGCTATTACTCGGTAACTAGTAGTGCCTACTTAACCGTTATAGTTTTCCTTGTACGAGTAGATTCATTATATTGACTACTTTCGTGATTTTTTTCAAATTTCTAAACGCAAGACCTTCGGAGAAAGCGGGGGGGGGGGACCACCGTGCAAAACGAAAATTGACACGTTAAATGTAAATAATTCGCAAACGGATCATTGTATCGGAAAATGATCTTCCCACACCCCTGATGTTTTTAAGAGACCTATCTAACGACACTCCAAAACATGGGCTCGGTGCGAAAAAAAAATTCACTTCCACTTTACATGTAGGAAAGGCACCCAAAAAAAAATTATTTTTTCAAAATTTTGTTCTACCACTTTGTTAGCATTGTTAATATGAGGATACATACCACATTACAGACGGACAGGACAAGGCGAAAATATAAGGGTTCCTTGTAGTTTACTACGGAACCCTAAAAAAGATAGCTTGAGACATTAAGCTACCTTTTTTCTCGCTCCTAGTTTGCCAACGACAGAATAATTCATGTGTGATCTTTAAAAAGTGTATTATGTAACTCATCATAGATCAATTTATTTAAAAAAACCTAAATAAATTTTATTATAAGTTAAAAACTTTTGTAATACATGCATATTGCATAGTGCGTATACGGTTAAGTTTATCATAATAAAAACAATAATAAAATAAAATAGATAATATCGACAAAAACAAATAAAAATTAATTAAAAAGCAAACAATCAAAACACACTAAAACAAACTTACTGTTGTTTCGCATACTCTGGATTAAATCGTTGGATGTTTTTCTGTAAACGTTATTATAATATTCACTACGTTATACAGATGCCGAATAAAAAAATTAAAAAAAATAAAAACAGCGCCATCTATTATTCAAGTTCTAAACAATCTCAAACCTACGTATGAAAATAAAACGCGGGATCACACGGGAATATAGCATTCAATGTTTTGAGGTTACGACTAAAATCTCATAGATGGCAGCACAAGTTACTCTTTTGCACAAAGATTTTATTTACTTGCGACTCTTTTCTATTATCAAATTCTAAACTAAATAAAAAAATACAAAAAATTAAATTAAATGGTAGGCAAATGTATAACGTCTATGTAATAAATTTTAATGTGCCATGATAATATTTAACATAATCATAGGTGGAAAAGTAAAATACTTACTGAAACACCATTTTGGACAAAATATACAGTTAAACTTAAATCTACCTTAACATTAAAAAAATGAAAACTTTTAATGTTAAAACACTGAAAGCATTGACAAATTACGAACAAAATTAGTAGTTTATTAATGAAGTCGGTAAAAAAATTCCTAACGCTACTAAAAAGGTG
Organism: Endotricha flammealis; assembly: GCA_905163395.2. Taxonomy (NCBI): domain Eukaryota; kingdom Metazoa; phylum Arthropoda; class Insecta; order Lepidoptera; family Pyralidae; genus Endotricha; species Endotricha flammealis. The sequence continues at coordinate 1,657,839 of LR990878.1, forward strand.
GATCAGCTTTATACGTTTCCACCAATTGATATTCATTTATACAAAAAGCACGACACATAAATACATAAAATTATTATAAACATCGAAAATAAGAAATACATAACTCAATTATTTCTATAAATATTTTCACCAGCTGGGTCCTACCTAACTAATGAGAAAAGAAAAAAGAACGACCTAAAAAGAGATGGGAAAATTCGTAAAATTGAAATAGATTGGAAGGTTATGGCCGGTTATGGCATTGGAAAGGGATTGAAGGAAATGAAGGGGGCTTTTGCCTAGTAGTTAGACATAAATTTTGTCACTCGCAAACACTACTTTTGTTCAATACGTCTATGGTAAAAATTGTTCCTATTAAATTACATACTCTATTGCCTTGAATATCCTCTCCGAGTCTTTTCCGTGGAGAAGAGGCTGCATAGCTATTTCTTCGTCGGCATCACTCTGGTTCGCTTCATCGTATCTCCTATAAAAACAAAAGACTTTACTGATTGTGAAAACCACAGCAAAGTATAAATAATAAAAGCGTCTTAAAAAAAGCGAGACGACTGCATACGCCGCGCCGAATTCCTCTCCTTTTTAACCCCAGAAATCCTAAACGAATTCGTGTAGAATTTCTGGGGTTAGGATTCGGACGAGTCGACGCGGGAAAGTGTGCGAGGTTTCATGAAATTTCATATACATACAGAATTTAAAAATTTGTTTCGTTCGACGCGTTTCTTCGAATTCGTTTCGAAGTGCTTTCACGGCAATTGGCGAATTTGTCATTGTACTAAAGGTATATTGGTGCTAAAGGTATTGAAAAACAAGGTAGACTTGGTAAAAATGGTCGATCGCCGCACAGATCGCCGCGATAATTGAGGTCCATAATTCCGCATCAATTTTAAAACATACGTACCCATCTTCTTCTGGAATTCTTCCATCCATTCCCAATTCTCTTCGCATCATATTACTTAACGTTGGACCATCTTCTGGTTTTCCTGTAAAAATACAAATCACATTAACATCTCATTCAAGTCAATTAAAAGGGTAAATTCGAAAAATTACTTATATAAAATGTTTCAAAATAAAGTCCGCCGCTCCGTGACTGTTTGCCGTTACTTATACTCAGAAACGACTACCAGATCTTTTATCTGTGGGAAGGGAGGATATCTGAAAATGGTTATTATAACAAAATCTTCATCATCGTTAACTATCACTATCATCTAACTGGTATGTGACCCTGAGGTTCAAACAAAAAACTACTTACCAGGTATCTTGAGTTTGACAGTCGGTGGTATGGTCTTTCTATCCCGTCCGTATATACTTTCTCGACCATGTTTCTTGATCGTCGTCCAAACAGCACCAAAGAGGGTGTGATCACGCTAAAATTCACAATACATTTCATTAGTATACGACGTCTTTTTTAAACAGAAATCAGAAATTTTAATTCATTGAGCTTGGGTACATATTACGATGTTAGGTACAAACATTCCAAGATTTATTAAGGCATATGAAACTTAACATTTACAATTAATTTAAAATGAGTTAATTAATAATTGCAGACAATAGAATTTATCATTATTTCAGGAAGTCAAAAATTATATCAGAACAATGTAATAGGTATAAAAAATTCAATGTCAATAAATTAATTATCAGCGTTGTTATCCTAGGTCAAAAGTTAAAAATAGTTGTCTCACCCTATGCATAGGTTCAACAGTTTCTGCTACAACTTCGTCCAAATTTCCAGAAATCGCTCTCTTCAGCTCCGGGCCAGCTTCGTGCAAGGTTCGAAGACCAGCTTGCAATGTCATCTGGTTTGTCGTTGTCGCTGCGGCCTGTTCCTTGCGTTTGCGGAACCTGTCAGATTTTAGCAAGCAAGGAAGGATTTAAATCCTACTGGCTAAGATACATTCAAAATCCAACGCAAATCAGCTTGTTCAGTACTGTTTACTGTAAGTTCGTGATAAACAAAAACAAAATGTGCTCAATTCTCAAACGTGTTTATTATAAAATTAGAAACATGTCTTCTCTTTATTATATTTTACAATCATTTGCTTAAAATTCACAAAGTTAGGTAAGCCAATGAAAATGAAATGTATTACATGCAGTACAATCGAACACAAATAAAACTTATACACGCAAAGAAAAGACTGTGCGAATTGAAACAAGTGATTGTAAACAACGAAAAGGTGACTGAGAAAACATGCTTGCAAAGTTTTGTATAAACGTCATGCTAAGATAGATTGGACGACTTAAATTCGAGTTTTGGCGAATTCTTTAAAATGCATGTAAGCTGAAATGAACTTACGAATCGTGCAATCAAATTAAAATAAGAAATAAATTGCATAATTCTTAAATATTTCGGCGCAAAGGACAAAAGAAAAATCAAAACTTCTGGAAAAAATTAAAAAATAATCATCAAGCACCCTTGGATAAACACTGGTATGGCCAAGGAGACAAGCTTAAATACAGCGGTATTATATATTTGTCGAGTTGCATAAAATTTGGATAGCGACTTACGCATGGTTCCTATAAAAATAAAAAAATGTGTTAATGTTGATTTGATACATAGATGTAGAAGCATGTGTATGATTGTAGTAAAAGTGGTATTTTCTAACGATGAGTAATCCTTAAATATAAAAAAATGTAAAACAATTCTTATCATGTTGATCATATCAAAAATATTAATTTATATAGTTAAATATGAAAACACTTATGTAGATATTGGGTTGAGCTTTAAAGTCATAAGGAGTAATTAGTATATAAAAATATAATAGTTGGTTATGTCATAGTTTTTACAGTTTGAAGAAAATTTTCATTTGATAGTAACCGCTTCCTAAGTCTATTAATTCTGAAAATTAAATATATTTCATTAATGTTTTAGGAAATACTGAAGGAAGGAACTTAAATAGATGTTATTTTTTTAGATCTTAAGATTTTAAGTATTTAAAATAATACTAACCTTCTAAAATAGTCTTGAATAAGGAATGTAGCATAGAACTTTCCTACGGTGATTTCGTTGGGATCTCCCGGCGGTGGCACAACTTGATCTAATAGTTTCGGAGATGTCCGCTTCCAGACTTTTTTAATGATCGCACGAAGTTCGGTATTACATTCATCGATTACTCCTATAAAAACGTTATTACGTAACAATTACCTTTTTTTATTTAGAATATTTGCATTTAAACACATTGAAACAGTTTGTACCACTTTATGGAGAGTAGTTGATGTTTTAAGTTGCTGTTTCTCCCGTAGTTGGTAAGAAGGGAAGTACCTTTCAATACTTCGTACACCATTTTCATTACTTTCTGATTAAATTCCCATCTAATCATGTAGGTAGATCATACTAACCTGAAGTTTTTATTTGCAGCTGAGTTCTCACTACAGCAAATAGCGTTGCATTGAAATTAACAGTTCCATCCGAATTCAGGGGCATATTCATTGATACAAGACGCTTGCAAGCAGTTCGGTGTGGACATAGTTTACCAAAACCTGTAAATTAATTAAATAATTGAATTTTTAAATGTCCTTGTTATGAAAATTAAGTACCAGTTGTATCACTTGCGGATAAGTTCTGGTTAGTCTGTTCGTCAGATGAAAACTGTCTAACTAAACCATACGAAAACTGTCAGCTATTTGACAGACAGAATATCTATGTGAAACAGGTAATAAATATAATAAAAAGCTTCTGTTACTAACCCAGTGGAGGACTTATTTTCCTTAGTAAATTTACGACGTCCAGATGTTTGATTCTGCCTTTGGCGTCTGGATCATATTCGCTCCATAACCTGAAAGCATGTTGAATTATTTATATAAGTTTACTAGCAAAACCCGCGCAGTTGCACAAACAAAGTTTTGTTTGCGTGTTCCGCTTTCCTTTGGGATTTTCGAAAATCCTTTCATTTCAGATGCCTACGTTATATAAAGAACGCAGAGACCCTGAAACTGAAGTTTCAGGGTCTCTGCGATCAGCGGTTTGGCTGTGCTTTGAGTCATTCAGAATACAGTATTTTATAATAATAATAATAATAATAATAATAAATCTTTATTTCGAGCAACAGGTACAACTAAGTTGACACGGGCTCATATTATAAATACCTTACAGACTAACATACATAAATATATTATATAATTAATAATATAAAATTAACTATTAACACGTAGTTAGAGCATTAGAGTTAGATAAATAAACTGCAAAATTTATATCCCAAATAAGAATCATCATCATAATCATCCCACTGCAAGGATACGGGTCTCCCTTCAATCGAAGGGGGACTAGAGCGTACTCAGCCACGCTGCTCCAATGCAGATTAGCAAAGGCCGGTGTTTTCAAGCCGGCCGAAGGCCACCGACTTAGCTTAACGATTGTCATCTACCGATATCGGCCGGGACCGACGGCTTAACAATAACAAAACCCACCCAAATAATGGTTAGGGTCGACGTCGCTTGACTTGCGTGTTCATATTAGAATGCGACATACAGCGACGCCATCGAGCTCCTCAAATAAACTGGGATAAAATCAAAGTTCTTCTTAATCATCCAAACAAATATTCAAGGCCCTGTGATCAGCGTGTTCAATGTGTAAACCATAATTACCTAACAAATTCATCGAGGTGATGAGGTCCCAAGATAGACCAGTCTCTGGTGAGGTAGTCGAAATTGTCCATAATAACAGCTACGAATAAGTTGATGATCTGTGAAAAAATATAAGAACGAGATGTAGGTAGTTTTTTTTCTCTTTTATGCACTGTTAATCTTTTGACAACTTAATTCAACTTCCAGCTAGGTTACTCTGCATAGCAATCGCGATTTTAATTTCAATACTGAATAATTTCAAATGCAAAATTAACCGCAAATCCTGATTCGTATCCTTGAAATTTTATACTTTACTAACTATTTGGTTAGCATACAATCCGATTTCGTTTAGTTTAGTATTTAGTTAGCGCTAGTCTAGCTGTAAAGAGTACCTAAAGTAACAATCCAATGGCGATCGAGCGGAATTATCGTCAAGAGTAAGGGGGCACATCTTAGGCAGATCGAGGACTGAATCCAAGTGAAGATTTTTTTTTTGTTTTCTCGAGTTTAAAAAGTTTTTTTTTCTGTTATTATCATGCGATAAATCTTATTGGCTTTAAGCAAATGTATTGATTTATTTCTGACGTGGAGAATGATACTCCCAAAGGAGCCCCTCTTTGAATTTATGCAGTCATTCTGATTGACTGTTCTCGGGTTTAACTAATTACTAAACAGTTTGACTGAACCAAGTGAAATATGTAATTATCTCACCAGAAAAGTACAGAGCAAAGAAAATGATATGAAATATGGGAAAGACATCCAATTTCCACAATTTCCATCATCAGAAGAATCTTCGGTTTGATCGTCTGTCGGCTCCGGCTTCATGCAGGTTGGCGGGCTGTAAGGACGCTGATCTATGTTGGGGGACAGTGCCATCATTATCTCTTGCCATGCTTCGCCTAGGAAAAATTAAAACTTATTAGTAAATTCGATTATTCTGATCTCGTAGCAAGCAGAGAGAATTCTCAGGCATTTAGAAGGATTTGCAATACATATTATTGGAATCAAAATATTAAACAACAGCTCATAGCATTAGGTCCCAATAGTAGCGTAACAATAGACCGTGGTGCTCAGCAATCGAGCCTCACTTGATTTGCCATCTCTCTAGGGTATAATGCCTTTTGCTTCAAATTGCTGTTTCTCACGTAGTTGTTAAGTCCTTTCAATACTTCCTACTCCGACTATCTTCTTTCTGATTAAATTCGTCGTGAGTTCCAAGACAGCTGTAGTTTTCTTCCCCGGGACGTCAATAAGCTTCATTGCTTATTGTCTATCTGAGGTCGCCGTTGTTGATCCTGGCTACACAGGAGACACAGTGGTGGGAATGTGTGGTGGGCTTGTCCCGATAGTAAATTCGATAGATGGTGCATTGGTAGTGATCCATTCGGCACCAGACTGGTATCGATTGCCGCTCGTGTCAAATATTTATGCGATGGCTTTTGTGAGTGTTCTAGGTTCTGGATGTTGTATGTAATAACGTTGTCTGGTACTCATAATACAAGCAGTTTAGGTCTAGCTTACTTTGGGACCAGGTGGTGCTGTGTGGATTGTGTAGATTTTTTTAATATTTATTATTTTACTCAAGGTGATTTTTTAGTGACCAGCAATATTGAAGCCATATCAGCCGAAAAACTGGCAACCGCTGGGCTAAACGAGTTCTTGAGTGGAGACCGCGGATCGGTAAGCGTAGCGTAGGACGCTCTCAGACTAGGTGGAACGATGATCTTTGCAAGGTGGCTGGCAAGAGCTGAATGAGAGTGGCCGAGGATCGTGCGCGGTGGCGTGCAGTTGGGGAGGCCTATATCCAGCAGTGGACAAATGTAGGCTGATGATGATGATGATGATGATGAATATTGAAGGAGGTCAAAGAGCCCATGAATATGACCCACCTTTTACTATGGGGACCCATGTCAAATCGCGAAAAAAAGCAGCTGATTCATACATTTAGATCGAATAGGAATGAACATTTTGTATGAAACAGCTGATTTTTTTTTCGCGATTTGACATGTGCCACCCATAGTAAAAAGTTAATCATTATCATGGGCACTCTGACCTCCTTCAATATTGCTGGCGACAAAAAAATCACCATGTATGTTATTCGAAATTGTCACCTTAGTTCTTCTTTAGCTTACCTACTAAATTTGGTAACATTTTACTAAAATTATCAATAAATCTTTACTTCTGTTTAAAACGAGCGGTACCTGTGGCAGATCTGAACAGAACCATCAAAGCGCTTCCGAATGTGCGAAAGTTGTTGTGTCGCGTCACGAATTCACCGTCATCCGCAATTTTACCAAACAGCTGAAAGGGAAACTTGCGTTTAGAAATAGAGAACATTATAACAATAATTTTTTTATTAATATTTTACATAGGATACCTATGAAAGCTTTTATATCATAACAGAGTGCTTAGTACGAGTTTTTTTTGTTCACATTCGATCATGTCGACGTAAACAAACCGACGAAATAGAGAAGAACCCTCATGTTGCGAATTTATAAGACGCGTGCTACATATCAAAATTATGCGGCTTACCTGCTCACGTTTCGAAGTGAGTAACCCGGCTAATTTGGATATGTAACACGCGTCTGAAATTCACAATAAGAAACAGTTTTACATTTTGGTCGGCTTGTAAACGTTAACACGTTCGAATGTGATCAAAAAACTCCTACTAAGCACTCTGTAACTATATACTTATAGCTGTGCCCACGGCCTCGCTCGCGTGGAATTGGATTTGTGGCTAAAAGAATGTCAACGGATAAATCGGAGTCATTCGACGACCTCCGTGACGTAATGGTTACCACGCCGTACCGTGACCCAGAAGGTCCCTGGTTCGAATCCCGGTCGAGTTACGATGAAAAAGCAACTTTTCTGATTGGCCAATCTTGGATGTTTATCTAAAATATGTATTTGTTTTGAAATATAGTATCGTTGAGTTAGTATCCCATAACACAAACCTCGAACTTACTTTGGGGCTAGCTCAATCTGTGTGATTTGTCCCTATATATTTATTTAACTAGTGAAGTTTTGAGGAAATTAATTTTCATTACGTCGTCGGGCAGCTTTGTCCACGTAAATGATTATAACTTTTTTTCCTGATATCCGATTTACATTTAATATGATGATGGTAAGCATCACCGTAGCCTATAGACGCTGTCGCTTGCAGTACCGGGGCTATCACTCACGCGTTGCCAACCCTCCCAACCCCCCCAAGTGGCGCTCTGGAGCCCTTACTCACCGTAGGAAGTAGGAACACAACATAGCTGAGACCAATGCTATTTGGCTACGATCTTCTGTAAGGTGGAGGTCCTTCCCCAGACGGGCTGCTCAGACTATCCACATTGCCCTACCGCTCTTAAAAGGTAAATGAATTTCATACGAACCTGCATCCCAACCACGGCGTAGATGAAAAACAGTAAAACAATAAGCAAGGCAACATAAGGTAGGGCTTGGAATGACTTGATGAACGTCCAAAGAAGTGTCCTAATTCGTTCTCCTCTTGACAGTAGTTTTATCAGTCGCATAGCACGAAACAGACGGAAGAACGTAATGTATTTAAGAAGAGTACCCTAAAATGAGATAATACACAAATTTCATTATAATAAGGACCATTTTCAAGTGTTTAAAAATTGATAAAAAGTAATTTTGGAGGGAATTGGTCGCTATCCGTGCGTCATTAGTTTTTGGTAAACAACACTTTTTATAGATTCATCGTTTAAATCAATTTCACACACCAACCTGTAACATTACAGTGTTATTGTAAACGTGAAATAAAAGCTAAGAATATAAATAATAAATACTTTACCTCTTTATTTTGTTTTGTTTGCTGTGCGATCTATAAAAGAAAACATTTCGTTAATTGTTATTTTTTTGATATTTGAGAAACTTAAACATTTACATTTATAATTTTAGGATCGGTGATAAATTATGTTGATTGTTGAACGCAACTTAAATCATACAATTTTTTTTTATTCCTTCACGGCTTGACTAATCAGCCGATCATTACGAAAATTTGTATACATATTGTCAGGGGTACAGAGTCCAACATAGGCTAATTTTTACACGGGCGAAGCCGCGGATAACAGCTAGTTTATATTTTTGCCGTAGAGGTCCCTGCCGCTGCCCTGTATCTTCCTCTTAGCCCGGCGTTCGAACTGTATGGTCTCGTAAAAATTAACATTATACTTTTATTTTTTTTTTCTGATGTGTCAATTATATTGCACCACGTTCCAAGCCCCCTGTAGGCCACCTATTTCGTCATGCATCGACAACAGACGATATCGACGGCTCGACGTGCCCTCCGAAGTACGGAGAAGATAAAGAAACCTATACAAACATTGGCTAGGTTCGATATTGCTTAATTTGTGTGTTCGTATAGGTATCGTCGTAACAGAGCGCGAATGCGCGATCATCGTAGTTTCGCGCGAATATTACTCGTACGAACGCGCGATCGAACATATTGAACTCAAATTAGTGTCCTAACTGACAATCTGACTTATGAACACGCGATGGTCGCATCGCACAGATATCACAATACAAGAGATATGGTTTGTGGGCGGGGCACATGACGCCATTTTCTGCACAAATGTGCAGGAACTTGATTGTTCTAAGTCATTCACAAAACAACGCTTCCGCGAACACACGTCCGTGAATGTCAACAAAAATGCCGGCTTGTGCTTTAATTACGTGCAAAAATCGCAGTGATACGGTAAATTCAAGTAACAGTGGTGTTACTTATCATAGGTAAGTCATTTATTTAATATTTTTCTATATAAATGACAAATTAACGAAATATTTTTGAGGCATAGAAATCATTAAACAATATACGGCATAGTCGATACTTCCGTTAAAAATATTGTCCATTGCTTGTTTTGGATACGCGTTTTTCAATGTTTTGCGGTATGCACGTACAATGGAATGCAAACGTAACGATAATTACAATGTTGTGAAAATATCGTGGTACCGCCGCTTGTAGCTTCTGCGATCTGTCAAAGTGATAATGGCCGTCGCACAAGCCATGTAGTGCTGCCAAAAGTAGAATATTTTAGTATCGATAATTTTGTATTTCTAATTTTTGAAAGTATAATAATTTGAAACTTTTACTACAGTGCATTCCTTGTACAGGGTGTCCTAGTCCCATAAGTATTAGATCAAACTCAAGGGGAAAGTAGCTCACCTAAAAACTCATTTGATTAGTTTAAAAAAAATCGCTTGTTATTATGTACTAATTTTTTTAAAGTTCTTTCTTTTAATTGGTTGTATAAAAATTACTATTTTCCAAAAATAAAATAAATAAAAACTAAAAACTTTGGTAATTTTTTTTTCTTTTTTAATTATTTAAAATTAAATAGGTATTATAGTTCATAGTTGTAGTCCGTAATAAATTGTTATTGTAAAATATCGAGAGGTAGTTATCGATAATGCTTGTCGCCCTTTTTCATTAGGTGCCCGTCACTATAATACACTTCTTACATCTGAGTTCGTAATCGAACTGCAAATCACGGGCTTACGATTTGTGTGAGTGTGACTGTCGGAGATTATTCTATGAATGTGTTAAAATGTAACTGTCTGTGTAAGTGGCGACATCGGTTCCGGTACAAAAACCGTCTTATTACATTTCTCTTCTTTCTGTGTTCTGAGGTCGCATCGCTTACTCGCGCGATGATCGCGCATTCGCGATATCTATTGGACGATGCCAGAGTGTGAGAGTGAGACATAGTGACAGTAACAATACTTACCGATAAATATGGTTTATTCTCGTTAACTTGAGTGACCACAATGTCAATTATACTTCCAACAACTAAAATAAAATCAGTCGTATTCCAAGCGTCACCGAAATAATTCTAAAAAATAAAATAGACAATGTGAAAAATTATCATTGATATACAATCCCAGTAGAAGAAGAAATAAATAGACCGTCTACTTTTCTATGCCCTTACAGGGTGTCACAAGAGACCATTATGTACACTATGTATTTGTGATTAGCAATAAATGATTGAATTGATTGACGTCATTCGGGGCATTGGCCGACGTCTGCAAGAGCGTGGTTGTGACCCCCGTTCCGGATCATACCTTATTCAGCACCAGCACATATCGCTGGCCATTCAACATGGGAATGCTGCCGGTGTGATGGGGAAATTCGAGTCGGGTGCGCTTTGGGATGGCCTATTTGATTCATAGCTAGAATCTCTATCTCTATGAATGATCTGGTTATTTTTATTTATTTTATGTTTTCTTTTTTTTTTATTCTTATTTTGTTTCTTTCTTTTTATTTTATTTGTTTTATTGAATTGTGTGTAATATTTAATTTAAATAGGTTAGTTTGTGATACAAATACATTCTTAGCAAATTGATTTAATAAACTAAGTTAAAAATAGATATAGATGTATTGTACAAAGTACTTAGAAAACGTGTCTAGCAGTTAATTGTTTGTTACCTTAAATCGGAATGCGGCAAGTTTAAATACAAACTCCAGCATAAATACAGTAGTTAGAATCATGTTCAGATAATCGAGGATCTGAAAACAAAAAGAAGAAAAAACCATTATTTTTTTCTCAATTTTCACTTTAAATGAAATGAAATGAAATCGTTTATTTCAGAAATTAGACCTTCAAAGGCACTTTTTCTTGTCATTTACAACTTGTTTATATAAAGAAAATAAACTACGTTATATACTACCACCATTTCGGATACAAGCAAAATGGCAACCGGTAAAACGAAATGGCGAAAGAAAACCGGTTACGGCCTTTGTAATAGTTTTTACACTTGTATCTTAGTCTCTTTCCTTTCGTTATAGTTGTAAGGGTTAAATTGTAATGTATTACCATAAAATAAGCCAGTTTTCTTTCTTCTTTTTCTTTTTTTTACTTTTGGGTCGATAATTTTTATTTTTACTTTTTTTATTTTTTCGTTTTGTTTTTTTTCTACTCAACTCTATATACCTTTGCATTCCTTTCTCTTTCGTTCTCTCTCTCTTCTTTTAAAACTCAACTATACGACGATTATTAAAAACCTCACCTTCTTATATTCCGGAGACGCCCCTTCAAACTTCATCATCAAAGCTACGGTGTTTATCACTATGAAGAAGAATATAAAATATTCGAATTTTTGTGAGGTAACAAACCACCATGTCTTATATTGAATTCGGTGTTTGGGTATGTACCTGAAAAATGTATTAATAAGATAAGATGGAGGCTAGGGAGGTTACACATTTAACAGCAAATATTATGTTAGTGTCTTCATCCGGCTCGAAGGACCATGAAAATGGAATCATGGGCTGTTAGAAAAAATACGTTTTTTAATAATAATTTTAACATACATAATATACTCTATTTTACATTTAACTAGACTAAACTAATTTTGACAGTACCAAAGGTGTTGTTGTCCTTCCTTGGTTTACAATTAGTGACAAGGATAGCAACACTTCTAGTCCTGTCAAAATTAGTTTAGTCTACTTAGTTAAATGTACAACAGAATTAGCACCATTTGTCACTTTATAGGTCTTTGAAATACATTTAATTACCTTCTTACTGGTTTAGCTTTAAGTGCAAATTCAATACAATTCCTCTGATTCTTGTCCAGTTCGCAATCCTTAAATTCCTGCTCTCCCTCTTTTTGAAAGGTTACTATGACAAAACCTACGAAAATGTTTACCTGAAAGATACAAATTATTATTTTATAAAATGTACTAAAGTTTACCCACAATTTAAAGCTACCGCTGGCTAAGTTATAAGCTACAAAGCAAAGGTGGAAAATTCTACAGAAGTACATGCTTCGCATTTTAAGAGAGGTAGGGCACAGCGGATAATCCGCTCAAATCGGAGCAACCCGTCTGGGGAAGGACCTCCACCTTACAGAAGATCGTAGCCAAATAGCATTGGTTGTGTTCCTGCGGTGAGTAAGGTCTCCAGAGCTTCACTTGGGGGGGTTTGGAGTGTTGGCAACGCGTGAGTGATACTCCCCGTATTGCAAGCGTCTATAGGCTACGGTGAAATGACAAAAGTGTTTCCAATAATCTAAAATATTTTGATGTTGTTAGAATCAAAGAATTGGGAGTGGATCAGATAAAATGTAACTCAGATATTATAAGTATTATAAGAATAGTAAGTAAGATCGCAGGATAAGGTGGTGAGATGAGTTGGACGCCCACCAAAAATATTGGCAAGGTATCGAACAGAGAAGAGCGAAAACAATGGAGGTAAGTAAAAAAGGAACTCGTCTTACAGTTATTTAGGTTTATAATAATGACTCTTACCATGAAGAATGCAATAACAATAATATAACTGATGTAGAAGAATGCGACCAAAGGTCTGGAGTTCTCGATAGGGCCGTGGTTCTCCTCGTTCGAATCCATAGATGTTGATAGCAGCCTGTAATAATAAAATCAGTTCAAAATTTCAAATACGTCGAATGTTAAAGTATTTGACCAGTGAACTAAGGTTAAGATGATGATGATAAAATAGTCAGCTGCAATAAAATGTTTTTGTTTTTATAGAACCTTATATCGTGACTTATGTTGAATGACACCATTTTGTTAACCCCCGACGCAAAAAGGAGGGCCAGCTATAAGTTTGACGTGAGTATGTGTAATTTTGTCCATGGCATCATAGCATCGAAATGAATGATCAGATTTTAATACGGTTATTTTGTTTGATAGGTAATTTGGTCGAAAATGTTCTTAGGTATAATTCAAAAAATCTATTCAGCCATTTGAAGATAATCAGCTCTTTTCTGGTTTCATGAAGGGAAATAACAGCTCAACACGTCTGATCGTTATGGATACTGATACTTTAATAATATTGCAACAACATGGCGACCTTGATTTGATCTGATGCTGCAGCATTAACAAAGTCTGCAATATTATTCTTAAATAATAATTTAAGTGACATTTTAACCGATATATCCCGATTCCTGATGCAGGAATCGAACCTGCAACATTTTCATCTAGTTCTCAAACCAAGTCTGCATAAAACAACTTACCCTGGCCACCCTTCAAATGTAGACACGGTGAATAAAGTGAGCATTCCACTCAAAACGTCATCAAAGTTGAACTTGTTTTTAGCCCATACACGATCTCCGTACTCCGGTTTGCCTTCATTGTAAATCAGATATTGTCCCCTGTAACAATATACATAGGATAAATTCTTAGTCGTGGGACATCTAAGCAGATCTTTTAAAAATATTTGTCTACTTCTGTACTTGTTAATGCTTGAGACTTTGAGACAACGTGAATATACTTATGGATAGTCTGAAAGTGGATCTATAAATTTTTCGTTAATTCAGCACATAATTCGGCATACATATTTTTATATAATTTTTTATAGAAAAAAGTCCTAAATATCTACTCGTGGGGTAGCTTTTCCAAACAACCTCGCCAGCTATTAATAAGTTATGAAAGGAAATATCAATAGATGTTAATGATATAATTATAAACATGCATTCTAGTTCTTTTGAAATTCAAAAGAAAATATAAGGTGTCCTGACAAGGCATGTCTTACGACTAGGCGTTCATCATACTTACAAAAAAAATATACTTACTGACATTCTTGAGCCGTGATTTTGGTCACATCGTTACAATTAAAAAATTTTCCCTGAAATCATAATTATTATGAATAAATATAATATATAAATAATAAAATATTACAATGTACATTAACGAGTAGTATAAACGGAAAGTATGACTTGACAATAAAATTATTAAATAAATAAAATGATGAAACTACGCGATTCGAAAAAGATCGAAAAGGAAAAAAATAAAAAGTATACTCTTTTCAAAACAAAATAAGGGCGACAAATTTTAAAGCGGGTTGCAGACCAAGAGCTAAGTTAAGTTAGTTTCGAGTTAATTTAACATCCATTACTCGTTGTGGTCTGCACCCAAGTTTGTAAAATCATATCAGCTATGCAGACTAAGCTGAACAAAGTTAGCAATGACTTATCTTAGCTCTTGGTTTGCAACCTGCTTAAGTGTCATAAAAAACGACAAAAATATTATTTTGGTGGTATTTTTCAATCAATTTCACACTAGAAACATTACAGACAGACTGACATCAACATATAACATAATATTGCAATGTTATTGTCGTTTTAAGAGAGGTAGGGCACAGCGGATAATTCTCTCAAATCGGAGCAGCCCGTCTGGGGAAGGACCTCCACCTTACAGAAGATCGTAGCCGAATCCGAATAACATTGGTCTAGTAGGCCATGTTGTGTTCCTACGGTGAGTAAGGTCTTCAGAGCTCCACTTGGGGGGGGGGGGGGGGGGGGGGGGGGGGGGGTTTGGAGGGTTGGCAACGCATGAGTGATACCCCCGGTATATACCACAAAGAGGGCAAACAAACATACGGCCCGCCTGATGGTAAACATTACCGTAGCCTTTAGACGCTTGCAATACCGGGGGTATTACTCATGCGTTGCCAACCCTCCAAACCCCCCCAAGTGAAGCTCTGGAGACCTTACTCACCGCAAGAACACAACCAATGCTATTTGGCTACGATCTTCTGTAAAGTGGAGGTCCTTTCCCAGACGGGCTGCTCCGATTTGAGCGGATTATCCGCTGTGCCCGGTAGGGCACAGCGGATTTAATAAAATAATAATAAAAATAAGACAAATTATAGTGTAATATATGCAAGAGAGGTACTCTTGCATATATTACACTATAATTTGTTTTGAGTGGTGTATAATGTGAATTTATATTTTTGGATGCTCCGTTTATTACCAACTCGTTCATAATTTAAAAAATAAATCACCTGACTCCATTTTTACTGCCTTACTCTTACAAATGAACCATTTAGTATTTAAAGACGTCATTCAAAAATTATGTAAATTACAAATAGATCAATTGTTGAAAGAGTAAGGCCTTTCTAAAAAGCTTAAGTTAATAGTTCTATCGAAACTTTTTCAGAAAAAAACTAAGTAATAATTTATAACTTATTTTTTTGAAACTTGCAAAATAATATGGTAACAATAAAAAATAAAACTTTATCAATTACCTATGTAAATAAAGTATTTTTCACAAAAAAAAAACTTCGAAACTATGTTAAAACAATGCATTTATCATTTTAAAATTATATTATTAATTTTTATTTTAATATTTTTAATTTTGAGCTGAATAATAAATACGTTAAAATGATTTAAAAAAAATAACTGACACATTTAAAAATATTAACATTCAGAGTCATTTGCTTTTCTTCTGGATTTTATAGAAAAGAATCTCTACGTATGTATTATTCAGTTTGTTTTTTTTTATATTAAAAACGTCTATCGACATTTTTACTCAAATGTTAGATTTTAATTTAACTCACAAATTTTTACCTTACCTTAAATAATTGTATACCAACTACAGAAAACATAAATTGCAAAATATGATTAATAATAAATATATTCCCAATAGTTTTTATAGAAGCGAACACACACTTTACAACGTACTGTTAAATATTAAAAAAAAAGTTAATCAGCACACACGACAGAAATTTACCAAAAAAATACACATTTTTTTTCCATTCCATTTTGTCCAAAGTAATGTGTTGTAGTGTATGTAGCACGATGTATGTATATTGTGTAAAAACAAACGCAAAAAAAAAACACGTTAAAAAATACAAAATATAGCCTACTTACATTAGCGTTAGTTCTTGGTTTACAATAATAAAAAACATTAATTTTTATGCCAGTGTCTTGATTTGACTGTGATTTTTAAAAAAAAACACTCTAACAAACCAAGTACCTCACTCCTAGTACACGAATATAATGTCAAGGTAGGGAGGGAGGGACTATGCTACGAAACAACCAAGCTCTGAGTCCAAAAACCACAAAAAAAAAAGAAAAACCACAAAAAAAAAAGAAAAACCACAAAAAAAAAGTTTTTTTAAAGCACGCAACACCTTTGGGATAATTTGAAAAAAAAAAACAAAAAAACATGCACCTATAAAGCGAATTTTTGGACCCACGGGTGGAAAGCAAAAAATGGTTAGTGTAAAATCCGTAAAAGCCTCACACACAAAAAAATATCAGATGATTTATTTTTTTTACGACATAGTGCTTTTTGGTGATATACTTACAGTTTACAAATTGACCCAAAGGTGTCATAAATTTTTTTTTCTCCCTACCTTGAACATTTGAACCCCCATGACAGCAAACATGAACTGTAGTAGGTTTGTCACCAATAGAATGTTGCCAATCGTTTTTATCGCAACGATCACGCACTGTACTACATGCTAAAATTAATAAAAATATATTTTTTTAATTTATTTTTCTTTTTTTTTACAAAAGACATGAAGTATACTTTATGACTTTGGTCACCAATATAATGTAATATTTTTAAAATTATTTTTTTATAGTAAATATGACGCAATCGATTTTTTTCTCTCGTTAAAACACTGACCTTCAATCCTTTGGCTCTGTTGATAGCTCTCAGCGGTCTCAAAACTCTGAATACTCTCAAAATTTTAATAAATGACACATTACTTGACCTGCAGACAATGAATTCAAATTAATTAGATACTCACTCTCTATTTTCATTGAGAGTCATTCGTCATCTCCCACGGAAAAAACTCGCACGATCATGCGACTTGGCACCATTCGATTTATACCTATTTTCTTTGTCGTCAACTCATCTCATCTAACAAATTAATTGAGGTTTGGTGCATAATCATAATTATACCTAAAATCCTTATTAGTCAGCTTCTAACTTGTATTCTTGTTTGTCACATTAGTCATTACTATAATAATAACACTTAATGAACCAGTAGTAGAAACACCATATGAAAGAGTACCAGAAGAAGAAAAAAATCATTAAAATAAATAATAATTTCTACTTACCCAGTCGCAGATATTAGTGAGACAATAACAACTAACATATCAAGAAGATTGAACGCTGATCTGCAGAAGGCATCTTTGTGGAATAAGAACCCATAGGTGATGAGCTTCAACACCAACTCAAGGGTGAACACAGCTGTGAAGAAATAATCGATTTGGCGGAGAACCTGAAACGAAATAATGGTGATGTCAATAAAAAATAATATCTAGATGGGAAGCAAGTCAAGCAAGTTAAGCTTAGATGGTAAGGGAAAAAAATAGAAGGGAAAAACAGGAAATAAAGGGAGAGGATAGGGGGAAGGGAAGGGGTAACGCACTACGACCATTATGTATTGGAAAATTAATGAGAAATGTAGCAAAAACAGGAAAGCACTTTTGTATTTGCGCAGGTCGACTAATTTCGACGGTCTATTTTTTCAACTTACATTAGTCTTCCCCTCAGATTCCTTTCCACCAACAGGATCTTCCATCGCCAACATAACAGACGAAGCCAAAATGCACACCAGAATCATATTCTTAAACCAGGAATTGTTTTGGACTTTGTAACAAGATACTCGGAACCTAAAACATATTATTATAAAAATTATACAAATGTTTTTTTTTCTATAATTATGTTGACTCTTATTAAAACATCCATTGAGGATCATGTTGATGTTTTGATGAGATTTACTCCATCAGATATATGTTTACAGAAGGTCTTCTTCGTCTATTCCTCATGACTAAGGTTTGTGACTTTCGTGTTCCGTCGTCATATCGTGCTGGACCAGTTTTCTCCAAGCTTCCTGGCATTGAGCTTATTTCGAACCTGCTCCCTGGTGGCATCAGCGACCTTCATAGGTCGGCATACCCCAATTACACAAATACTGACTCTATATCAACTACGCAACACACTATCAGAGGATGTTCAGCCAGCAAATCTTAATCCACACCGAAACAGCTCGAAGTAATTACAACTAATTGAACTGTACGGCCGGCCCACTATTTCCTAGTCACCTAGTGTGCGCATCAGTTTACTGTAATTTACCAATACCCGAACACATCAAAATATCTCCAACAATACTAGCTGTAGAGTTTATATTTTTTTGGTTTGGTTGGTATATGGTGTAAGATGTTTGGAATTTGGATGCATTAAAACTATGAAGGAAAAAAATAATTTACCAATTTGTTTTGGAAAATATGAAAAAACTGCTGCCATCGGGGATAGGTTTCTCTTGCGATTTGACTTCCACTTCGGACAGGCGACGAGGTCTGGCCGAAACCGTCGGTTGCCGGTTAAGACCCTCTGGTTCTTCTTTTTTAATGTCTCCTGCAATTTTATATAATAATATATGATTATAATTAAATCTTATATTACTTTTTAACACACTTTTATTAGCTTCACCTGTATGTATCATCATGTCTGATTCTTTCAACGCTTTTCAACGGATTTTCATCTGTCAAGTGCCGATGACAATGCATGGTTTTATGTGACATTATTCTAAGTCCAATATGGCGGACAACTTATTTTGAATGCACTCCTCTTGCACTCCTATGATATGGGGGCATAGTACTTGGGTATCAAATGAAAGGGTTTACCGAGAAAGAAACGAAAATAAATCGATAGCATATTCTTGGACGGCATGCCACTGGTCAAACTTAGTCGATTTTGAATGTAGAGATGCTAATCTTTGATGAAAAAAAGAAGTAAACATTTGATCAGTAACAAAAGTAGCAAATCAAACAAACCATTTTGTTTCTTCTCAACAGTAACCAATACGTCATTTGCGTTGTCCCTTTCTTCTTGTTCCTGCTCTTCTACATCTTCTTCTGAGCCTGTTTCATCATACTCGTGTTCGGATCTGAAAGTCATAAATAACCGATTTTATTATCGTTCAAATCGTAGAGGTCTACTAATAAATAGTTTCTGGGAGCATTTAGTGTCAGAATTCTTTCTCTACTCCTTCTAATTTTATTTCTTTTGGGCTAGACAATTGAACTTATCACCACCTTTGTGGCGGGATATCAATGACTTCAATCAAAAGCATTATAGTCATTATTTATTGATAATTTTAGGGTCGGACACGCGCGAGTGATCCCCCGGTGTTGCAAGCGTCAATAGGCTACGGTGATTGTTTACCTATGCATGCTTGTTTGTCACTTTAGTAATATAAAAAAAAACACATGGAAAGGAATTGATTCACATTCGATTTATAAAATGAAACATGATTAATATCAAAACTCTTACCTAGCAACCCTCTTATATCTCTTATAAGGCCGGCTGTTGTACAAAAGGCAAAAATATTATATACCTCAGCGTAGAACTTAGCTGCTGTATTTGTATAATATTTTGATTTATAATATTGCTTTGCTTACCCTTCACTTGAATATCCTTCTTCTTCGTTCACAAACTCATCATCAGTTTCCAATCTTTCTTCATCCAGCTGTGGGTTGCCAGCTTCAAGATTCTCGGTTTCCTGATGAATGACATAAAAAATCCTAAGCAATAATTTTATTGACAAACGTTAGGATCACATGCACTTTCTCTTCTCGAAGTAATATGGATTTGTAGTAAAGAAATGGCGAAAGAACCCACTTAAGGTCTCTTTTATTATTTAGCATCATATTGTTTTTTCTAATAGAAACTAGGCATTAAAATTTACACATGTCTTAAATCGCTTGTGTGGCAACCGTTGTTTCTGATATCTATGTGTGGCAACGTGCAGGGACTGTTTGGCAAGCTGTTACGAGAGTACTTGCTTTTTTGCAGGTATAAATGGCGTTAGTAATAACATTTAACAGAAGAGACTATACGTTAGCTTTAACGTAGTGACTTATAATAACTTAAGTACCTCCTTTTCTTTTTCGATTGCTTCGGCGTCCATGTCTTCGGCGTCTCCTAAATTGTCGACAGCGATAGCCAAGAACACGTTCAACAGAATATCTGATTTCATTTTTATAAGGAACATTATATTTATTTATTGTTTTTTATATATATTTTTAAGAATATTTATTTTGAAAGAAAAATTTTACATTCCGGCCCCAGGTGGGATTCGAAAACGGTCGAGTGAATTTGAGTGAAAAATTTATGTGCTGTTCCAGCTGAGTTGAAGGAGTACACAATTTTTTTTTTCAAATATTTTCATTATATTTTTCACTATTTTACGGAAGAGCTTGGTATATAATCATTCGGGTCATCTGATGATAAATGATGCACGGGGAAGTCCATGTGCAGTTGTCAACCTTTAAGGCTGCATATATTATTCCTAGAAATGTTATTTTATTACGTAGGACGTTTAAAATAATGATATCACATACTAAAACTAAACTAAACATATTATTATATACAAATTATAATGAACCTAAAACTAAAAACCTAGAAATTGCATATTTTGGAATATTATGTGAAAGATGACATGCACAATAGGAAAAGCGTGCAAGTGGAAGTGACAGCTGGTAGAGAAAAATGTAAAAGGAAGTATGATAATGATTTGATGATGGCAGAAAATCAAGTAAATTGTGATGATGATTATTACAAAGGATACAATTACCACAGATGAATATAACAATAAAATAAATGGAAGCCAGCATCCCTGGAGACCCCGCGCCGCCATAAGCGTTAATACCTTCATACATAACCACGTTCCAATCTTCACCGGTTAAAATCTGAAAATAAATATCAACCTGTTAGATGGGATATCAAAGAATTCTTACTAATGACAATAGGCTTGAATTATTGAGAAAATATATTCCTGAATGAATTACAAAACTTTAAGTAAGCAAAGCTTATATAATTTTGTAGATCTTAAAAATGTATCTTTTGTTAACCATAAAAACATTCAATGCACACAAAACAAATGCTAGTATTGTACGGGATTCGAACCCAAACCACTAAACCTTTGCAAACCGATCAACATACAAGTTATCCTTTGAATGGTTTGGGAACTCTTAGTGAAAATTTTTAACAATTCGAAAGAGGTTGTAGCTTGAGCTGGCCTATTTGAATAAAAGTATTTGACTTTGAATAAATAAGCAGACGGAACATTATTACAACATACACAGAAAAAATTTAGTTTGACTTACTTGAAACATAGTCAAAACAGCTTGCCAGAATGAGTCAAAGTTATGTCTCTCTTTCTCATCCTCTGGTGCGTAATCAAACTTTCCACCGAAGACCTGCATCCCGAGGAGCGCGAAGATCATAATAAACAAGAACAGGAGTAACAGCAGAGAGAAAATAGATTGGATCGAGTTGAGAAGAGAGGCCACCAAGTTGGAGAGAGAGCGCCAATATCTGAAAAACATCAATTTTATTATAAACGGTTGATGGTACCACATAAAATATGCAATGACAACATTGTCAACCCAACCAAACAAACCAACTGTTTTTGTCATGAGACTAGGTTGGTCATATGAAAAATAGATTGAACAGTTAATTGGTCATCCATCGCTGATAGCACCACTGAAACTGGAATTTTCTAGCTTGTATAGTTGTGTAGCAACTTCAAGCAATAAAGTTTTTTTGGCTTTACCGGAGAAAAATGTTTATTCGAATAGAAACTTACTTGGTGACCTTGAAAACCCTGAGGAGTCTCACGCAACGCAAAACGGAGATGCCGAGCTGAGGGATGGTCTCCGTCAGGGTTAACATCAATTCCACGATGGAACAGAACATGACGAAACAATCAAAACGATTGAAGAGAGAAACGAAGTAACCCTGAAAATTAAAATAAATTAAATCTAACAAATTTCTTTTTAAAAGTAGTGATTTTAAATTTATTAACTACTAGCGAAACCCGCGCAACTTCGTTTGCGTGTATCCCGCTTTCCTGTGGGAATTTCTAAATTTTTCTCTCCGTAAGAACCATCCTCGTGCTTCAAGGAATATTCTAAAAAAAGAATTAGCGAAATCGGTTCAGCATTCAGCGATTCATTTTTTGTATTAAAGATGTACTTACTACCCATGAAAATTTTAGCGTCATAATGGCCTACATTTCACTACAAAGGTCTTACTTATATACCTTTTCTTTTTTATTTATAGCCAGAAAAATGCTTTCACGCAGTTCTACCACTTAAGTAAGTATTTAAATAGGCACCTACTAATTTTCATGTCGGTTTTTGCAGTGAACGATTTTTTTCGTTCACTGCGCTGCGGTTCTTGATAGTTCTGTTTTTATTATATAAACAAGATATCAACTTATATTTTTAGGAGAAGTTTAATAAAAAATAAATTAGGATTATTATATATTTACCTGAAATCCCAGTGCGTACATTTTCACCAACATTTCCATAGTAAATAGTACAACGAAGAGATAATTCGCGTAATTCTGAAAGTGATCCAACCATTGTGGTTGTCTGAAAACATAAATAAAACGAAAATAATCATTTTTATCATAATTTGTCATGATTGAAAGCTGCTCGCTCTAGTACTGCTAAAGGCGTCCACAAGTCGGCATCGTAGGTACAGTCAAAAGCATGTAAGAGAGGTAGGGCACAGCGGATAATCCGCTCAAATCGGAGCAGCCCGTCTGGGGAAGGACCTCCACCTTACAGAAGATCGTAGCCAAATAGCATGTTGTGTTCCTACGGTGAGTAAGGTCTCCAGAGCTCCACTTGGGGGGGTTGGGAGGGTTGGCAACGCGTGAGTGATACCCCCGGTATTGCTTACGTCTATAGGCTACGGTGACGGCTTACCATCAGGCCGACCGTATGCTTGTTTGCCACCTGTGTGGTATAAAAAAATAAAAAAACCTTTACATATCGGACTTTATACCATTCTTAAGTTCTATGTCATAAGAGCCAAAATGGTACTGCAAGTGTAATGCTCAACGTGCACCTGACTGTACGTATCGGAGGCATCAGATCAAAAACGGATTTTTTTATTCGTCCGCTTGCTGCGCGTCGTCCGTCGTGCGTCCTCTTTTCGGCATTCCGTATGACGTCATCGGCAGCATTGGTATCGCCGATCGTGCGTGCGTTGCGGATCAGTGGACGTAAAAAATCCTACGATCCGTTTAATCCACAGAACACAGAAAGAAGTATTCTGATATCTGTGGTTTCATCCAATGCGTCACACGTACGATGCGGTCCTGTGGACGCAAGCCTTTACAAAGACTCGTGGCAGACGGTACCAAAAAACGTAAAAATGAAACAACGCATATCATGTTCTCTCGCATTTACACAGTTTATGGGTGACGTCACAAATACTTAGAGATACAGGTTGTTTGGTTACGTATGTTTATCGATAATCAGTCGTTTTGAGTGGAGTAGATACATGACATTTATTCTTAACATTTTATCACCAGTCCAGTTTTGCACGTGCATCTCTATCGCAAAAGTGATTTATGACACCGCGTGCCACGAGTCTATGATAGTACAGAATATTCTATTTCACGAAGAGCATTTTGGTTATGGATGTAGTGAGGCGTGTACGGTGTACGTGTACATTACTTTAGTGTGCATGACCAATTTTACTAACAAAATGTGTATGTGATGTGAACGTTTCAATATTCATAGCCGGCACGCTTCGTGAAATAGATAGAATATTTGTAGTTAATGTTCAGTTCATTAGAGAAACCTACTGGTAGTGCTCGGTTGCTAATACTAAAGTGTTCAGGAATACTAGAACTATGATGGCCCAGTAGAACGTCTGAGATTTCACAGCTTTTCTACAAGTCCTCCGCATTCGGCGGTTAACCTAGAATAAAAATTCATCAATAATTAGATAGATAAAAATTATTTATCCATAGACATACATATTAAGAGAAAACAGAGCAATAGAAAAGGAAAAATGTCTACCTTCTAATAAAACAGTATCAAAAACAATTAAAACAAAATGTGTGTTGCTAAAATGAGGAAACTCAGTGACGTTTCAAGAGAGGTAGGGTACAGCGGATAATCCGCTCAAATCGGAGCAGCCCGTGAAGGACCTCCACCTTACAGAAGATCGTAGCCAAATAGCATTGGTCTCGGCCATGTTGTGTTTCTACGGTGAGTAAGGTCTCCAGAGCTCCACTTGGGGGGTTGGGAGGGTTGGCAACGCCTGAGTGATACTCCCGGTATTGCAAGCGTCTATAGGCCGCGGTGATGCTTACCATCAGGCGGGCCGCATGCTTGTTTGCCAACTTAGTGGTATAAAAAAAGACGTGCTTATTCAATCATAGGTTGCCGTTGATGATCCTGGGTCTACAGGAGTCACAACGGTGAGAATAGGTGGTAGGTTTGTCCTGAAGTGAAAACCTTTGTAACATTACCTATTTTTAGATTTACCTTGTCAAATCTTTTGCAGTACATCTTGCATGTGCTCGGTGGAAGTTCTCCATTCATATTAACATTATTTTGAGATCCATCGTTACTTTTCATGTCCTTTTTACCTATTAAATTATAAATATTTTATTAAACTTAGGTCATTGCATAGCTAGGTGAGCAGTCATGCAATGGAGCCTCCATAGAGATACTGCTCAGTATGAATATAAAATTGAAAAGTCAGTATTAAAAAAGATTCTACACAACTGACACAGCGTCAGCTGGTCCCAAAGTAAGCTTGGTGAAGGCCAAGCTTACTTTGGGACCAGCTGACGCTTTGTCGTGATTCCTTCAAAAGAACTAATAAATGGACTTTTGGTAATAATCGCTATTCTTTACCCTGTGAATCCTGGTCTTCTTCCTTCTGCCCCTGATCATTCTCCAAATCCAGTTCCTCAGCAACGGTGATCCAATTCAGATACCCTTTAAGGTCTTCTTCGAATTGCTGTCTCTCGCGAGACTTTTGAAAATCACCGCGACTTTTTGCTTTTTCTCTTTCTTTTGAAAATTCTCTGTAATAATTAGGATTGCATTTTAACTAGGTAATTTACTTCAAGATATTGAAGTGGTTGAGCAATTATGAACTGGACTGTCTCAACCCGGGAAGTACCACCCTCTTACAGAATCAATTTTTACCACTAAGGTGGCAAACAACCATACGGCCCGCGTGATAGTAAGCATCACCGTAGCCTATAGACGCTTGCAATACCGGGAATAATCACTCGCGCGTTGCCAACCCTCCCAACACAACATGGCCGAGACCAATGCCATTTGGCTACGATCTTCTGTAAGGTGGAGGTCCTTCCCTAGACGGGCTGCTCCGATTTGAGCGGATTATCGGCTGTGCCCTACTATCTCTCATCAGTAATCTAAGACAAATTAAAAATCAAAGAATTCCTCAGAATTACTGATCCTGACTTTGTGATAATTTGTGTAGACAAAGATGAAGTTAACTCAATTTTTGAGGATGGTGGCAATTTAAGATTCGACTGCTTTATGAATTAAAAACTTAGAATATAAAATTTCCATTAAATTCGTCTCCAACCAGAATGATTTATAAAGATAGTTTTTAATGTAAAACAATTTAATATTATAGGTAAATTTGAGAAGTATAGAAGAATATCTTACCCAGACAACACACCAAGAATAAGGTTCATGACGAAAAAATTTCCAAAGATTACCATCGTCACAAAATAAATCCATGCCCATGTGTTACCTTTCACGTCTGCAATCTAAAAAGTAATATAAAGATATAAATAGAAGAGTAAGAGAGAAGAGAAGAGTGTCTATTATAAAGTGTATGGTCTGCGCATGACCAAGATCATGAGACATCTTCACCAAATTGCAGTTGAGCAGCAATTCGGGATGCTCTAAACCCAGAAGGCAAAAGGTATTAAGGACCTTAGACGATTTATTTTCAATTAAATCAAATCATATTAATTTGTAAAGCGTGTAATTTAAAGAGAAAATTATTGACTTATGAGTAAAAAATAACAGAATAAAAAAGAACTAATACAAGCGTGGTATGTGGCATCATTCGAAAATAAGGTTAAACCTCTTTCTTTTCAGATCTTTAATACTTGAAAAAGATTTACAAAATACTTATTATCTAAACACATTTACTACAACAATCACAACTTTAGAATAATACAACATAAAGAAACACAATGCTCCATATAAAACAAAGAAATTGAAGGGTAGACAGTATGCCTTCACTTGGTCTGAGGCCTTCACAGGCACATTCTCTTGTCATGTCTGAGGAGTAATCATATGATATACTCACAGCGTACATAATATCAGTCCATCCCTCAAGAGTGATGCATTGGAAGACAGTGAGCATAGCATATCCTATGTTATCGAAATTGGTGATACCGAAGTTGATACCATCCCAATCTCCCTTGCAGACTAAACCTTCTTCGCATTTATAACCAACATCGGGCTCTCTGGAACATGGTGTGCCAGAGTCATCCATTTCATCTGTAAATACCAAAAATTTCCACATTAAACAAACTTGTGAAAATCTCATAAATAACAGAATTAAGAAATTGTCAGTCTTTATAGTCTACTGACACTAAGGTTACAAAGTTTTGTACAACTGAAGAAACTAAAAGAATGCATGTGATTCACAGAAGTGAAATACTAGAAAAGCTTACAGAGTCTTAAGATTTTGGTGAAGTGATGGGTGGTTAGAAGTTGGTGAAAACGAACATAAATATAAAAATGACACTGGATATATGTATAATTTCAAAAGACTTCTGTCTAGAAGTCTTTTGCAATTATCTCAATCAATTATATAAATCTGTTTCAACGTCTCTTGTATCCACTAAAATTTTTTCAACGTGTCTACATTGAAAAAGATTTTAGTTGGCTACATTATTTTATTAAGCATTTAGGTATATCCATACTATAATATTATAAATGTGAAAGTGTGTTTGTTGTTTGTCCTCTCTTCACGTCGAAAGTAATGAACGGATTGAGATGATCTTTTTATTGGGGATAGTTTAAGTTCTGGAGAGTGACATAGGTAGGCTACTTTTTATCCCGGAAAAACATCTCATTCCCACGGGAAAAGAAAAGTAAAACAATATTTTTTCATAATTACGATAAAAAACGGGGATCATTAAGGTCTAGAGAGTGACATAAGGCTACTTTTTTCCCACGGGATAAAGAGATTCCCATGGGAAAAATTATTGACATTTTTCTTTGACTAAGCGGGCAGAGCCGCGGGTAACAGCTAGTACTTTATAATATTCTTTATTTTTATTTTAGCTTTTGGATTCCTTTGTTTCAATCGGTCCAAATATTGATTTTAGAATTAGATAATTGGAATATGAAATCAAGCGAGAAAAAAATGAATGAACTTTCAAACGTCTATCATTAAAAATACTTACTAGTGTCATTATGGTAGCAGGTGTCATGTAGAGCACCAGAGAATAATTCTAAGCCAATGATGGCATAAATGATGATGACGAATAGCACCAAGAAAGCTATGTGGAAGAGCGGCACCATCGCCTTCAAGATCGAATTCAATACGATCTGTAAACCTGAAAACATAAAAATAGGTCATGAATTGTAAACCAAGAGTAATTTTATGGCTTAACTAACGAAACCCGCGCAACTTCGTTTGCGTATATCTCGCTTTCCCGTGGGAATTTTAAAAAATCCTTTCTTAGTGCTCCCTTACGTTATACAAGGAACCCCTGTGCAAAATTTCAAGTTTCTAACCCTTATAGTTTAGGCCCTGCGTTGATAGTCAGTCAGTCAGTCAGTCAGCTTCTCCTTTTATATATATATATAGATATCGTAGTAGGAGTGAAAAACCTTGACAATGCATGTAGATTTTATACTAGTTGTTAAACCAAAATCATCATCATATTTCATATCAACTCATAATCATCCACTGAAGAGATATTTCATTTTTTTAAAAGACGTTATTTATTCATTAACAAAGTGCATTGTGTTTTAAAAGTAGACATTCGCATAATGAAATGAAATGAAATCGTTTATTTCAGAAATTAGACCTTCATAGGCACTTTTTCTTGTCATTTACAATTTGTATTATATGTATAAAGAAAATAAACTACGTTATATACTACCACCATTTCGGACACAAGCAAAATGGCCACCGGTAAAAGAAGTGGCGAAAGAAACCCGGTTATGGCCTTTTTTGTCATTTAGCAAAATATTATTAGCTAATATTAGCATACATAAATAATTAGATATTACATTATTCTACAATTATTATTACACTGATTGATAAGGATAAGTATATTTCTATCCGGGTCTCTTTTCAATCGAAAAGGATTAGAGCTCACTCCGCCATGCTCATGGGCCATGCTGCTCCAATGCGGATTGACAGTCAGTGTTTACAGGTCTCCTGAATGTCACCGACTTGGACAACGACTGTCATCCATGGACAACAGCCAGCACCTACTGTTTTAACGTACTCTCCGAAGCACGGAACTAAAAGACATACCCCTTTACTAATAAATGTGTAACGAGTATATAGTTTTACACTGTTTTGTCCCTGTCTGTCTTGAGGAGAATCAAATGAAGTATGAAAGTGACAAAACATTGTTTAACTATACACGCATTACACAACTTTTATTGGTAAGGGGGTAAATAAATACAGAAGACAATACTCTGTCTTATGATACTTACTTGGCACACCAGACACTAACCGAAGGGGTCTTAACACACGAAATGCTCTCAACGCCTTCACATCAAACGTGTCTTTCCATATATACTGAAGCACCTGACTGGCTATACTGAAAGAAAACGTTGTCATTAAAATCTAATCATCCATAGTCACAAGCTGATTACGTCTGCTTTCATAGATTCAAGACTTGAAAGATTTAAAAACGTTTATTTTGATAATAGATCTTCGAGGTATTTACAGTTACAGACGCTTTTTAGCTAGTTTATTTTCAAAAACAAAAGCGAAATTACCACTGTTAAAAGAAATGGCGAAAGAAAACCAGTTACGGCCTTTTTTGTCATTTAACAATAAATATCTTATATTTTTTTAAACAAAATACAGATCCAGGTAATATAAAAACTAAATGTTCGAATGTCAATCTAAATAGCGCTCGATAGGTACAACATTATAACCAAATCCTAAATGTAAAAAGGTAAGTGTTAATGTACACTGGGCGTCAAAAATAAGTAGTACAGTTTTAAAATTGCAATTACTCTTAAACTATAGAAGTTAGAGTTTTGAAATAAAAGTCATTTTATAGCAAATTTAACAAAGTTTTCTAAAAATAATACTTTATTTAG
Source organism: Endotricha flammealis (assembly GCA_905163395.2). Lineage (NCBI taxonomy): Eukaryota > Metazoa > Arthropoda > Insecta > Lepidoptera > Pyralidae > Endotricha > Endotricha flammealis. Next base: position 1,687,263 of record LR990878.1, read on the forward strand.
CATTAGTAAAGTTTTACACTGAAAATTAGGAAAAAACTAAAAAGCTAACCATTTTGAAGGAACTATCAAGAACTTAATTTTTACGTTTTGGGCCTTGTTCCCACTTTAGTAACTTGTGTTGCCGCCTCGGGCTCTGATGACAGCTTGGAGCCGGTTTGGCATGCTGAACACTAAGTTTCGGAGGCGATGTTGGGGAACATTCACCCATTCTTCTATCAGGGCCTGTTTTAGAGCCCTGAGGGTGGCGGGGGGTGGTCTGCGTCTTCTGACTAGCCTCCCAAGCTCATCCCAGGCGTGTTCAATCGGGTTAAGATCTGGGCTTCTTGATGGCCAAGCCATCAAGCTGATGCCAACCTCCTGAATGTACTCTTGTACGAGATGAGCGGTGTGTGGCCGGGCGTTATCATGCATTAGTATAGCTCCATCACCCATATTTGCTAAATATGGCCCTGCATACTCGTTAAGGATCTCTAATGCATATCTTTCACCAGTCAGAGTGCCATTTTCTATGACCACTAGCTCTGTGCGACCCTCTGAAGAGATGCCAGCCCATACGTGTACAGAGCCCCCGCCGTATTGAACTCTTTCCGAGATGCAACCTTGAATGTATCGCTCACCAGGTCGCCTGTATACTCTCCGCCTTCCATCGGAAGTGAATAAAGAAAACCGAGACTCATCTGTGAACAAAACACTTGTCCATTCTTCTTCGCCCCATTGTACGTGTTGACGCGCGTAGCGTAGTCTTACTACTCGATGCCCTGTCTCAAGTTTGGGGCCATTCGCTGGCCTGTACGACTTCAGGTTGGCTTCAGCAAGTCTTCTCCTCATTGTACTCTCACTAACGTAGTCTCTTCGGGTCTGAAAAAGCTGTTGCTGGACCTCAACTGCATTAAGGTGACGATTTCTTAACACAGTAGAGACAATTAAGCGGTCTTCTCGGGTACTAGTGCACCTGGGTCTGCCATTACTTGGTCTCCTTAGATGGTTTCCAGTCTCTTCGTATCTTCGCTTTACTTGCTGGATCGTTCTTAGAGTTACACCCACCGTTCTTGCAGTACGACGCATACTGATGCCTACTTCGAGAAAAGTTATGATTCTTGCACATTCTTCTGGTGAAAGAGGCATGATTAGTAAAGTTTACTCGCTGAAGACACATTTGCTTTTGAATTGCAATTGATTTATCAGCAATAAAGAAAACAATAAAAAACAAAAGTACAAGCCAACAGTTTAAAAAAATAGTGTTTTTATTTATTAAGTTTTTTTCAGTCAATCTTTAAAAAATGATATTATGCATGAAGTTTTTATTAAATGAAATTAAATTGTCTTTTAACTTTTTTTTATTTCAAAGGTCTAGCTTCTGCAGTTTAGGAGATATTGCAATTTTAAAACTGTACTACTTATTTTTGACGCCCAGTGTAGTTCCCCGAGTTGAAGAAAGAAAAGAAATGGCGAAAGAAAACCAGTTACGGCCTTTTTTGTCATATAACAATAAAATATCATATATTTTTTTAAACAAAATACAGATAATAATAATATAAAAACTAAATGTTGGAATGTCAATCCAAATAGCTCTCGATAGGTACAACATTATAACCAAAACCTAAATGTAAAAAAGGTAAGTGTTAATGTAGTTCCCCGAGTTGTGCGGCGCGCCAATTTCCATTTGTGCGCGCCAATAGTGCCAAGCCCAAGAAGTTGGGTCTTCGGACAACCACCGGCGGGGTCACGGAAGTATCATAGTTCCCGTAGCCCATCTAGGCGGATAAGGTGGTAGTGAGTCAGAGTTTTAGCCGGTATACCCTATAGCTCCCCCTCTTTATCACATAGAGGGGGAGCCCGACATACCCCCGCCGCTTCCCCAAGCGGCGGGGCATGCAGTAATGCATTTCTCTGACTATAACTCTAAAAAAGTGTTGATGAACTAGTCTTCCTGTAGAAGAGAGTGACACTGAGTTATTTAGTCTCTTCATATACACTTGTTCAGATAAAGTATTGTGAAAACGAAATGAGACTTTTGCTTTGAAATCGGTCAATGAAGTCGATGATGATGACCAGTGCCCAGAAAATAAAATTACACATACCCAATAGTAACTATTGTAAAGTCAAGACTGTTCCACGTATTCCTCAAATAAGCGCCGGGGTGGAACAGGAACCCATACGCTATGATCTTCATCACACACTCCGCAGTAAAGATCGCCATGAAGATCCATTCTACTTTTTCCTGTAAAAATAAAAATATTGATAAGTAGCGCCCCGTCCATGTAACGCAAGGGTTTTTGTAATGATTTCTATTTTATTTTTAAACTAGCTGACCCGTGCCCACTTCGTTGGGCATAATGTTAATAATCCTTTTTTAGTACAGGCGTTCGTAAGAAACGCTTTCATTTCGTTTTCTCTCCGATTCACTTTGCAAAACCGACTACTACGTAAAAGCATTTTTATTTTTCGGTTTTTTATATAACCTATGACACTCAGCAATAATGTGGCTTTCTATTGGTGAAATAATTTTTAAAATCGGTTCAGTAGATCCCGAGATTACCCCTTACAATTTAACAAATATAAAAACACACAAACTTTACTTCTTTATAATTTATTTATTTATTTATTGTAATGGTTAACCAACAGCATATACATAGAAACATTTAACAAATAAGCAGATAAGGGTATCAATCTTATATATACACAAATTACAGGTTAACACAGCATTCGTAGAGTTAAAATTATAAGTGACCAAACAAAAAAATAAAAAACACAATAATAAGTTTAAGTATAAGTAGGTAATCAAAAAGACTTAACAATTTTATTTCTAAATTTATATTGGGAATCGAAAAATATATCCAAATCTGACTGAGAAGCAGTGATTTCATTATAGGCGGCAGAAATGCGAGGCAAGGGAGAATGTTTAAGGACGTTAGTACGTGACGCGGGAACAGAAAACGTTTTACTTGTGGCTTTTCTGGGTATGTTATATGGTACAGCTAGACTCATTCGATTGATAATTTTTTCCGATTTTATAGCACCGTTGACGCATTTATGGAGAAACATAAGATCTAGCATCTTACGTCGATTACGCAAGGAAACCAATTTAAAGTGATCCAGGCGTTGGTCGTATGGCGATCTGTGCGATATACCTGCGGATATAAAAGCCAGATGTCTGGTAAAACTGCGCTGTATAGTCTCTATGCGTTGAGAGTGAATGGTATAGGAAGCATTCCAGATGACCGAAGCGTACTCTAGGTGACTTCGAACCAGAGAGTTAAATAATACAAGCTTAGTTTCCGGGCGAAAGGATCCAGAGTTCCTTTTGACGAAGCCGAGCATCTGCGATGCTTTTTTTATAACCGAGTTTATGTGTGCTGTAAATTTTAACTTATTATCGACAATAACCCCAAGGTCCCGGATCTCAACCTGCTCGGGCAGCACCTCGTTATTAATATGATAGGAGGAGGTGACTGGGTTCAATCGTCTTGTATATCGTATGAAACTACATTTTTTTGCATTAAGTGCCATACAATTAGATCTGCACCATTTCTCTATGCTACTGAGGTCCTTCTGGATTAAGGCTACATCATTGTCTGAATCAACTCTCATGTATAGTTTGAGATCATCTGCAAAAAGTGCAAAACCGCTATATGCAATGCAATTTGTGATATCATTAATATAGGCCAGAAACAGCAGTGGGCCCAGGTGGGAACCTTGCGGCACGCCAGATTTAGCCACGAATGCGTCGGATTCGTAACCCTTAACCACAACAGACTGCGACCTATCAGCTAGATACGACCTGAACCAGGTCAGAAGTGAGCCGTGAATACCGTATGCTTGCAGCTTTTGAGCAAGATGCAGATGATCTACTTTATCAAATGCACTACTAAAATCTGTGTACACAGCGTCAACCTGATGTCCCTGGTCCATTTCGCATGCCAATTCCGATACGAAGTCCGTTAAATTAGTTTGCACGGAGTAGCCGCTTCTAAATCCATGTTGGTCACACGTAATAAAACGTTCCAGGTGGCGACTAACGAGAGGGTACAGTAGAGATTCAAAAATTTTAGATGGACATGAGAGAATAGCTATAGGTCTATAGTTTTTAACATCTTTCTGGTCCCCCTTCTTAAGAACTGGTACAATCCTGGATTTTCTCCATGTGATGGGAAAGCAACCCTCTGCTAGTGAAGCATTATAGATTAACATTAGTGGGAAGGCCAGCGCAGACGCGGCTCGTTTAAAGAAGACTGGAGGTATTTGGTCTGGACCCGCTCCCTTTTCAGGATTCAAACGCCTAAGTTTTGATAAAATGTCAATTTCCGTGAAATGAATGTTACCGCTAAGTACATGATGATGTGTTGACAAGGTGCATTGAAGATCGGAATGATTTCTAGAATACACGGACGAAAAATGGGTGGCAAAAAGGTTTGCGATATTTAAGCCATCATTAGCAATGACATTGTCGAGGTGCATAGATGCTGGAAGCGATAAGTGGTTGTCACGTTTCTGTTTAATATAACGGAAAAAGAAATTACTATTACTTTTAACAGCCTCCTCAATTTTCCGTTTGTAATTACGATAGCAGGTATTAAATAGTGAATTGCCCCTTGTGCGAAGAATTTCGTATTCTAAAAGATCCCGTGGATTTTTATATTTTTTGTATCTAAGTCTAAGTTTTTCTTTCTCTTTAAGTAGTTTTTTCAAAGCTGGGCTAAACCAGGTCGGTTGATCTCGTCTTTTCGGAAAACGTTTTGGTACAAAAAGTTCAATATATTTATTAAGAGTCCTATAAAAGACATTTACCATCTCCTCGCAGTCACCGCACCCAGAAAACTCCAAACACCAATCAATATCCTTCAATTCCCTTACAATACTGTCGTAATCAGCTTTAAAGTAATTGTATGTCACATTAGAGTTACCTCGCAGAGTTTTATGACTTACAAAGTTTACAGAAAGAAGAACACCCGGATGATGAGCGTCTAATTTGCTTAAAAGATCAGGAGGAGATGAGGCCGTACAATTGGGAGAATTACTAAATACTAAGTCCAAGATTCTACCATTGCCATTTTGTATGTTGTTATACTGATATAAATTGTTTGAATGTGAAAAGTCTATCAGAGCACACTCCATATTGCTAGTATAATTGGAGGGAATCATGTAGCAACTATTTGCGTCCTTGGTCCATTGTATCTTTCCCTGATTAAAATCGCCCAGCACGAGAGCACTATCAACCATTTCTAACACATTGGTTGTGTTTTCTAAAAAAATATTTAGTGCGTCAAAACTAGGCGGAGAGGGCAAATAAACTGCACATAACGCTAGCTTTTTGGAAATCCAGTCATTGTCAAGGTTTATTGTTACCCATAAATCCTCGCAGGCACTTTCCCATTGTGAGATTCTAGAAGATTGCAATTTTCGAGAAACCGCTATTAAAACACCACCCCCGTCCAGCTTCGACCCGCCATTACTATTTGGTTGACGTGCTGTGCGATCCCTGCGATACACTAAATATCGATTGTCAATAAACTCGCCGTCTAGAATACTACAGTTGAGCCATGTTTCCACTAGCACTATCACATCGTATGAGCATTGGAGAATATTCGAATATAGGTCTTCTGTTTTTGTTCTTAAACCTCGTACATTTTGGTAGTAAACATCAATCATTTATACTAAAAACCAATTCAACTATAATAGTATTAAGCGATAAGATTGATGCTGTCTAAATTGCGGATTAGTATGGACGGACTAGTTTCGTTCTTCCTGACAAAGACGCGGCCGTTGCGAATCCAAACAAATTTATAATTTTTGTCCTTGGCTGCTTTCCTTGCAGCGGCGTGAATATGCTTGTTGGTAGGCGTGAGGTGTTCCGACACATATACAGGTGAGTCAGCGCCAGCTAAACCCAGGTGGTGCGAACTTAACTTTTTATCAGGATTTTTTTTATTGAAATTTTGAACAGCAGCCAGTAAAGTGTCACGTTGTCGGGGGCTGCGCAGTCTGACAACAACAATGCGTGATCGGTTACTTTCCTTATTAGCTTTGGCGACCCTCGTAGCCTGCGCAATGTCGTCTTCAACAATGGGGGCGCCAACAGTTCTGGCTAGCTGCGCCACGCAGTTAGGTAGATTTTCAGTGCGATGCTCGGGTATGCCGTGGATTTCTACGTTGTTTTCACGCTGATGTTGTTCAGCCAGATTAAGTCTCGTCGAAAGATCATGTACTGTCGCAGTCAGTGTCGCGTTTTCCGTTTGCAACCGCGTTATTACAGCAGAGCTCTCTTCTTGACGTTTCTTCAATATTTCTTGCTGATCATTCAAGAAAGACAGGGAATTCTGAAATTCCGAGATCTGTTCAGCGATCTGGTCAAACTTAAGCGACACCGCATTAGCTACCGTTTTTCGGATGTCCTCAGCTACTTCTCTTTTAAAGGAATCCAATAACTCTCTGAGAGTCCTGTTCGTCACAGGCGAGTCGTAGCTCGCGTCGTCCGGCTTAGATCCCCGTGTAGATTTGACACGATGAGTAATATTGTTCGCCTCGCTTTCCGTGATCCGCTGACCCTTGGAGCTGTCTCGAACGGGGGTGTCATCCCTTGTACGTTGTCTGGGCTGAGTCAGTGAGCAGGCTGGACATACCCATGATTGCTTTTGCTCAGTTGTCAAAATCTTGTTATTTTCAGTCGGATACGAACATTGTATGTGATAATTACTCTTGCATTTAGAACACAGTAAGACACCAGCAGAGGCCTCTTTTGTTGCACAGCAGGCGAACTTCATAATTTAGTCGTGTGCGATTCAGTAAAAATATATAATTTTATAATTCGATACCATGAATAAGAATATAGAAAACAATTCCAGCACCACAGTGATAAAGGTCTGTCATTCGCGCACCGACCCGTGACTTGTTGTAGTATTTTGCTAGGTCTGTGAAAAACGGAACGTGATTTGTAGCACTATTCGCTTTCTATTACTGGCAACACAGGATAAGCGAATGTCACTGCCTACCACTTGCTGTACGATGAATGTCACTCACTAGTACCAACTAGTACCTACATCAAATGTAATAATTATCACGTTTTACCGCCAGATTTTAGTGTCACTTTTCACTTCACTTATTCCTCAGTACAAAAACCGTGTTATTATCCCGATGCAGATGATATGTATCAATTTATTTTCACTATTTCGGTATAAATATGTGTTATAATGATAATTAAGGTAATTTTAGCCACTATTACTATTTTTTGAAGATTAATTATAAGGATGCGTTGTTATCACTTTGACAGCTGTCTGATTTATCAATATAATATTAGTATAGATTTAATATAGCCTGTGTCACCTGCGGATAGTTCAGCTTCCTAATGGTGTAGGAATTTTTTAATTCGATTTAGTAGTTTTTGAGTTTATTCGTTACAAACAAATATACAAATCTTTTCTCTTTATTGCTTACCATCAGGCGGGCCGTATGCTTGTTTGCCAACTTTGTGGTATTAAAAAAAGTTCTAGTGTACAGTCCGAGACTGGACACCTTTAATAGTTTTAAGTTTGTTCAATGTTAAATGATAAACTCATAAATAGTCACAAAAACACTATTTATTAATACTTTGAAATGGTATGCTAATTATGGATTGACGTTTTTAGTTAATTATGCAATAATGAATTTGCCGAGTATGCAATGTATGTACGTGGCCCGTACATCTAGTTTAGGCCACCGGCACAGACAAGTTTGTGGCACTGTACTGAAGTTAGGAGTTGAATTGAAACTTGAGCACTATTCTTACCCAGTAAAGAAAATATAAAGGACTTACCAAAATTTGATTAGTATTATTTGTGTCGCCGGACGGATAGGGCGTAAAAACTGCTAACGCTATACAATTGGCGAATATAGTAGTCAATATCATGTATTCAAAAGGTCTGGAGTTTATTTTTAAGGAATTCATTACATAAATACATAAAAGATCAGAAATAACAGATAATAAAGACATAACACATCAGACATGATAGATTTTATTGAAATGTATTTAGACCATAGACTTAGTATATACTTACTAGCGTATAGATCGGCAATGGTTTGATTGAGGCGAGACCAAAAACAAAATACACTAGTGTGCGTGTAATGTACATGTGTGCAAGCAAGATATATAATTTTGTGGATTTTCCTTTTTGTTTGAGTTACATCCTGGCACTGCACAGGTAACCATATTTAGTCTAATTAACACCAAAACTACACTTAAAAACCATAAATTTTGTAAAAATAAGTGGGATTTGTTTTTAACACGACTGACGTCAGGCCGACAGAGGGCGATAGCGTGTATAGGAAGAATGGTCTCGCCTATCTATCTCGCTCTAACAAACACGTATGCTATGATCTATTTTTTTGCACTGCCGATCTATACGCTAGTAAGTATATACTAGATCTATGATTTAGACATATTTTTACTCCAACCTGCCACATTAATCTGGTCTTACATACTTTCCTTTGACCCCGGTTGTTGTAGAAGAATGACAGTTGTTTTGTTAAGAAAATTCGGTGGCCTTCATGCGGCTCGAAAACACTGACCTCTGCCAATCCGCACCTCTGCCAATCTGCACCTCTGCCAATCCGCATTGTAACAGCGAGACAGAGTACGCTCTAATTTCTAACTTCGATTGAAGGGAGACCAGTATCCCTGCAGTGGGATGATTATGGGTTGGTATGAAGTTTACGCAATCCTGGTGTAGATTATGGCCTAAACGTTAAAAATTTTAATATCAAGAGTATTGAAAAGGATACTTCCACTCCACAATATCATAACATAAATTCCTAAACGGATTCTTCAGTCCTAAACACAGTAAGCTTCTCTGAGGTCGCTCTGGTACAGGCTTGCCCCGTGGCCTGGCCTTCTTGGCTGCGGGGGCTGCAGCGGCCGTGGGATCAGCTACGCTATCCGCACCGGGGGTCGTCGCCCCCGCTACTTGTGCTTGTTCAGTCGTCATTTTGACCTGAAACAAAAATTTTAAATTTTTCAAAATATGCCTCAGTTGCCATGGCGGCCGAAAGGATGATGTAGTCAAGATTCACTATGACAATTCCATTTATCAAATAGTTTTATCTTCATCAAACAACACATAAGACGTCAACCACAAAATTGTAATATTATTAGGTATTGTTTACTAGCTGACCAGCGCAACGTTTGCATAGCGTTTGTATGGGAAAATAAAATTGTCGTTTTTAGTATTTTCCTAGAAAGTTTTCTATATTTTCTCGCCGTTTAAAGGCTCACTCAAACAGCCGCGATGGTGGTGGCGGTAGCGGTGGTGATCTGATCGCGCGATCACTTGTACACAGACTGCCGCGGTGGCGATCAGGGCGTGACCAGCGATCACAGCCATACCGCACGATCAAGCACGCGCACAATACGGTGTTGTTCTAATTAACAAGATGTTTAAATAAAATCAATCAATCAAATCGAAAAATACTATTCTACAGGTTCTTGCGCGCACTTAGACACGTCACTTACAATGAATCTTTAAATCGCGGCTGTTTGAGGGGTCACCTTCCCTGAACTTGCACAAATACTTCAAGATCAAAATTAGCCAAATATGTGCAGATATTTTCGAATTTTAGCGAGACTTTACGCACAGCAGTTCTTATTTTAATAATAGATGCACAGAAAAGATAAATTTTCAAATAAAAAAAACAAAAGAAAGTCACAATATAAAAATAAGCATAACATTTTCTGCCAGTATTTCAGTTTGCGGCCTCCTTCTACATAATTCACACAGCGTCGCCTGATCCTAAAGTAAGAGAACCAAGCTGACAGATGCTCTTCAACAAGCAATGAGACTGAAATGGAGATGGGCAGGACATAATATATCGAGACAAACGGTGGACTAAACAACTAACTAAGTGGATAGGTCCCATGGGAAAAAGAAAGGTAGGAAGGCAGAAGAAAAGATGGTCCGAGGATATCATACAGACAGCGGGCAAAGAATGGATGGAAATAGCTACAAATAAGCAAACATGGAAAAAATTGGAGGAGGCTTTTACCCTTAAAGGGACCGTACATTAACAACAAACTAACCTAGTTATAAGCACACATGTAATGCAAACTAACATACTAACTTTAATGTAATGTAAATTTTATAAGTACGGAAATAAAAAATATTTAAAATATATAAAAAAACGGCTTAACCAGCTTATGTTATGGGTACCAGACAACGGATTTAGGTATTATTGTAAATAGATACATAAAATACGTATCAACAGGCCATTCCCGTTGGTAGTAGGATAAAATAATATTGACTTGTATTTCCGGATTTTCTAATTTTTTTTTAAACACCCAGACTCGATAACAAACTGTCTGCAGTCGGTCCCTCATAACTGAAGATCGTGGTCAGCTTCAGGGTTACATCTGGAGCGGATGATCTGCCTCCACCGGCTTCTGTCCAGCGCATCTCCTACGACCGTGTAGAATTTTGTCGACGACAAGTCTTTCACTTGATCGGTCCATCTTGTTGGTGAACGACGGACTTCGGTGTTCCCAACCACAATCAGCTTTTCCAGACTTCCGTCGCCTCTGCGCATTGTGTGTCCAAAATAGGAGAGGATGCGCTGTCTGCATATGGTGGACAACATAACAAACACAAACGCCATCATATATTATTGTTTGCACCGAGCGGGAATCGAAATCCCGATCTGGTGCACTCCAGCGCCCTCTGGTGCCATAGGATCACTACCGACGCACTATGCGAATTGTGAAGAATTTATTATAGTTGGAATAACGCCTAATCCTAAAACTGTGAACTTGAACCCATTTTGCTCTCGGCTAACATTGAACTGTTTTATTTATAACTAGATTGTAAATATTCAATTCTCACGTACAAGTGAATAATTTTGGATGGTATCTTACAAGAGCTACTAGTTGCTACATAGCCGGCTAACGTTTTTATTTTCACCGACGACATGATACCCGTTTTCACCAACAATTCCTAAAATTTAAAAGTCTAACAGATTTTTCTATGTCGAAATCCTAGTTTTTGGTACCTCTTCATCTTCTTCTTCAGCGTCTATAGCATATGCCTCTCCATGTTTCCTCCATAATGCACGGCTCTCCGTGTTTCTCATCCACGTCGCTAGTAGCTCCTTCGTGAGATCGTCAGCCCATCTGGCTGGTGGCCTGCCAACACTTTTTCTCCCCAGTCGAGGTCTCCACTCGAGAACGCATTTGCTCCATCTCTCATACGTAGGTTTTGGTACGTAGTACGTACGATTTTTAAAAACCGATGAATCGATAAATTTTATGTGTCATACACTTGGTCATACACGTACCAAAAACATGGATTTTGACATAGGAAAATTTGTTATGAGACTTCTAAATTTTAGGAAATGTTTTTGAAAACGGGCATTACTCTCAAATTCGTCTAACTTAGCCGAAGTCACAGACATAATGTCTCAAATGAAATCAAAGAATTTTTATTCAAATAGGCATATAACAAGCACTTTCGAATCGTCACATTTTTTCCTACCACCAATTCAGACGGCAGATTTGTGCTAAGAAGAACTGGCAAGTGGCCCGAAGAGCAGTCTCCACATTACGAGAGCTTATTCGCATAACTTTCGTCAACTTCGCGTTTAGTGTAGAGCTGGGGATCGGTATAAGCCCACCACACATTCCCACCGCTGTGTCTCCTGTAGACTCAGGGTCACCAACGGCGACCACATTGACAATAAGCAATAGCTTATTGACGTCCCGGGGGAGAAACTACAGCTGTCTTGGAACTCACAAATAGATAAAGTATGAAATATTGAAGTGTAGATGGATACACAGAATCCATGCATCAGACTAGCGTACAATTTAATTGTCTCGTAACCCGTCCGTCTGTCTGTCGCCCACGCAAAAACAACATCCTATAATAATCCGTTTATGTTTTAATTTTACGAACTCACATCATTTACAGTCACATAAGACTGTGAACATATTTAAGACGAAAGACAGATGCGAGCAAATGCTGATGTTTTGGTATTTTTAATACTTAATGAGCCTGACTTCGTTCGCGGTTTTGATATAGATCGCGTTTGACCGAATTTTGAGAATACCAAACCGTAGCACGATGTGAAGTGTATTGCCTCGCCACAGAACTGTTTTAATGTGTATTAAGTGAAAATTGTTTCTCTCGTGTCATGTAAGTGACTACTTTTTGTGTCTTTTGATAATAAAAAATATTTAAACCGATGTAAAGTTAAATCAGCGCCATATATTGGTAGACACATGATTTGTTAATATTTAGCGATTTGTGGGGTGCAGCGCCACCTTGTCCAGGATGAAAATAAGGCGCCGCGTTTTTTGATGCCTTTTATTATCCATGGCGGAGCTGCAATCATTTGACAGTTAGGTCTAACTTACAAAGAGCACGATGTAGCGCGAAACGCGACGCCAACGCACATGATACAAGCTCTTATAGTAGAAAATATATGCGTTTATCGCTTTCCGCTCGTCATCATCACGTACGTTTACGGGATGGGGTCAGCTATTTCTTAATAATGATAATGAAATCGTTTTTTGAGAGAAGTAAGCTTTCACAGCACGTTTCGTAGTCATGTTAATAAAAGTTGAATCTTAATTGTGTCCTCACCTTTCTTTCCGGTATCGGTGGGTGTGTGCCAGAATATTTTAAATAATACTCTATTGTCCTCCAAATTGGAAGAAACACATATTTGATCATTTCCCTGTTATCCGGGGCCGAGAAAAATAAGCATTTCACTTTCTTTTTATAATATATCTTTACATAGAATAAAATGAACTCTGTCTGTCCCTATTGTATGCTTAGATCATTAAAACTACTACAATTAATAATGTTTTCAATCCGGATTTCAAATCCCTAATCAAAAGCTAAAATCCCAGATAAGAATTCCAAAGCTAAAGCTTTAATATGAAACGTACAGCTGTGTTTGAAAAACGCATTATTGTACGTAACAAAAAGGTATAGAATAATCTGACTCCCAAACGAAATAAGAATTAGGCAACTCTAATCAGATTTCAACACAATTTCATCGAATACTAGACGTAATCCAAATGCACACTTTTTTTTTATATACCACAAAGGTGGCAAACAGGCATACGGCCCGCCTGATGGTAAGCAACACCGTAGCCTATAGATGCTTGCAATACCGGGGTATCACTCACGCGATGCCAACCCTCCCAACCCCCCCCCCCCCCCCCCCCCCCAAGTGGCCCAATGATATTTGGCTACCATGTTCTGTAAGGTGGAGGTCTTTTCCCAGACGGGCTGCTCTGATTTGAGCAGATGATCCGCTGTGCCCTACCTCTTTCGGCTGTATGCTTGTTTGCCACCTTTGTGGTAAAAAAAAACCTGTATAGAGCGATTTCAAATGATATTTATGATTGTCTAACGTCAGACGGTCCTGTTAACTTTCCCTATTATTATTTTTGTTGTTTATTCCCAAAGCAATCATAATATTATTTCCATCCACTTCATTTTTATGTATAGCTTGGAATATGTCATAAACTATTTACGAACAGCGTTAAGATTCATGGTTTATTTAACGCGATAATAGTAAATGTCAGAATGAATTGTGTACTTGGATCATTATTTTGAATAAAATGAGCCATCAAGTATATTCCCACTGTGGTTGTGATGGTTACCACGCCAGACCGCCACCCAGGAGGTCCCGGGATCGATCCCCGGTCGGGTCATGATAAAAAACGAACTTTTTCTGATTGGCCTCGGGTCTTGGATGTTTATCTATATATGTATTTGTTATAAAATATAGTATCGTTGAGTTAGTATCCCATAATACAAGTTTCGAACTTACTTTGGGGCTAGCTCAATCTGTGTTATTTGTCCCTATATATTTATTTATTTATATATTTACTATACTAAAAAATCAAAAAATACTTTATTCTGTAGGCCCTCGTGGGTACTTAGACACGTCACTTACAATGAATCTGTATGAAATAAGCTACTCTTTAAACTACAACCATATCGGAAACAAGCAAAATGACCACTGGGGAAAGCTAAAGGCGTGTACGCACGACCGAACACGAACATGGTGAACATCGAACACGAACACGGAACATGTGGTTCGCACGTGTGGACGTAAATTAGCAAAGCGAACATGAACACCTACAAACATAGTTCTACTTGTGTTCGCGCGCAACCACTTACGACCAAACAAGAACATGGTGTCGAACAAAAGAGGCTACCAAGCCTTAATCTTTTGGTTCGATGTTCGAGTTAACAATGTTCTTGTTCGGTCATGATGAGAACCTCTTTCACACAGAACAACCAAATTGGATCGACACGAACACTTTTGACGAACAAATTGTTTGATGTTCGTTAGTGGTACGCAAGTGCGAACAAAGTGTTCGTGTTCGATGTTCACCATGTTCGTGTTCGGTCGTGCGTACACGCCTTTAGAGCATTAAACCAGACCGGAGACGACACGCGCAACAATTCCTACGCAAAAAATTCTGCCTCTATCAGCGGGGGGTGAGGTAACACACATACAATCACGTCGCTATAAACGCACACAACATTATTATCGCACACAATCTTAAACTACACGCACACAATCGCAACTATAATAGTTTCATATGACGGGTATGACCGCCGCTCTCGTACCTTTGACAGAGGGGTACGCCTATGAGTGTCGCCTCCGGTCTGGTTTAATGCTCTAAGGGGGAAAGAAATTGCTAAAGAAATCCAGTAAAACTAAAATAAAATCATTTAGCTTGCAAGCATGTTACCACAATAAGGTATGACAATCTGATTCAAAAACAATCGTTGAATTTCATTGAATGTCTTGTGCCAAGTATAATGAAACCTAATATAAAACTTATATTAGGTTATTTAATAAACTAGCGAAACTAACGCCACTTCGTTTCGGGACAAGCCCACCACACATTCCCATCGATGTGTCTCCTGTAGCCAGAATCAACAACGGCGACCTCAGATTGACAATAAGCGATGAAGCTTATTGACGTCCCGGGGGAGAAAACTACTGCTGTATTGGAACTCACAACGAATTTAATCAGAAAGATAATCGGAGTAGGAAGTATTGAAAGGACTTCCCTCCTTAACAACTATGTGAGAAACAGTAATTTGAAGCAACGCAATTTCGTTTGCAACATATTCCGCTTTCCCGTGGGAATTTCGTAAAAACCTATCTTATCGGATGCCTACGTCATAGAAAATACACATCATCCATGGGCGGCGGTGATGACACCTTCAGTTGACAAATAAGCTTGTTTGCCAACCACTTTCATAAAAAAATCTATATTTTAGGACGCAGTTTTTGTTTTCCCGTGACGTCACATAATATTAATGGCGACTACTCATCAATACTGTTTTCATCTTGGAAATTAATGAGGTGATTTTGATGCCCTCTTTTGTTTACGAGCGTAAAGATGACGGTGTTTTACATATGACCGATATTTATTTACACAGAATCACTCTTGTGGAACGGATTATAAAATTTTTGGGGTTCCATAGTAAACAAGAAACTCTTATAGTTAAAATGTCACTTATGGTGAAAATTCTAAAAGAAAATAATACAAATGTAATGAAAAATTTATATATATGTATTACGAATGATGTTATGATGATGATGTCAAGTAAATATTTTTATATGACTTAATAAATAAATAAATAAATAAATAAATATATAGGGACAATTCATACAGATTGATCTAGCCCCAAAGTAAGTTCGAAACTTGTGTTATGGGATACTAACTCAACGATATTATATTTTATAACAAATACATATATAGATAAACATCCAAGACAAGAGGCCAATCAGAAAAAGTTCGTTTTTCATCATGACCCGACCGGGGATCGAACCCGGGACCTCCTGGGTGGCGGTTTGGCGTGGTAACCATTACGCCACGGAGGTCGTCAACTAAAACGTTATGTATAGATAGTTTATAAAAGAGTCCGATTTGTCTCATTGTTTCGCTATATCCATCTGTCCGTCCGTCCACGGCATAGCTCGCGAGCGAGAAGGTTAATACTAGAAAGCTGTAACTTTGAAAGTCTACACAAACATATTAACTATGCCACACTATGCTAACAAAGTGGTAGAACATAACTGGAAAATAGTAGATTTTACAACAAGTGCACAAAACGAATCATTTCTATCCGAGACTTTTAGCAGCCCGAGCCGAAGGCGAGGGCTGATAGTAATGTCGAGGATAGAAATGGTTTTGTGGACGAGTTATAAACTCTGCTTTTCACATCGATTGCGAGGAAATAAATAAATAAACGCAAGAAAAACAAGACCCTGTTTCCCATTTCCCGCCGCTTTTTTTTTTTAAATCTTACGACTTTGAAATTAGGCTTGGGCTGCAGACCTATACAGCCTACTATTAAATTAATTTTGTAATAAAATAATTTTCTTAAATTAATTAAATAACCTACCGTACTTTAATTTAAATTTTAATATCTTTTATGACTTAAAAAACACATTAGGCAAATAAATTAAAGTAAATATTATAAAATAACAAATTCTATCTCTGAACTTTTTGTTGTGTTTGGCTGTATGGCTTATTTCCTTTGTCTTAATATAGATACATTTATGAGTTTACTTTTCTGCCCTTGTGCACAAAATTCGATTTTGTGCAGCCTGTATCCTGCGCAAATAAGCACTTTCTGAGCATGAGAAGTGAAAAAATATTTTTTGGCCGCCACCCCTACATGTTTTTTTAAGCGCAAAGAGTTTGCTTATGAACAATTTACGAGTGCAGACATCTTAATTTGGTTCTCTGTCAGTCGAGTTCAAAAGTGTCTCTTTTTTCCCAGAAGTGGGTATAAGTTTTTAAAAAACATTCTCACTTTACATGTACTTTTACATAATATAAATAAACAATTTTTTACGAATATCCTCTAGTGACATTAAATATCCATATTCCCACTCGATTTTCGTGACGGTAATGACCAAACACATTACATTGGAGATACGCGTATCGAACGGTATCTAAGGGATACAACACACCATCATTACCCCCCTAAGTAACCGATTTTTCAGTCATTTTACAGTCTATACATAGAATACTGGAGAAATGCTTTACTGTGAGATGGTAATGGCACAGTAAATATATAAGCTTATATATTTACTGTGGTAATGGTTTCGCATCAGTAGACCAATGTAGAGTATATATGAACAAAAATAAGATATATAAATGATGATTTTATTTACATTTATTTACCAGCTGTTGCCCGCAGCTTCGCCCGCGTAAAAATTAGCCTATGTTGGGCTCTGTACTCTACAATATGTATACAAATTTTCATAATGAACTCTGGCGCCTGCAATAATACACGACACGTACAGTCCTATTACTCCCGTTCCCGCGTGAATTCTATAACATCCCGTCTTTGTCCTTGTCAACATCTTAAAGGGAATCAGCAAAAATTTCAGCTTTCTAGGTTGAGCGCCCTCGATAATACACGTGTAGTCGCCTAGGTGGTAGGTCACCCCATTTCATCCCTCTAGGGGTTAAATTTTTGAAATCCTGAAACATGTACTCTTACTCATTTACCGCCAGGAGTATTCCTGCGAAGTTTCAAATAAAATGGTCTAACTAATCTAGTTTCTTCATACAAACTTTGGACCCCCGTTTCGAAAAATACTTTCTTAGTGCATCTCATACCTCATACCTCATAGGGAAACTATGTGCCAAATTAGGAGTCTCTAGACCCAGCCTTGACCCAGCCAGACCCAGGTTGAAATGTCAGTCACCAATCATTCAGTTTCTTCTTTTATATATTTAGACTAGTAAAATACTCGCAACTTCGTTTGCTTATATCTCGGTTTCCCGTAGGAATTTTGAAAAATTCTTTCTTAGTACACCCCTAGACGTCGTAAGGAACCTACAGTCCAAATTTGGAATCTCTATTCCCAGTGGTTTGGGCTGTGCGTTGATATATAGTTAAGTCAGTCAGGACTTTGAATTTTATATTATAGATTTATGATGAATAATTTTATAAAGAAAAAAATTGTGGTCACTATGTTGCTCCTCTGCTTCTTTTCTTTCTTTTTATATTTATTTCTTACATTATTTAACGAATGGATTCCACCTGAATAAAGACCAAGAGGAAGACCAAGAAAGAGATAGTTAGACGAACTGGCGGAATTCAATAGAAACTGGGAAAGAGAAACCGCAGAGAGGGATAGTTGGAGAAAGAGAGGAGAGGCATTTGCCCAGCAGTGGGACATAAATGGCTGTTAAAAAAATTGCAATGTATTTTAGAAAAAAAGTATTACGTATATTTTTAAAAAAGGTTCAACTCTCACTCTTTAACTGTTGAGTTTCTTGCGGCATTTTTTTTTTTACCGATTGGTGTTACAATACAATCGTTGAACACAATATAATATGTAAATAATAAAACACAACTTGAGTACATAAATTGATTGAGTAAATCCAACATTTTTTATGACAACCTAAGATGCAGCCTCCCCGTCGTGCAAATGTCTGCGGGAGATCGGCTAGACGAGACGGACTCGATCGATAAGTGGTTCCGATTCACTGTACTTAAGTTTTCCATTAGTGATATATTTTTAAATGAGATTAGATATATACTATAATATATTAAATTCAAATTCAAAACTTATATTCAGAGAATAGGTTTTCACAAACACGTTCTCTTGTCAGAGTATAAAGTAATAAATGATTTGTATAAATTAATCTACTCTATAAACTACTACCATTTCGGAAACAAAAGCAAAATGACCACTGGTAAAAGAAATGGCGGAAGAAAACCAGTTACGACCTTTTTTTGTCATTTAAAAATATATCGTACATTTTTTTACATACAATTTTAAACTAGGAATTTGTAAAAATATTTTATATTCCTGTACAAATTAAACGTATTTCTATTGCTATTCAGCGAGGTAACGTTGCCAGCGTTGTGGGTAGGTACCCTGCCACAAAAATGGACCCTGTCTTTCCTGTCCTGTCCTGTCTGTCCTCGCGTTAAATACGGGGTAACACGGTTCCCCTTTCCTGATTCAGAACACAGAAGAGAACTCGGAACAGATAGTCCTTTAAAACTGCGAAAAGACGAATAAAATGTCACCCCCTCTTTTAAGGGATTGGGGGCAGATTTCAAAAAAAAAGATGCACGATTTTTCTGTCAGTCCCAAATAGTCCGCATACCAACTTTTTGCTTTCTATCTTGAAAATTGCGAAATGCTCCATACAAACTTCCACCCTCCATTTTAGGGAAGTGGGGGGTTAGAAAGAGACAAAAAGTAGCCTATGTCAATCTCCATCCCTTCAACTATCTCCACTTTAAAAATCACGTCAATTCGTAGCTTCGTTTTGTTGTGAAAGACAGACAAACAAACAGACACACACACACTTTCCCATTTATAATATTAGTATGGATGGATAGTATGGATTATAATATCTTTATGTTTTGTTTAATTTATAAATTACTAGCTTTTCCCCGCGGCTTCGCTTGCGTTAATTTTATGACATAGCTTAAATCTCGTTTGTGCGCGACTTGTGGCGCCATCTGTTGGCCGATAGCATCCCATACAGCGCCCTCTATAGTAGAAAAAATATTTTCCCATTGGAATGACATACTTTCACGGGATAAAAAGTAGCCTGTGTTGGGCTCTGTACCCGTGACAATATATATACAAATTTTCATAATGATCGGCTGATTAGTTAAGCCGTGAAGGAATGACAAACAAACAAACTCACTTTCTCATTTATAATATTAGTCAGGAAGTTAGGATTACAGTTTGCCAATCTAACGCTAGTATATAATAAATCTATGATTATAAGTACATCGTTTGTTTGTGGACAATATAAAACATTCAAACCATTCCGGTCGGCGTTACGTATCCCGATTTCAGCGGATACCAGACAGCGCCAAAGTAAACATGAATTTAAAGTACCCGAGCTATCCATTCACCGCAGAAATATAATGAAAACACACTATCGATCGACCTGCTGTTCTCAAGTGTTTTCTGGCTTATAAATACTTTACTCATGTTCCAACAAATTACATAGGTAAATTAGTTTCGAAGCCTATTCAACACAAACATTCATTGCGATTTTTCCCGGAACACACGGTAATTTATATTTTATGCTTATGTTATATCTCTCACTATTTTTAACTTAGAAACATGTCATATTAACCCATAATCATCCCACTGCAGGGATACGGGTCTCCCGTCAATCGAAGGGGACTAGAGCGTACTCTGCCACGCTGCTCCAATGCGGATTGGCCGAGGCCGGTATTTTCAAGCCGCCCGAAGGTCACCGACTTGCCGTGACGACCGTCATCTACTGATAACAGCCAGGACCAACGGCTTAACGTGCCCTCCGAAGCACGGAGAAGCTAGAGATAACGAAACCCATCCAAACACTGGCTAGGATCGACGTCGCTTGACTTGCGTGTTCATATTAGAGTGCGACACATAGCGACGCCATCGAGCTCCTCACAATTATTAATATATTCTCAACAAGCTTTTTTGCCCGCGTCTTCGTCCGCGTGAAGTTCCGGACCCGTTCCCGTGGGAACCACATTGAATTTCGGGAAAAGCTATAGCCTATGTCACTCCCTGATAATGTAGCAGTCTACTGGTAAAAGAATTTTTGAAATCGGTCTAGTAGTTTCGGAGCCTATTCAATTCAAACAAACAAATCTTTCCTCTTTATAATATTACTAGCGGACCGCCCCAGCTTCGCACGGGTTTCTAGATCCCACATTTTTTTGGAAATATAATATATCCTATGTTACCCGGTTAATGTACCTTCCCAAAGGTGAAAGAATTTTTGAAATTGGTCCAGTAGTTTTCGAGTTTATTCATTACAAACATACACACAAAATTACAAATCTTTCCTCTTTATAATGTTAGTGTAGATTAGGTTATAGTATTATTATAGATTAACTTCACCAAATCTAGCATGGCAATAAATATTTTTAATACTAGAGTATACGTAGGTACATGTCAAAGGATTGTAATGAGCAGTTTTCTTTTAGTTATTTTATAGCTTTTCTAAACACTCGATAGATGGCGCAGCCTGGCACTTTTGGTAATAAAAGAGTGGGTGGGTGGAGTGACATTTTTGTTACAAAGTTGTCATTTATTTTAAAATTTTAAAAAAAAGTTTGAAGAAAGTATTACTACAATGTATTAAATTATGTAAGTAACAACTTTTTGAGGTTTTACTTACAGTACATTTGTACAGTCTTCTTGCCTCAGAGTACCCTGGCTGGGCAAGAATGCCATGGAAAGCACCCACGTCATGAACATTTATACTAAGACTGGCCAATACAATTTTCCTCTCTGATTCATGTAAGCATAATTGCGCCACACTGCAAGCAAGAAGAGCGGAACCCTACACTGTGCGTGACCCGACACTCGCTTTCCCAGTTTTTCCATAAACTAGATAACTTAATTATGACGGACAGTGAAAAACTTTTAGCCCAATTAACTTGCTAACTGAATACCTCAAATTCCTGTATATTGGCAGTACCTAGTCGGATATTAAAATGGTGTTGTGACACGCGACATTTATCACTATAGTTTGTTCAAGATATAAAGTCTAATGTAACAAACGAATTCTATACCAAACTAATGCGCGTATTACACTACACGATATTCAGAGTCTAACAAAAGAGATGGTGCAATACGAATAAGCGAGAAGCACTTACAACTTCTCACTTCTTAGTATTGCACCATCTCTTTTGTTAGACTCTAAATATCGTGAAGTAATTTCGGAAAATACTTTCTTGTCATATGCCTACGACACCCTCCAAATATTTTTATTGTATACCACAGAGTTGGCACTGAAGCATACGACCCGCCTGATGGTAAGCATCACCGTAACCTATAGACGTTTGCGGGTATATCACTCACGCGTTGCCAACCCTCCCTACCCCCCCAAGTGGAGCTCTGGAGACCTTACTCACCGTACACAACATGGCCGAGACCAATGCTATTTGGCTACGATCTTCTGTAAGGAGGTCCTTCCCCAGACGGGCTGCTCCGATTTAAGCGGATTATCAGCTGTGCCCTACCTCACAGCATAGCAGTTTTAATAGATAAATAAATAAAAATAAAAAAAACATCGCGCGGTCTAACATACATAGTCATAGAGCTCAATGTAGCTCAAAACGCCGTCAACGCGCGTACATGTATATAGATTCCTTGTTAACTTACAACGGAACCCTAAAAAGCTTTTATTGTCTCTCTTTCCAGCAACTTCGCAAGTCAGTCTGGCGTCGACCCCTCCCTATGGCCTTCATTTAAAATAATGCCTCTAAGCAAAATATCAATACAAATATTAAATATGTATCGTCGCCACTAAACAGCGTCTAGACGTCGTTTCAGAGCAACGGACGACCATGTAAATGTACACCGCATTATTAATAAAGAGATGAAGGCGGTATTACCCGCAATCATGTTTTTTTATAGTACGGAACTAAAGTTTTAAACTTATACTAGGAGGAACCTACGCTACTTCGAAATCTGCGGAACTGTATAATAATACCTTCGATAGTATTTTGTTTGTTAAAACGTGTAACAAATACATTCCCGAATTCAGACTTTAGGAAGGTTGGCAAGTCATTCCATGTAGAGTTTCAAATCCTAACTTATATTATAAATGAGAAAGTGAGTTCGTTTGTTTGTTATTCCTTCACGGCTTGACTAATCAGCCGATCATTATGAAAATTTGTATATTATTGTCAGGGGTAGCCCAGAGCCCAGCATAGGCTTTTTATCCTGTGAAAGTATGTCATTCATTCTAATAGGAAAATATTTTTATATTATAACAGAATGGTGCCACAAGTCGTGCTATGGGTTAGTTTTTTGTCAAACGAGAACGAGATCTATGTCATAAAATTAACCACGAGCGAATGTGCGGGGAAAAGCTAGGGAATAATAAATAAAACGTATATTTAAATACGAAATCTCCACGACCCCCATGCGAGACTGAAATGTTAAAACTCGTCTGTACCTACTACCTGTAATTGTACGGTTTCACCAAACATTTATAACTCGCCCGATCATCATTATTACTCGAACGTATTGATTTGTAATAAATACATAGCCAGTTCACGAATCACCTCCGCATATCGTCTTAAATATATTTTATACTTAGCAACATCTTTTAATTATTTCTTCACTAGCTTTTCCCCGCAGCTTCGCTCGCATTTTTTATGACACAGATCACGTTTGACAACAAAACAACCCATAGCGCGATTTGTGGCGCCATCTGTTAGCTGATAGCCCATCCCATACAGCGCCCTCTATAGTAGAAAAAATATTTTCCCATTGGAATGACATACTTTCAGGGGATAAAAAGTAGCCTATGTTGGGCTCTGTACCCCTGACAATATGTATACAAATTTTCATAATGATCGGCTGCTTAGTCAAGCCGTGGAGAAATAACAAACAAACAAATAAATAAACAAACAAATAAATAAACAAACAAACTAACTTTCCCATAAAGAATATTAGTATGATCATTCAAGGTGTTAACGTACATCTTTTTGGTCCTTCGAGACGGATCAATGTACAAAAATCAATGTGTTCCGAAAACGGTCGAAATAGCCCATTTCAATGCTCCTCCAAAACCACTCAAATGCTAAAATTGTCGACTGTGACCTGCACAGTTTTAGTTGCCAATTAACAGGTAAACGAATACCAAAGTACTAGTTCAAGCACTAATGTTTATGGCTTCAAAACGCTGTTACCGTAAATAGGCCACATCAGGTCACAAGAACAGTCTATATATAGTTTTATACACGTTCCGCTTATAGTAAACCAGACGCTCCCATAAGATTTATATTTGGCTTTTGGTATTTGGAAATTTTTATGGTTTAAAGTTCTTTTTGGTTTTTATAGGAAGAGAATAGAATCTCTGAGTTCCCCCTCTAATAAATAGAGTATGATTTGTTTGCAATACACAATATTAGGACACAGTATACATAAACAAGATTAAGAGAAAATAATGGATGATATGTGGAGAAAGAATGTTACGATAGAAATTACGAATGATTTAAGAGAAGTACGGCAGAGCTCCACCTTACAGAAGATCGTAGCCAAATAGCATTGGTCTCGGCCATGTTGTGTTCCTACGGTGGGTAAGGTCTCCAGAGCAGAGTGATACCCACGGTGTTGCAAGCGTCTATAGGCTACGGTGATGGTTACCATCGGGCGGGCCGTATGCTTGTTTGTCACCTTGGTGGAATATTAAAAAAAACAGCTTACAGGCTAGTATAACCGCAACAAGGCGACCTTATTGCTAAAATCTTTTCAAGGCAACCTTACGGTAACGAACTTGTATGGACTGGGCACAGTGAGCACAGATAAACACAAACTGTGCAAACGCGTGTCGGGTCACGCACAGTGTTTCCGTATTTATTAAGCTTTGCTTGCTTGCAGAGGAGTGCAGTGTCATATTCTATGACATTTGTATGTTTTAATCAACTAAACTTATTTGTAAGATTATCGACTTCTTCTTTTTATTCTGTATTTCACTTTACGTGGGGTCAGCACAGCGTGTTAATCTTTTTTTTATACCACAAAGGTGGCAAACTTGCATACGGTCGGCCTGATGGTAAGCCGTCACAGTAGCCTATAGACGCTTGCTATACCGGGGGTATCACTCACGCGTTATCAACCCACCCAAATAAAGCTCTGGAGACCTTACTCACCATAGAAACACAACATGGCCGAGACCAATGCTATTTGGCTACGATCTTCTGTAAGGTGGAGATCCTTCCCCAGACGGGCTGCTCCGATTTGAGCGGATTATCCGCTGTACCCTACCTCTCTTAAATCAGTCGTCATCTCGATCGTAACATTCCTTCTCCACATATCATCCATTCTTTTCTTTGATTAATCTGATGAATCATTTCTTTGATCTTCCCCTATTTCTTATTTTTCCAACTCTCATGTACAGTCAAGAGCATGCCGAACATTACACTTCAGACTTTGTACCATTCTTAATTTCTATCTCATAAGAGCCAAAATTGTACAGCAAGTATAAAGCTCGACGTGCTCCTGACCGTACAATACCATTCTAATGACTTTCCCTTGTTCTTCTCATAATATACACATGCCATCCCATTCTACCACTTCTATTTATAAGGCCGACAAAATCACAATATAAAAACACCGAAAGCACACATAATAAGCGATTAAAGAACATATTATGTAAATATTATAATATGACAAAGTATCATTTTTTACTATCTAATCGTTAACAAGCGGCCGATCGATGAGAAAAGTTTATCAACTTATTCAACATATACCCACACTGTTTGAATTGCCGCGTACTATTTCCACTTGGATATGGATTGGTTCCTTTTTTTATGCTGTACAACAGTCAAACAATCTTTGGAGTTATGATATAGTAATAAATATCTGTAACACAGGCGCTAGTATTACTAAAATGACCTCTATCAGTTCGAGAGTTTTTCCCTAAAGAACCTTAACTTATTTTTTTTGTGTTTTTACTTTTTTTTCTGTCACCTCTCGTTCAGTCGTCGATACAGACATGTCAGAATATTTAACTACGTATAGCATAATGTAAGTTTATTATTAATATATTTTATTTATCTGTGATATATAATTTAGTTATTAGGTAACCAGTAGATTAGGTACTTTTAATTTTATCCCGCCAACAATTCTGCCTTACCCAATTGACTGGTAGAGAATGCTTTAGGCATTAAGTCCGCCAATTGTACTTTTCTTTGTGCAATAAAGATTAAATAAATAAATAGAATTAATTACTGATGTTTTTAAGAGTATAAGAAATAAATAAATGTATATTTATTCAGTAGATTTTTTAAGTAAGTATATATAAGGCCCACTTTTAAGTCTCTTTAAAAACTTTTTTTTTAAATCAATTTCACATTACAAACAATACAAATCCTTACTTCTGGTGACATAACATTACAACATAATTTCCATAAAAAACTGTATCATCTCGGTGGTATCAAAGTTTTAATCATGTATCTCGTAGGTTTATTTTAAAAGAAACATATCGTTGGGTATGATCAATAAACAATGCCAAGTTTTACAACGAATCATAGTTTAAATATGAAAAAGGGAATATTGAAAAAGTTTAACATATTTTTTTACATCACAAAGTTGGCAAAAAAGCATACGGCCCGCCTGATGCTAAGCATTACGGTAGCCTATAGACGCGTGCAATACCAGAGGTATCACTCACGCGTTGCCAACCCAAAAAAATTGTGGTTACAAAATTACGACAGGCCCCTATTTTGTTTTGTTGAGTAGGTAGTTTAATAATATATATTTAGTTATTTTATCTAGTAAACTATTCGCATATCCCAATACATTAGCGCTCTGATTTATTACATACAAAAGACATTCAAAACTTAATCCTATCGCCATACTTATTAAGATTAAAATACTACAACGAGTAATCCTAATTGAAGTAGCCTTATTGTCTGTGAGTAAATCAGTCAATGACCCAGAATTAATATGTATTAGTATCGGGTCACAAGGGGTTTTGACCCCTTCGACCCCCTTGTTATGATGTTGTATGAACATACCTGGGGAGGAGAAGGGGGCTAAATCTATTTTTATGTAATACTAGCGGACCGCATGGATTTTACTAATATCTCTAATTTTTATTCCTATGTTACCCGAGTGTAATTGGAAACGGTGAAAGAATTTTGAAATCGATTCAGCAGTTTTTGAGTGTATTCGTTTCAAACAAAAATACAAATTATTAACCGACTTCAAAAAAGGAGGAGGTTCCTTGTTTCATTGTATGTATTCCTGACTGACTTAACTATATTTTAACGCACAGCCTTTCTTATGAGAGGAAGGCCATTCTTAAGAGAGGTAGGGCACAGCGGATAATCCGCTCAAATCGGAGCAGCCCGTCTGGGGAAGGACCTCCACCTTACAGAAGATCGTAGCCAAATAGGATTGGTCTCGGCCATGCTGTGTTCCTGCGGTGAGTAAGGTCTCCATAGCTCCACTTGGGGGGGTTGGGAGGGTTGGGAACGCGTGAGTGATCTCCCGGTATTGCAAGCGTCTATAAGCTACGGTGATGCTTACCATCAGACGGGCCGTATGCTTGAAAAAAAAGGTCTAGAGATTCCAAATTTGGAATATAAGTTCCTTACAACGACGTCTAGGGGTGTACTAAGAAAGTATATTTATTGAAGCAGGCAACGCTTTAACGCCTATGGTACTACCGATTATCAAAAAAAATCGCGGGTCTCCCACTCGCCAAACTCCCCCCTGTCAATTTTCTTCTTATTTTCTCCATTCCTTTTATAAGTCGGTAACGACTCAAGGAATTCTGTGACATCTCTGCGCTCAATGAGCGACGGTGATCACTTACCGTCAAGTGACTTGCTAGTTTGTCAACGTCTTCCATAAGAAAAATACAAAAACAAATCATATTTGGTCCGACTACCAAGGTTTTGTATCAGTAGACATAATTATGATTTATTATTAACTCAAGGACAATTTTATCTAGATAGGGGAAGGTTTCGCGGCAAATAATCTGTTATGGAGGCAAAACAAGTAACTTCTTCAAGATTCAGACATTTTGTTATAATAATTTATGGTGTTTGTGTTGTTATTTCATCAGTTACAAAGATTTTGTAACTTAAATATTGTTCAGAATAGCAAGAGACAAAAGACAAATGTACCTATATGTTACCGGAAATGTATGTAATCTGCAAATGTATACAATTTCTAGGAAATGTGTTAATATGAAGGTGGCCTCGTACCCTTCGGTCGCTCGGCTTTTGATGGTCACAAGCTAAACCTAACCTAACCCAGAAATATCTGTACATAAAATAATTGAAACACGTAATTCATCAGACAAAGCTGGGTTAGGTTAGAGTTAGCTTGTGACCACCAAAAGCCGAGCGACCGAAGTGAGCCAGGCTCTCTTTAAAATAACACATTTCCTAGGAATTGTATACATTTCATTGATTACATACATTTCCAACAACAAACAGTCATATTAACCAATAATCATCCCACTGCTGGGATACGGGTCTCCCTTCAATCGAAGGGTATAAGAGCATACTCTGCCACGCTGCTCCAATGCGGATTGGCAGAGGCCAGTGTTTTCAAGCAGGCTGAAGGCCACTGACTTAGCTTAACGACCGTACTTTATCATCACATCACAGATAGGTCATCAGATAACAGCCGGGACGACGACGGCTCTGAAAAAACGATTTAATATGGTGCATATTCAAGATTGTTCGAAATTATAAATTACACTGCATTCCGTTTCTAATTGGTTACTATCAAACTAGTTTAGACATTACGACTTTTGTATGTATGTAGGCGGCAAAAAAGCTCGCACGTGCGTACATATGAATCACAAGTCCTACAGATAAAATAATTATACAAAAAAAGCATTCTTGGAATTTAATCTAAATCAATATTCTGTCTATGGTACAGGTTGTTCGACTACAAGGACAGAAAGATCTCTTATCTACCCTCTGTACTGATCGGCAACACAGTCTTTTGTATTTTTTTTTATTATTGAAATATCATTAATTTTCACTGTTTTACAAAACTAATAGGTATGTTTTTATTTTTGTGTAAAATTAAAATAAGAACAATTTGTCCTCAACACACAGTTTGCGACGCAGCCGCGGATTTCAATTTTTTCGAGACGGAAAAAAAACCTGAAAATGCCGCCCCCGCTCGTTAATATCTTTACCTTTATCATCATTCAGCCATCAGACGCCCACCTGACAGACATACGCCTCTATTAAAAAACGCCACAAAGAGCGATCTAGCGCTACTTTTTCAATAGACAATTTTATATAAATATACATACGACCTCCGTGGCGTAATGGTTACCACGCCAGACCGCCACCCAGGAGGTCCCGGGTTCGATCCCCGGTCGGGTCATGATGAAAAACGCACTTTTTCTGATTGGCCTCGGGTCTTGGATGTTTATCTATATATGTATTTGTTATAAAATATAATATCGTTAAGTTAGTATCCCATAACACAAGTTTCGAACTTACTTTGGGGCTAGCTCAATCTGTATGAATTGTCCCTATATATTTATTTATTTATTTTATTTATACATAGACGTCGTACGTATATTTTAATTAGGACAATAATGAGTTGTGTCGATTTTTGTCTGCCAAGTATGAATTTACCCCCGGGGCATGGGCTTCGAATGAAGAAACTTTACAATTGTAGGTTCATGTATATATAAAGGAGAGTATGCATTAAGTTGGCCTGGTTGGTGTAGATAAATGACAATCGACATGTCAAGTAAGTGACTGTTATGTCTCGCCTGAAAATCAGGTAGTCCGCATTTAAACACCACCGCATTTTACCTACAGCATGACAAATAGACCACAGCTCTCCCCCGCCCCTGACTCCCCTAGTATCCATAGGCGGCGGTGATCACTTACCATCATGTGACACACGAGGTTGTTTGCTAATATTTCCATGTAAAAATCATTATGAAGTGGTTCCTTGTTCATCATAAATATTCAATAAGTAGACGTGAAGCAGATCCGAGATTTTCCATTATTACGTTGTTGTGATCGAGATATAATATTTAAATGGGTTCTGAGTATATAAAATGTTCTAAACCTGACTCCAAGACTAGGAAGTATTATTAAGTTTAATTAGACGCGCTGTAATTTGGCATGTATGCTGATAAAGTAGAAGAATAAAATCTTAAAAAGAAAATTTTGGGGGCACCTCCCCTGCTCGTAAAGAGCGATTGTTTTTTTTTCGAGTGATCCATGATCCATTTGCGAATTGTTGAACGGTCCCCCCCCCCCCCCCCCCCCTCCTTCTATGAGCATTTGAAAAACTCTGGTAGTAGTCCATCACGTCCATCACCAAGTACACGCTTTACTAGTTACCGAGTAATAGTCGACGAACACATAAAATGTAATTAAATTTTACGAAAACATACAAATATCAGAATGCTTCACTCATCAGGGAAAGGTGGAAGGCACAAGACTGCCCTTAATGATAGGTACATTAAAAATGTACCAGCAACAGTTTTTTTTTCTTTTTTTGTTTGTTATTTGGAGATGAATAGCGATTAGCGACGGATAGTAAAACGACGTACTGCCAACTCTCGACGACCACGACTACTCAGTCAAGAGTGTAGAGACATAGAACAAGGACTTAAATCATCTGCGACCTACTTGGCGTAATGGTTACCACGCCAGACAGCCACCCTGGAGGTCCCGGGTGCGAAACCCGTTCGGGTCATGATGAAAAACGAACTTTTTCTGATTGGCTTGGGTCTTGGATGTTTATATCTATATAGGTAATGTATTTGTTGTTATTAATAAATATATTATCGTTGAGTTAGTATCCCATAACACAAGTCTCGAACTTACTTTGGGGCTAGCTCAATCTGTGTGATTTGTCCCATTGCTGTCTGTTATTTAACCAGGATTAACAATCGGCGGTCAGCGGCGGCCACAAATTGACAAGCACAAAATTTTTTTATAGAAGAGGTTGGCAAACGTACATGTGGTTCACCCATGGGTTCACCTGACGGTAAGTGGTAACTACTGATTACCTCTGCCTATTAAAAACAGAGATATTAAGTGGTAACTACTGATTACCTCTGCCTATTAAAAACAGAGATATGAAGGGAATTCCCGACACTACCTTTATTTGAATTTAGCCTTTTTTTTTATTTAAAGTTTTTTTTTGTTGTTTTGTTTACAATGTGATATGTAAATGTAATTTATAAATAAATCTAAATATTTTATTAATTAAAAATATAAAAACATCAAATATAAGAAAAAAATATTAGTAAAATGGTGATCACAGATAAAAAAGAATTTGGTTATTGTGAAGCAAAATATTTACCTTTATTAACTTGTCTATGCTTTATTCCAAAATCACTTTCTACGTTTCATCACAATACCAAAGAAACAATCAGGGCATACACAAAAATAATAGTTCTGGTTTTCGGGCACGACTCGAGGTCGTCCCTATTTGTCACCGTAAAATATTAATTTCTACACTAGAAAATAATTTTAGCGCACACTTTTTTAACATTATACAACAAAACGCACTGTTCACTTCACTTTTCCAATAAAAAAAAGTTATCTATGGTATCGGAATGCAACTGGCTGGATAAAAAATTATTGTTTTATTTTTAAATATCGAAGCGCTGGCCGCCGGGCGCGCGCGTCCGCGGAAAGACGAAGCTCGAAATTCGTATTTAGGTTAGAATCGCGGGTTATGGCGCCACGCACACATGCGCAGATGCCGTGTTGATGTTGACATAGACTAAATATTTTTGTGTGATTTTCTCGTTTAAACATGATATTTTTAACCTATCACCTGTTGTATCAACATCATTTTACAGAGAGTGAGAGAGCTGAACACAGTCCCGTAGAGTCGCCGCAGTGTATTCGCGTCGCGCTCAGTGTGTGAGATATCCAGGATGAAAAACCAATGCAACAATTGGAATTATAATAATATTAAAATGTTAACGTTTCTTGCTGACAGTACAAAATTTGTAACTGAACTTTACCACTACACAAATTGGCTAGGTACTTGACAGTTTTCGAAAGTGTTTTAAAATTTTAAATATTTTATTTTATACCTCTTACTTACGAATATATTTTTTTCGAAAAAACGATATTTAATTGAAATTTGCTCATTTTTCATCTTTCTACTGAAATGTCGTGCGATAGCAATGACATTTTGAGCTATGACGTCATCATTTAATTAATTAATTAATTAAAAGTTGACTACAATGCTCTTAAGAGTATGCTTCTGGCAAGGCAGTTGACTCAGTATCTTTTTAACTATCAACATAATAGGCAATAAAGCTACCCAAATGATTATACCCTCTGTTTAATATTATTCTTCTATGTCTGATTACGCACACATCCATCATTCTTCTGGCAGACTGGTCGGCGTTTACGTAGATCGCACCGACTGGAATACAGGCAGATGAATCAGCTACCATTGACTACTCTTGAGATGGTAGGAAACTTATTTTCGAGATACACATTAAGTGTCGATAAGACGAGTGACGTCAATTAGCTACACTGGTTTTACGATTGCTCAAAAGCATTTTTAAAGTTAATGATACATTTTTTTAATTCCTTCCTACTAATACATCGATCTATAATATAGTTAATAATATGATAAAGGTGAAAGTTATGTGTATGTTTGTTACATCTTCACGCTCAAATAGCTTGGCCAATATTTATGATATTTGGTATGTAGGTAGCTACACCTTGGATTAACACATAGGGTACTTTTTATCCCGAAAAGTACGCGATTCCCTAGAATTTGATCAAAAGTCTGATATAGATGGCGCTGCTGTACAATAAATACTAGCAAACGAAGTTGCGCGGGTTTCTAGTTTTGAATTAATTCTACACAATTCACACAGCATCAACTGGTCCCAAAGTAAGCTAGGCATAAGCTGCTTGTATTATGAGCACCAGATAACCGATATATTATTGTATATATATACTTACAATACATAGAAAACACAAGAGAACAGACACAAATTCCTTCACATTTGACGACCTCCGTGGCGTAATGGTTACCACGCCAGACCGCCACCCAGGAGGTCCCGGGTTCGATCCCCGGTCGGGTCATGATGAAAAACGAACTTTTTCTGATTGGCCTCGGGTCTTGGATGTTTATCTATGTATGTATTTGTTATGAAATATAATATCGTTCGAGTTAGTATCCCATAACACAAGTTTCGAACTTACTTTGGGGCTAGCTTAATCTGTATGAATTGTCCCTATATATTTATTATTTATTATATACTTACAATACATAGAAAACACAAGAGAACAGACACAAATGCCTTCACATAAATCGAACCTGCGTCCTCTAATGCCAAAGGTAAGGATCTCTACTAACGCATCACCACCGGTCTGTCATATTTTAACTTTTCTTTTTTTCATGTGCTTACTGAGTGCTTACGAGTTTTTTGTTCGCGAAGAAACCGACCAAATAAAGAACTAATTTTTTTTATGCTACAAGGGTGGCAAACAAGCATACGGCCCGCCTGATGGTAAGCATCACCGTAGCCTATAGACGCTTGCAATACCAGGGGTATCACTCACGCGTTGCCAACCCTCCCAACCCTCCCAAGTGGAGTTCTGGAGACCTTACTCACCGTAGAAATACAACATGGCCGAGACCAATGCAATTTGGCTACGATCTTCCCGTGGAGGTCCTTCCCCAGACGGGCTGCTCCGATTTGAGCGGATTATCCGCTATGCCCTACCTACCTCTCTTAAAATGTTGTGAATTATAAGACGCTTGTTACATATCAAAATAATGTGGCTTGCATGCTCACATTTGGAAGTGAGCAACCCGGCTAATTTGGATATGTTGTGAATTTATCAGTCGCTGTTTGTCTGATAAATCCACAACATGAGAGTTCTTCTTTATTTGGTCGGTTTCTGTTCGACAATTCGACACGTTCGAATGCGCTGTCCCACTGCTGCGCACGAAGAGGCTACGCACGTGTGTTAAGCTTTGCTATGCAAGAGGATGTACGTGATTGTTTCCACTGCAACCCACGGACACGTTAACCATCGAGTTACGTCATTGATACACGCGTGGCTTGCTCAACATAGCTCAACGCTGTCAACGCCATGCACGCAGTGAATGCGGTACACAGCTTGTTCCACAAAGCGTGCACATCGCTGCGCACGCTGTGCACGAACACGTGGGCCACGTGGCACATTACAAACCAAAAACTATGACAATCAATGCCTAGCCTCTCCGTGCGCCGTGGTGGGCCACGCTACAGCTGTACGTAGTCGTGGTTTTATATTCGTGTATAGCTTGTAATGCAGTGGAAACGTAGACCTACGTAGTCATCCACGTAGCTGTAATGTGCCACGTGGCCCACGTGTTCGTTCGCAGCGTGCGCAGCAGTGGGACAGCGCCTTAATGTGACCAAAGAACTCGTACTAAGCATTCTGAATTTAGTGTCAACTGCGGGTAGCTGGTGTCAGTGTTGTCAAGTCACCTAACGGTCACTGACTTGACTGTTACCTATCGACAACAGTCGGTAACCATTGGTAAATTTTATTACAACAAAATTCTGAATTCAATAACAAACATAACTGGTACCAAGGATACAATATTGAAGGCATTCTACCGAAACTGAGATTAGATATAGGAGCTTATGATATTGTCAATGACAATATAACAGCCAAAATGAGGAATCCAGATAATACATAATTATAGTCTTTATATATAATACTAGCAGCCCGTCCCATGGATTTTAGTATATTTTTTAGAAAATACAATATAGCTTTTGTCACTCGGGGACAGTGTTAGCTTTCCAACGAAGTTTAAAAGATTGTTCCAAACAAATTTTAAAAGATTTTTTAAAGATCAAATCCAAAGTTCTTAACGAGAAGAAATACCGGAAGAAATTAAGAACCGGAGGAAAGAGGACAGTACGTAGTCGAAGCACGAACAGCGACGAATTCTATAAGGGGTAGGGTAGGGATACACGCAAACGAAGTTGCGCGGGTTTCGCTAGTAGGTAATATTTTTCAAATCTTTTAAACTTTAGTAAGATTTCTTTTTCTCAACGGATTTGAATGCAGTTCCTTGAAATAAATATTTACCTAAGCAATAGAAAGATAATTGTGACATGAATTTATTATTATATTTATTGGTTGTTCTATATATATCTTTATTTCTGTATGAACCTGGATCTGTATTTTATTTACTCTTATAAATGTACTTATACATTGTAACAAAGAGTGGAGGAAAAAATTGTTAAATGACTCTTTCGCCGTTTCTTTTACCGGTGGCCATTTTGGTCCGAAATGGTGGTAGTTTATATTCTTTATTTAAACAAGTTGTAAATGACAAGAAAAAGTACCTGTGAAGGTCTAATTTCTGAAATAAACGATTTCATTTCATTATACGGAGATCGAACCTCTGTCCCTTGGCACTACTAACTAAGCTATTGGGTCCTAATTTCATTTCTAATGGAGAATAGAGTTCACGACCCTTAGCCCTTAACCATAAGTATAAAATGACTGATACTGTTTGACAGGACATTTGGACTCTAGCCAGATATATCATTGCATCTTGCTAGAGTTAAAATATTATCTGCTACGAGTAGCTTTTGCCCATGGTTACAATTACTTTACGTCAGTAATTACATCTTTCCATCAGGCACTGTCAATCAAACGTTCGTTGACAATCAACGGCTACATTTGATTGACAATACACAGGGAACGCTGTACAGTCAAGAGCACGTCGACCTTTACATTTTTTTTTTTTTATCGGGACAAGCCCACCACACATTCCCACCACTGTGTCTCCTGTGTAGCCAGGATCAACAACGGCGACCTCAGATTGACAATAAGCGATGAAGCTTATTGACGTCCCGGGGGAGAAAACTACAGCTGTCTTGGAACTCACAACGAATTTAATCAGAAAGAAGATAGTCGGAGTAGGAAGTATTTACCTTCGACC
Source organism: Endotricha flammealis (assembly GCA_905163395.2). NCBI lineage: Eukaryota > Metazoa > Arthropoda > Insecta > Lepidoptera > Pyralidae > Endotricha > Endotricha flammealis. Next base: position 1,722,708 of record LR990878.1, read on the forward strand.
TTTACATATCGGACTTTGCACCATTCTTAAGTTCTATGTCATAAGAGACAAAATTGTCTGCAAGTGTAAATATCAACGTGCTCCTGACTGTACCTGATTGTGCGGTACAACCTGTGGGTACAACCTAACATTTGAAATATAATTCAACAATGTACAATGGGGTTTGTTCCGAGGAATTGTTTGACTAGATGCCTACCACTTTCTACCATCGATCTGCTCGTCACCGGCGGAGAATCCAACCTCACACGCTAGAACCAAAGTGGTCGCGTACTATGCGGCTTCAAAGGAGTTTCCTCCCGCTAACGCTGAAGCTGTGGAAAGAGATTCCCGCCGAGGTCTTTTCTTTAGACTATAATACCGCGACCGCTTACCATCAGGCGGGCCGTAAACTTATTTGCCACCTTAGTGGTATAAAAAAATCGCAGGAACATACACGTCATCCTGATATTCATAAATGTTGATCCAATCCGTGAATCGAAGCTGCACTTTGACATTTGGATAAAGTTTTAGAACAAAAGAATGGAGCTTTTTTACATAGAGTATATATTTTAAGACATAATATAAACCAATATAATTTATATTTTATTATACGCAACGTATAACAATAGCGGTAAAAGTTTAATTATAAAGTATTGTGTTTACATCCCGCATCTGCACGGAAGCTGCGGTCATGTGCGGTTTTTTACAGCACAATGGTATTTCGATTTTAACGATATTGTATTAATAAATAAATATAGGGATTGAGACACAGATTGAGCTGGCCCCAAAGTAAGTTCTAAACTAGTGTTATGGGATCAATACTATATTTTATAACAAAGATTTAGATAAACATCCAAAACCCAGGCCAATCAGAAAAAGTTCTTTCTTTTATACCAAAAAGATAAGCCGTCACCGAAGCCTATAGACGCTTGCAATACCGGGGGAACCACTCACGCGTTGCTAACCCTCCCAACCCCCCCAAGTGGAGCTCTGGAGAAGTGGAGACCCTACTCATCGTAGGAACACAACATGGCCGAGACCAATGCTATTTGCCTACCCTACCCTACCCCTACCCTACCCCCTATGTTAACTTAAAATTACTGAAATCTAATAGAGTGTGTTCACATCGGTTTCCACTTAACATAAATGCATGCCGTGACACAAGTACAGTCAACAAAGAAAGGGTTGACCAGGGCCGTAAATATAATTAAAGATTTCTAAATATTGCGTGAAGGGATTCCCATGGTAGGAAAAAATTGTGACGATTCGATTTATTAAAAAAAATATTTACAAAATACAAAATCTATTTACGGCTCTAGTCAACCCTTTCCTTTTCCTTAGCAGTCTGTACCACGAAAATATATTATTATAATATATAGAGAAATTCGATGAATAAAAGAATTATACGAATAGGATATTTATTCCATATTTGACCTACTTTTATGATAATGATAAATGTTACATGATTTATTACTTAGCAAAATTATAATTTGCAGAAACTATGATTTACCGCCATCTATTTTCGCACACTCGAACTAGTTTCTTTGTGAACCAAACCGGCCAGATGCTGTGCGTTCTACTGCAAATATTTTGTAAGCAAACTCTACAGTACTATAGCACTTAGTAAGCAATGTAGTTTATAGATGGCGCTGATGTAATTTTAGTAAAAGCTTTGTTTTCCTTATCAACTTTTACAGAAGTGGAGTACATTAAAGGTTGAGTAAAAGAAATGTAGTTGTTTTGAATCTACAAATAAATTAATGTACACTTAATCTATTAACTTTTTTGACGACCTCCGTGGCGTAATGGTTACCACGCCAGACCGCCACCCAGAAGGTCCCGGGTTCGATCCCCGGTCGGGTCATGATGAAAAACGAACTTTTTCTGATTGGCCTCGGGTCTTGGATGTTTATCTATGTATGTGTTTGTTATAAAATATAATATCGTTGAGTTAGTATCCCATAACACAAGTTTCGAACTTACTTTGGGGCTAGCTCAATCTGTATGAATTGTCCCTAAAAAAAAAAAAAAAAAATCACAAATTATATTTATCAATAGTGTTCATTTACTCGAAGTTACACTGGTGACGTATATATCACAGGTTCTTTCGAACCTTCTTCACCAGTCTCTCACAGGGACAAATGTTTATTATGTTTAAATATAGTCTGCCTGCACATTTTTTGTAACCTAGAACTAAGTATAGGTATTTAAGTCTGCCATTGTCCTTTGTGAAGAAAAATAAACGTTTATTTTATTATTTTTATGTTCTCGATGTCCATTATTAGCATAAAAATCTTTGATCTTAGTTCTCTGCCTGCTCACCTCTTCCATGGGTTGACTATATGGATTTCAACCTTATTCAGCACAAATATTTTGTCAGTAATTGTAGAACACATAAGTAAATTATTTACGGGGTCCTGATACATTCAGGATGGTCTGAAGATATCTGTCAGATAAATTGACAATTTTGTTAGTTATCTGACATTTAGACTCTATGACACATATCAGTTTTTCTTAGCACAAATCTGCCGTCTGAATTCACGATAGAAAAAAATTGTGACGATTCGTAAGAGCTACTGATAGGCCTGTTTGAATCGAAAATATTTGACTTTGATTGTGACAGCGACCCAGTATACCTAAGAAGAGTCTAGTAGGTCTCAGATTTCAGCTTTCTTCAATTCCTTCTAGATAACCCGCAGATAATATTTTCAGACTTCTATAATAGTAGAATAGGCTTTAAGATTATCTTTAAAAATGACGGTGTGACGTGTATTTACGTGCCAAGTAACGAAACAGTTACTACTACTAACGACTACTATTAAGGATAAAATATCCATTCTCCGTGTTTCGGAGGGCACGTTAAGCCGTCGGTCCCGGGTGTTGTCGATGGATGACAGTCGTTAAGCCAAGTCGGTGGCCCTAGCAGCAGCAGTGGAGCAGCGTGGCAGAGTACGCTCTAATCACCTTTGATAGAAGGGAGACCCAGAGAGTATCCCAGCAGTGGGATGATACATTCAAGAGTAGAAAAAATATCTTGCAAGAGGTATTACACGTTGGGCGCCAGTATCGTTACTGGCGCCCAACATGATAACAGTGTAGCCCGATGGTGTCGCTGTGTGTTGCATTTTAAAACATACACGCACGTTAAGGAACGTTGACCCTAGCCAGTGTTTGGATTGGATTCATTATCTCGAGCTTCTCCGTGCTTCAGAGAGCACGTTAAGCCAACAGTCGCTCTAATCCCATATGAATGAAGGGAGACCCGTATCCCTACAGAGAAATGATTATGGATTTGATACACAGTTAGCATATTTTTTATTAATACCCAGACCATAATTTGGTAGAATAAAAATAAAATTTACGTAGATTTCACGAAAAACCACATTAAGTATGCTCGTTACCAAGGGATTAGGCAATTATTTATAAATAAATTTCTGCTTCTTGTAGATCCGTCCCACCTTAAACAGTTGGATTAACCTTTTTTTTCTGTATGAATTGTCCCTATATTTATTTATTTATTTTTGCGCATAAACACAAAATAAATGTACAGTCAGGTGCAGGTCGAGCGTTACACTTACAGTAAAATTTTGGCTCTTATGACATACAACTTAAGAATACAAAGTCCTATGTATAAAGGTTGACGTACTCTTGACTGTACCTACTTGGAATAACATTTTCAGTGAAATTCTTGTACAAATGTTTTTGGATTACATTTTTGTGGTAACATAAAGTTGTGTGCTTTATTGAAAATAGTGATTTGTAATCGATTGTCTTATTTACATACTATATTTCAATTCAGACTTTTTTGTAGCTTTTGTTCCAAGTGGATTGAACTATGATTAAGTGAATATTAAATATGCGAGATTTTGATACGGTAAAAACAGACATTATGAAACTGAACCACATTGAACTCTTCAAAAATTCCATGATAAAAAAATATTTTGTTTTATATCTTATCATCTTTATTCTACTGCGTAAATGTGAGATTCCGTCATTTAAAATGTCGCTCCCTAAATATCAAAACCACAGACCTTCATTTTATCTTTTTCATTTATTATGAAAGTACTTCTATTCTCTATTAGCTACTTTTATTCCGTGTACTGACCCCAGCATTGCAGCTCAATGGAAAGCATACTTATGCTGCAATGCGCCAAACATTCTTACTGCTTTGCAAACATTACCTACTATACATTCTAAGGCATTCACCCCGAGCACTGAACAACACTCTCTCTTTATATACTTTAGGACATTAAAATATAAACTTAAGATTCAAAGAATTTAAACTCCACAATCTATACATATCGTCATCAACTCAGACAAGTGTGAAGAACCTTAACCAAGACCATAAAACCCAAAATTAATATCAAAAAGCAATATGAAAGTAATAAACTATTAAAAAATCATTACCGTAACGTTTAATGTTAGCAATAAATCAAATTGTAGCAATAAAATCGATAACACACCAATTTAGATTCAAATTGTCGCGGAGAAACGTCAATTTTCGCGCCGAAACTGCAAACGTCAGTCGGCCATATTGAAGAAGCTTATTGGCGCTTTCGCTGGGGTTGTTTCTTCGTCGAACGGACGGATATATTGCCATCCTTCTCTATCTCCGTTACATAAGACGGAAATGGGTGAGCAGTGTACTGTGTTGACGCGAGTTCCGCATGCGGTCCGGCCTCGGGGGGTAGATATTGATTTTTCACCGAGTTTGCGGCAGTCGTCCAACACGCCGGTTCCCAGCGCGAAAAAACACATCCATCGCGCTTCGCGTTAACAAAAATTTATCATTTATTCAAAATTCTCAAATCTAAGCTTCAATTTTGAGTTTACAAAGCAAATCAGTTCGGATACATTTTTAAGGAGTGCGCGATTTGTGCTGGAGTTGAATTCCGTAAGTGTTTAATGTTTCATACATTTTTTTTATTCCAAGGCTCCATTCTAATCAGTTTTATGAGTGGACAGTATCTTTTATTGGCATTACTGCGGCTTTTTTGTGTGATTAGAGCACTAAAATGGCTACTTTACGTGCAATTTCCACGCGCTAATTGCAGTCAGCTGATGGTCTCTCCCGGTGTATTAAACGTCAAAATTTGTATTCGCAAATCAATTTTGTAACTGGCCAGTGTTATGTTATTGTTTTTTTTTTTCATTATTTTTTAAATATATAAAAAAAACTTACCAATTTATCCATTGTGGAATTCTGTCTTAAAAATCTAACTCTATGGACCGTATGATGCACGTTCATCTTGTCACTTTTTGTCACAGACAATAAATAATTAAAAAAATATATTTATCACACGTTCAGATCAGTCCGCCGTCAGTTCTCCACTGATTTACACTATCGCAGTGTGGATTATACATCGCTGTCTATGTGGAGATCTTGGTAGACTTAGCTGTGAATCAATAGGCAATGTACTGAGTCGGGATGGCTTGCACGTGACGTCATGGATCGTTACCAGCACCATGTTATTGGCAGTGGTGACGTCACTCGTCCTCGGAATCCCTCTAGGATCTCATTAAGTTAGCATGTGGAGTTATAGCTATATTAACCCAGAATGGTATTATAAGGATGGGCTTGCATGGAAACGGTCCGTTAATGAGGGTTATTTCTTGTTTACTGATGCCATTTTTATAATATCCAATTTCGATGTTTGGTAGATATAATTAGGGTCGATTTCACCGATCCTTGATACCATTATCATCATTTCATATCAACCCATAATCATCCCACTGCAGGGATATTAGGGTCCCTTAATACGAAGGGTATAAAAGCAAACTCATCATCCCACATGCAGGGATATTATACGAAGGGTATAGAAGCAAACTCTATCACGCTACTCTAATGCGGATTGGCAATAGTCCTTCATAAGTTCCAGATAAGTTAAAGATTTTTATTATATCAGCTGCATCTGACAGATGAGTCTGCTTTACCACACAAAACTTCATTTTGAGTTGTATCGTAAGTCTTCTGTTTCGTGCTTTCCCCATCAGACGTCACTTTTACGCTTACATTCGTCCCAGTATCCCATGGGAATTTTGATAACTCCCTTCTTAACTATTGTCCAAATTCTAAAGGAAGCTCAGCTCAACTGTTTCAGCTCTCCAGCTCCAAGAGTTTGAACTGAATGATGATCAGTTAATCAAGACTTAAAACTGATATTTAGATTAAATTAATGAAATTAAATTTCTCTCTTCTTAGCCATTTTATACCAATCTGGTGTACGTCTCCTTCAGATTTCTCCATTTTCCTCGGTCTTGCGCTACTTGGACCCAATTTGTTTCTGGCTCAAATTGAATGAATTAGATATCTTAATATAATATTTATTTTGACGAGTTGCCACATAAAAACAAGAAGAAGAAGATTGTATGCATGTCTATTTGTATACATCCAATCTCCTCTTGGCACGGAAGCCTTTTAATAAGGGTTGAAACTATATAAGTTTTCCCCAATCAACAAAATGGCAGGCATCCAAAATCTGACTAAAAGGTTGTCTACTGCAAAATTGGGTACAATGTGCCCGAATATTTATTTATTGTTTTGTAATTTATATTAGTATCTTTCCCTATGTTTCTTTTGCCTAGATCAATCCACCATGTTTTTCCTTTTACGTCATACGGCTAGTGAAGAAGCAAATGGACCTAACCGACCCGGACCCGGCAAGGTTTACACCCAGGTGTACCACGCAGGTGGACCACGACCAATACGGGGTTTATTGCACTATGATCACCTGTATTATTTTTTTACGAATCAATCAGATTGAGCTAGCCCCAAAGTAAATTCGAAACTGTGTTATAGGATACTAACTCAACGATACTATATTTTATAACAAAAACATATTTAGATAAACATCCAAGACCCGAGGGAATCGGAAAAAGTTCGTTTTTCATCGTGACCCGACCGGGATTCGAACCCGGGACCTACTGGGTGGCGGTCTGGCGTGGTAACCATTACACCACGGAGGTCGTCCTGTGTGAGCAAACTGTTGATTTTTAGTCTACGAGTGTCTCCATACTTCATAATTACCTTGGAATCATTTCACCTAGGTGATATCGCCCAGGTGAAATGATTCGACAAATAAACGTAGCCTTTTTTCACCTTGCAACTATGTGTAAATGTGTTGAGGGTTGAGGGTATGAAGATGGAAAGTGGTTACAACTGCTTATGGTAACACTAGACTTGCAACCAATGCGTCGCTACAAGGAAGATGGGAATATGGAGATAATGATGGCTTCCTGATCTCTCACTCACTCAATGATCTGCTTCAATCCGGTATTCTGTGTGAGGGTAATACACACTACACACTTCACTGGTCAAAATCGTTTATTCATAGGTACTTTCTCTAGGTAGAGCTAGCCCATTGTCTGGTATAATATATGATTCAAACCTTGCTTAATGCGGATTGCAGACCAAGAGATGAGCTAAGTCATTGCTAGCTTAGTTTAGCTTAGTCTGCATAGCTAAAATTATTTTTCATACTTAGGTGCAGACCATAACGCGTAATGTATGTAAAACTAACTGGAAATTATAGCTTGCTCTTGATCTGCAACCTGCAACCCGCATAATGTGGGTCCAAATGGCCCTGTGTGAATTGTAAAAATATGATATCGTGACTATTACACATTTCGTATAAACGCGATGTCACCATCAGTGTACTAAATCGTTTTCTTTGTATGCACTGTAATGTTAAATGGCATCATATTTCGTAGGATTATATGGTTTTTTTTTTAAAGGCGATACATTCAAAAATTATTTATCTTTTTAGGGTACCATAGTAAACTAACATCCAACCATACTAATATTATAAATGAGAAAGTGAGTTTGTTTGTTATTCCTTCACGGCTTGACTAAGCAGCCGATCATTATGATTTGTACACATATTGTCAGGGGTACAGAGCCTAACATAAAATGGAGTACGATCTACATTTAATTTTAACGAGCTAATTTCTAGTACATACACACATGTTGGTCATTGAGAAACTCCAACTCTTTTCCGTTCAAATAATCCTTAAATGTTTATAGCTATTTTACCTTTTGTAATAAAAAACAATATTATTGTCTTCGCAACGTGATTCGCAACATGGCGTGAACGAACGGGCATTGTTCCAGAATTTTCTATAAAAAAACATTATAGGTCCTCTGCACTGAACAGTGAGCAAGCCTGCAGTTTCAGATAACACTTTCTCACTGGGATTTTAATATGAATTTGTTAAAATAGTATTTCTAAAAAAATATTAAATACTAGCTTTTTTGCCCGCGACTTCGTCCGCGTGAAGTTCCGGACCCGTTCCCGTGGGAACCACATTGAATTTCGGGAAAAGCTATAGCCTATGTCACTCCCTGATAATGTAGCTTTCTACTGATAATATCGAGACGATCTTCGTGCTGCAAAAACGTCTCAACACAAACAAGAGTCTCTTCGCGCGTTTTTCAAAAGCACTAATATTCACACGGTGGCATCACAGTGCATTCTTCACAGCATCATGTTTGTTCGTAAAAACATTCATGACTTTAACCTGGTGTGCGATATTCATAATTTTAATACGCGTAACAGAAATAAATTAGCTGTTCCTAAATTCAGGCTTAGGAAAGCGGGCAAGTCATTTATGATCCAAAGTTTGCATTTGTATAATAAAATTCCAGAATATATCAAAAATTTGTCCAATAATCGGTTTAAATCAAATGTAAAAAAATTCCAGACTGCGTGCGGCCCGATCGGGCCACCTGTGGGGCAATTCACGTAACAAGAAACGATTCTAGTTCGATTCAACGACACTCGCTCTCCCGTTCAATTCCTATTTTGTATGAGTGAGACAGCGAGTGTCGTTGAATCGAACTAAAATCGGTTCTTGTTACGAGAATTGCCCCACTGGTAATATCGATATAGATAAACTTTTGTCTGTCTGTCTATCTCAACGCATATCCTAAACCGTTGAACATAGAGACCTGAAACTTGGAAGGTGGGTTCTTGGTATTATGTGGGCATCCGATAAGAAAGGATTATCCGAAATTCCCACGGGAAAGTGAGATACACGCGAACGAAGTTGCGCGGGTTTTCCTAGTTTTTCATATTATGAAAAACGCACTTTCTCAGTAAAGCTTACTATACTATCAACGAGTATCTAAATGAAAGGCTAACCTTTGCGAAGGCGAAATGCTAAAACTTGTCGTGAAAAGCCGGTCAATGTTCAATAAACTACATAAATAAAGATTGTGTTCAATATTGTAATATGTACACGCGTCGTAGTGTCATCTAAGTGGTTTACATTTTAATTTAATTTAGATTAAATAATAGGTGACAAGGATGTTAATGTGTACGTCATGCTCGCAAATTGTCCAAACTGGCGGTGGCGTTGTGGGTCGGGTTACTGTTGTTCCCTTCAATATTGTTCATAATATTGTTTATGGTGAGCTCAGTAATGGAGGCTGGCAGGCTGACTCTCACGTCAACTCGAAAATACACGAGAACGGTTGCTGCCTTGCGAGTCTGGTCTGCTCCTATATTTAACACCGATTTTGCATTTTAGATTTTAGATTTAATTTTATGTTAAGACAAATTAATGGCACTATTTATTGACATTTCGAGTGCGTAATGTTGTATGTAACTAGTTTAAATTTTAAGGTAAAAAAAAAATATATATTTATAAATGACAAAAGAGGCCGTAACTGGTTTTCTTTCGCCATTTCTTTTACCAGTGGTCATTTTGCTTTTGTTTCCGAAATGGTAGTAGTATATAGAGTAGATTAATATAAACAAATCACAATTTATTACAAATGTATATTCTGACAAGAGAACATGTTTGTGAAAACCTATTCTCTGAATAAAAGTTTTGTTTTGAATTTACTGCTGAAAGAATTTTTGAAATCGCTCCAGTAGTTTCGGAGCCTATTCAATGCAAACAAACAATCAAATCTTTCCTCTTTATAATATTAGTATAGACTAGTGAAACCCGCGCAACTTCGTTTGCGTGTATTTATCTTCTTATATCAGATTGTGACCAAATCCTACGGGAATCGCGTACTTTTCGGGATAAAAAGTACCCTATGTGTTGATCCAAGGTATCAGCTACCTACACACAAAAATCATAAATATTGGCTCAGCCATTTGAGCGTGAAGAACAAACATACACACAAACTTTCATTTTATAATATTTGTGGGATAGTGGGATTGTAACTGTCTATCATACTAATGTTATAAATGAGAACTGAATAACAAATAAATGAATAAATAAAATAAAAAGTGAGTTTGTTTGTTATTCCTTCACGGCTGGACTATTCAGTCGATTATTATGAAAATTTGTATACATATTGTCAGGGGTAGGTACAGAGCCCAACAGCTAATTTTTTTCCCGTGAAAGTATGTCATACCAATGGGAAATTACTTTTCCTACGATAGATGGCGCTTGGCGCAATTTGAGATGTCGGCCAACAGATGGCGCCACAAGTTGTTTTGTTGTCAAACGAGATTCATAAAATAAATCGCGAGCAAAGCCGCCGGGAATAGCTAGTACTATATAACATGTTTTGTCCTAAATTTCTGGCTGACTGACGTACGAGTATCAACGCACAGCCTACCGCTGATCGTAGAAACTTTGGAAAGTGTTTTCCTTGTATAACTAAGGCATCCGGAAAAAAGGGACCCAAACGAAGACCCAGAGACGAGACAAACACAAATGCCATTACATAATGGTTTCACAGGTTCATATACAAGCGCATTTTAATTTTTTATGAAAAAGATAAAGCGCCGCCTTGTGGTCGCTGGAGCTACTTATTACTAGCTTTTCCCCGCGGCTTCGCTCGCGTTAATTTTATGACATAGATCACGTTTGACAACAACTCATAGCGCGACTTGTGGCCTGTGACGCCATCTGTTGGCCGATACAGCGCCCTTTATATAAGAAAAAATATTTTCCCATCGGAATGACATACTTTCATGGAACAAAAAGTAGCCTATGTTGGGCTCTGTACCCCTGAGAATATGTATGCAAATTTTCATAATGATCGGCTGCTTAGTCAAGCCGTGAAGGAATAACAAACAAACAAACAAACAAACTCACTATCTCATTTATAATATTAGTAAGGAAGTAAGGATTCTGTGTCATCGGTAGAAAAATCGCCTGTTCAAAATGAACAACCCACAAAAAATAATGAAAAAGCTCCTATAACACACATATTTCAAAGGCATGTAGGTCCGTAGGCTAATAGTTTCGACCTGAACGACCTTCAGTACCTAATGTTAGTAATTCAAAGGCTAATAAAAATTACAGGTTTATCATGATGGTAGACACGACAGCTAAAGTTTTAACGTCAAGTTATTCCTTGAAATATTCGTGTTTTCTTTCATACTGCGTAAACTAGCCGAAGCATGCCGTTCGCCACCCCAACAGTTTAATAATCTTACAGCCAGTTTCTGAAACGGATTGTTAAAGTTAATGACACAAATTATAGCTGTATCTGAAGTTAAAGAGTTAAAACCATGGACCTAGAAAAAAAGGCGGCAGCAATCTTCCTAAGAAAGAATTGAAGCACCCTAATGGCGGCGGCGTAACTACATAATATATATGTGAGTGTGAAATGACTGATCGGCACGCACTAATTCACACCATAGTAAGCCGGCCGGTTCGTACGTATACGCGAGGTGGCTTACTATGGGTGCTTCACTTTTTAGTTTCAGTGATGGTGTCCGCCTTTTTTTCTAGGTCCATGGGAAAAACTAGATAGTATGAGACTTAGTAGAATTAATATTTTGTAGGACCTTGCGAATCTTGCGATTACCATCGACATAAAAGTATAGACAAGCTGCCCGGTACCACAGAATAGATAATAGTACTACGTACCGGTACTGAGATTTTGCGGCATTGTGATTGTGGCGGTGGCTCGTAAATGGGCTGCCTCGGTCAAACAGGACTGCCTCCTTACTCTTGAAGATAACTCCGCACGATCGCCATTGGATTGTTAATTTTAGGTACTATTTACAGCTAAGCTAGCGCTAACTAAATATTATAATAAATGAAATCGGATTGTATGCTTACCAAATAGTTAGTAAAGTATAAAATTTCAATAGTACGAATAAGGATTTGGTGTTAATTTTGCATTTGAAATTATACAGAATTGAAATTAAAATCGCGATTGCTATGCAGAGTAACCTAGCAGGGCAGTACCACCCTCTCACAGAATATCGACGTGAAGTTGTGGTGATATTTAGATAATATTAGTTTAGCGTTTAATACTATATAATAATATTTTTATAATAGTTTTCGTTGTTTTTTTTTTATTAATCATTTTTATTTTATTCTATTCTAACAATAATAAAAAAGTGTATCAAGAGACGTCGTCGAACTGTTTAAAAAGATAGAAATATTAAATATGCAACATCTTTATAGTCAAAGTTTCTGAATAAATTGTGGTTGGGTGAACTTCGATATTGCAAGTATAATGAGTTCAGTAACTAATTGTGGAATCGCTTTGTTTCACAGAGATACGTTAAATTTATGCTGATTTTATCTGAGAAACCGTCGGTTTGGAATACACAGGTGCACAGCAGCTTAAATCTATACATATAATAAAACAGTAGACGTTATGTCTGTACTTTGAACATATTTGACAAAAATGGAGAGGGAACTGTTAGAGAAAGGTAATATATATATAAATAAAAGAGATTTTTTTTTTTTAAATTTATTGTCTGTCTGTCTGTCTGTTTGAACGCGCACATCTTCTAAGTTACTGAACGGATTTTAATCCTCACAGGGAGATAGAGCTCGGCTTGGAGCAGAATATAGGCTTTGTTTCATTTAAATCGCATGACAGGAAAAGGAGTTATCCTTATTTGAACATTTCACGCGGACGAAGTCGCGGGTAACAGCTCGTAAATAATATTCTTGGTCGAATCACGCAACACTCATATGGTCCCAAATTAAGCAAAGCTTGTATAGGTAATTAGGTACTAGATTATTGATTTCAGTTCTTTACTTTTGACGTGAAAGAAGGACAAACAAACAAACACACTTTCGCATTTATAATATTGGTTATAGAATGGATTATGTATGTGCATATCGTATTGTGTGTTCAATATCATTGTAAACAACATTGGAGATTGCGTCTAACGTAAACAAACATTGAGATTGTCCAATTTTTTGCTTGTAAAACATGCTATATTTATCTAATGTTTAATTTATATTTCGATCTAACTTTTACCCAAAGACTGGCAGTTAGAGCTCGAGCCACGTGGCATATCACCGTAACCGTATGCAGAGACATCTTTAGGCATGCGTTGCGATATCGCGGCGTCTGCGCTGCGTATACGTTCATCGTACGCTTACGCTACGCCTACGCCACTACGCCATGAGTAGTTCTTACTACGCTCAACGCATTTCAATTGCCAACGGCCACTCGACCGCGCGGTCGTGTCGTGTGGTGTGCGTGTGTAAAAGCATCAGCGGATTTAATAGAGGCCAATCTATCACATATTATTATTATTATTATAGGGTGGGACGCCTGCGGGGCACAGGCGGGTGTTCGAGTCGCTATATGGACTCATTACATCCTATTCCCGTGTGGATACGGTTGTTACTGTGGCCCCGATGACCTCCCACCAGAAAACCTTAAACTCCTTTTGCAGAACTCCGCTATGCGACCAGTGTCCAGGTCACATAGTTCTCCTTCTTCGATCCTATCGGCTTCGAAAGTCTCCCACCTGAGCCTGCTGTAGTGAATGCACTCAGCCAGGAAGTGCTGGCTGGTCTCTGGTTCCCCGCATTCAGGACAAGCGGGGTCTATGCTGTTGTCTATTAGGGACATATGTCGGTTGAGTCTACAGTGCCCCGTAATGATGCCCATGACTATGCCTAGTCTTTCCCGACTTAGTGATAGTAGTGTCCGGGTTCTTTTGTGATCCTTTCCTTTTACAAACAATTTTGCTTGTCTGCAGCTGTTACTTCCGGCCCAAACGTCCTGTGCCTCGCGTTTCATAAGTTCGTTTATCACTCCCTTAGTAACGGTGGCTGATATCGGAAGCTGAGGCTCCGGTCCTATGTACATACATAAGTAGTGCACTATATTTACTACAAAGTTATATTATTATGTAGTTGCCTATCAAAGAGTAGGGTCTGCCTACGCCCGAGAGTCGGTCATAGATTTTTAATTTTGGTCCTTGATTCTCATTGATGAGAGAAAAGGATAGGAATAAAACAGATTGGGAAAATCGGACAAAAAAAAAAGTTCACAGAATATTTTCAGATTGAAAAAACGTCAGTCCAATAACACATTCGTCGTTGTAAATGGACAGTATGCAAATATTCACCCACTCGCAATGAATATAGAACACCACTCAACACTCACGATAATTGCATATTTTTTACATCGTGGGAAATTTTAAATTCTTTATTATGGAGAAAGACTAACGAGTCACCTGAGTTTTTGACCTCACATTCGAATACGAGCACTCAGAATTTAGTATGGGAAAGATAAAGCGCCGCCGACTCACTTGGCATTTATAAGACAGACATCATAGCCCATAGAGATGGCAAATCAAGTGTAAACAATTTTTAACCCTTGCTTTCGCTCATTTTATTTGTATTTATGTTTTTAGACGTTTCTAGCCCTTATTTTGGCAAAATTTGCTCTAATAAAAAAATCGAGCTCTTTATAGTTCGTCCGACTTTTTTCAAAAACACTGCTTTTTCTTTAAAATTTTACGTTATAAGTTGGCAACCCTGGAAATTTATTTTGTCGCCGTGCGGGCTCCCGCGGACAAAAAAGTCTCCCGCGTGATGCGTCGCGTCGCTACGTGCGCGCACTTTCATACTAACCCATACACTTGATGTAAGAGACAAAATAGTTGCGGAGACAAAGTTGCTCGTGCGTTCCCTTCCCACTTATTGTTGAGGAGCTCTTCTTTTTTTTAAATGGAGTAATTAGTTCCGTGTGTAGGTACTAACACCCTCTTCTGAGACACCGGACAGTAGCGAGATCGTAGGGCTCTCACCGCCAATTGAGGTGTTCGTTCACTGTGTATCGCACACGCGAATCAAGAAAGGTCGACCCTAGCCAGTATTTGGATGGGTTTCGTTATCTCTAGTTTTCGTTATATATCTGCTCCGTGTTTCGAAGGATACGTTAAACCGTCGGTCCCGGCTGTTGTCGATGGATGACAGTCGTTAAGTGTAGGTACACTTAACGACTGTCATCCAGTATCCAGTATAAGTAGGTACTTATACTCGAAATCTTAAACTAACCCAAATTGTGCTTGCCAAGCATGGCGAGTATCGGCAAAATCCCTCCTTTTTTTATATACTCCAAAGTTGGCAAACAAGCATACGGCCGGCCTGATGGTAAGCCGTCACCGTAGCCTATAGACGCTTGCAATACCGGGGGTATCACTCACGCGTTGCCAACCCTCCCAACCCCTCCAATTGGATCTCTGGAGACCTTACTCACCGTAGGAACACAACATGGCCAAGACCAATGCTATTTGGCTACGATACGATGTAAGGTGGAGGTCCTTCCCCAGATGGGCTGCTCCGACTTGAGCGGATTTTCCGCTGTGCCCTACCTCCTCCTTGGTCACCTATATGCTATGGACTTCTTGTGGGTGAGATGATGATGTACCATTAATTGTATTTCTTTTGTTTCCAGCATCGGATGCAACAGTTGTGAAGTAGCCCCTGGGCGCACACATCAGCCCCTCAGCGCCGGCCCGGAGGCACAGCACAGATGATCGGCTCATTCTGGAACCTGTGCCGCGCGTGCCCGTCCATGCCTGTTGATAAGGTCAGTTGCTTAACACACACAAGAAGACTGCGTTTACATCAACAAGTTCTCGTGAAAGAACTCGCGGAGTTTTGTTTCAAAGGTACTCAATCGTAGCTGCAAAGCGATACGAGAGCAGAAAGGGCAAGTTAGGGTACTCATCACATAATTATTATTTACTAGCTTTTTTGCCCGCGAATTCGTCCGCGTGAAGTTGCGGACCCGTTCCCGTAGGAACCACATTGAATTTCGGGAACAGCTTCATCATTAGATCCAAATAAAAAATAAATAAAATGAAGTGAATCCAGCTATAGCCCATGTCACTCCCTGATAATGTAGCTTTCTACTGGTGACAGAATTTTTGAAATCGGTCCAGTAGTTTTGAAGCCTATTCAATGCAAACAAACAAACAAACAAACCTTTTCTCTTTATAATATTAGTATAGATTTCGGAGGGTGGTCTGGTCTTGATGACGTCTCGTTTCATATCTAATTCATGCCTCCTGCGATCTTCAAACTTATAAACTATCCAGTCAGTAAGTAGGTTTATCAAAATTTTAATTTAAAAAATGATTAAATTAGTAAATATTTCTTATAATAAAATTGATAATTAACGATGAAACTTATCGACATCTTACAGAAAATTCTAGAAATGTCTTCGAACTCACAACGAATTGAATCTGAAAGCTCTGAAAAGCATTAGTCGGAGTAGAAAGAACCAAGTGAAGTACCAATTTCCTAAGCAATCAATCCAGATAATGTGATTTGTCTCAACGCCTGATAAATGAAACCTAGATTAATTTAAACCAGCTTAGGTCTAGATATCGATTGGGGATTACTGAAAATTTCAGGCTATGTACGGCTTCACTGTGTTACGTAAGACCTATTTTTATCTAATCTAAACTCTCAATTTATAGGTTGTATCGAGAAACGTACAAATGTCATAGAATATGACATTGCACTCATTTCGAGTAAGCATAGCATAGCAAATACGGGACCCTACACTGTGCGTGACCCGACACGCACTTACCCATTTTTTTTACCAGTCATTTTGATACTTTGTTCATTTCGTTCCTATTCTTATTTGAAACAGTAAAGTACGATGGGTTTTGTACGACACACTACTACGCCGTTTTTTGAAAATTTTCAGACGAAAATGAATGTGCCCTAACGAACCCTAACGAATCAAATAACATATATTACTCATACATATATACATAAATTTATGTAATGATGTATGTCTAATGATACTGAACTTTTTCGACCTTTCTAAAAATATTTTAGAAAATATTGTTTTATTTACTTAGTAGAATTTTAAGATAAATAAATAAATAAATAAATAAATATATAGGGACAATTCATACAGATTGAGCTAGCCCCAAAGTAAGTTCGAAACTTGTGTTATGGGATACTAACTCAACGATATTATATTTTTATAACAAATACATATATAGATAAACATCCAAGACCCGAGGCCAATCAGAAAAAGTTCGTTTTTCATCATGACCCGACCGGGGATCGAACCCGGGACCTCCTGGGTGGCGGTCTGGCGTGGTAACCATTACGCCACGGAGGTCGTCAACGGTAAGGTAGATTTCTATGTACACAATATATTGCAATAAAGAATATGTTATAATATAATATGGTATAATAGTTGTTTATTGTGTCTATAATTTTATGTTAAAAAAGAGTTTTCTACACCATTCACAGCTCTTTAAATAACCTTTTTCTTGGGACCAATTTCATTGCCTCCCCGCCAATATTCTGTGAGTGAGTGATACTTCCCCGGTCGTGTTAGCAAATTTTTAAATCCCTCTACCATTCTAACCAAAATACAACTAGTTGCAAAGAAAACGGTAATAAGTTTACTGTATATTATACATTTAAATAAATATATAGAGACAAATCACACAGATTGAGCTAGCCCCAAAGTAAGTTCGAGACTTGTGATATGAGATACTAACTCAACGATACTATATTTTATAATTACAAAATACATATATAGGTAAACATCCTAGACCCAGGCCAACCAGAAAAAGTACGTTTTAATGACAACCATTACGCCACGGAGGTCGTGCATATTACCACAAAGGTGGTAACAAAGCATACGGCCGCCGGCCTGATGGTAAGCCGTCACCGTAGCCTATAGACGCTTGCAATACCGGAGGTATCAGTCACGCGTTGCCAACCCTCCCAACCCCCCGAAGTGGAGCTCTGGAGACCTTACTCACCGTAGGAACACAACATGGCCTAGATCAATGTCATTTGGCTACGATCTTCTGTAAGGTGGAGGTCCTTCTCCAAGCGGGCTGCTCCGATTTGAGCGGATAATTCGCTGTGTCCTACCTCTCTTAAAATTAATACTACTTATAATTTACTTATGTATAAAGTTATATTCACTGTTTCACTGTAATTAACATTGAAATCAAGTATTTAAATGTGTCGTAAAACCCGAGGAACTCTGCTAAATGAATATTAAACGGGTTATAGCCGTACTAAGCTTATTTAGTATTCCATTTTAATATTATGAATACTTCACTTCAGCATTTTACATTTAGGATTTGATTATAATGATCGAGCTCTATTTGGATTGACTACATGTCAGTTATCTGTGACTAAAACGAAAACAATGGATCCGAGACGTGGTCGCTCACTATGGGTCTCATAAGAAGGCCAACAACGATCACTCAGCGAGCCATGGAAAGAGATATGCTCGGGGTTTCTCTACTAGATGGAATCAGAAATAAGGAGATCCGTAGCAGAACCAAAGTAACCGACATAGTCAAATGGATCAGCAAGCTGAAGTGGCAGTGGGCAGCACATAGTGCGCAGAACCGAAGGGGCAAAAGGGTTCTGGAACTGCGACCACGTACTAAGCGCAGCGTAGGACATCTACAAGGAAGGTCGCAGGAAGCCGCTGGATGTAGGCCGCTGCCAGCAGGTCGCACTGGAGACGTTTGGGGGAGGCCTATGTCCAGCAGTGGACTTCTTGTGGGCTGAAATGATTGATGATTGAAAACTAAAACTAGAAATAATGAATACGCCTTGGATACTTTGACAAATTACCTCCAATAGATTCGAATTCGAATTCGATACTAGCGCCCCCGCCATCGGCACAGATAAAGCTATTTCATTTTTGTACGCACGTGGATCTAAATTCCTTTTTAATTAAAAAAAATATGATATGTTGAGTGAAATGACAAAAAAGGCCGTAACTGGTTTTCTTTCGCCATTTCGTTTACCAGTGACAATTTGGCTTTTGTTTCTGAGATGGTAGCAGCTTAGGTACATAAAGAGTAAATAAATTACACGAATCACTTTATTATTGCATATACTCTGACTAGAGAAAGTGTCTGTCAGAAATATTTTGATTCTGATAAACGTTATGAAGTTTGAATTTTCTTTCAAAAAATTTAAAATATTTTTTACATAAAATGGAGACTGGTAGAGAATGCCTTTAGACATTAAGGCCGCCAATTTGTACTCTCAATACTTTATGTCGATGACTTTCAATAGTGCAATTAAAAAAAATATACATTTTTTTTTTTAAAACTACTTTTTTCCTAAAGAAATTTCCGTTGCGTAATCATAGGCTGACTCAACTATGATTAGAACTAACGAACGAAATAGGTACTCCTAGATTTATTTACCTTTCCAATCAAGTTTATACACGAAACCAATAAACCTGGAAATACCACAAGAGCCCTTAGTGCCAATAAAAAACCGAAATTTTAATAAACCTCTTTTTTCCGTCTCCCATTTTACACACAATACAGCTTTGTTAACCAATGAAAGGGCGTCTCGGGGGACGCTGATTGGCTGCTTTTGTTATTACGACGCACCGCCTCGCTCCTATTGGTCGAGAGTAATGAACTCTGGTAACTTCACCTTGAACTCTGAAACTGTATGGTTAAAATGATGTCATAGGATGTAGATTGGTTCATACATAAATTTCAAATGCCTTGTAAATTATTACTTTCATGTACTTACCATTTTTAGGCTATATAACAGTTTTTTTTATACCACTAAGGTGGCAAACAAGCTTACGGCCCGCCTGATGGTAAGCGGTCACCGTAGCCTATGGCCGCTTGCGACACCGGGAGTATCACTCGCGCGTTGCCGACCCTGTGCCTAATTACGACTGACAGCTTCACAGCTCCAAAGAAAGAAATAATAAATAAATAAATAAATATATAGGGACAATTTATACAGATAGAGCTAGCCCCAAAGTAAGTTCGAAACTTGTGTTATGGGATACTAACTCAACGATACTATATTTTATAACAAATACATATATAGATAAACATCCAAGACCCGAGGCCAATCAGAAAAAGTTCGTTTTTCATCATGACCCGACCGGGGATCGAACCCGGGACCTCCTGGGTGGCGGTCTGGCGTGGTAACCATTAAGCCACGGAGGTCGTCAAAAATTTCGTCAAAGAAGCTTGACATTATTAAGCACAAAAAATATTGTCAACGATCGCTGCTAGGGTGTGTTTAAGCGAAAATCTTCACATCGTGGACTTTCGCGTCATCAAAACGCCCCCTAACTAGCATGATCATTTAGTTTTGCGAAGTCGAGCTCCTCAGAAGTAGAATAAATTATTTCATAAAAAAGACTAAAATAATAATCGTCTTCTCCGTCACAACATTCACTATTTGACTGTTATGTTATAAATATCTGTGACTGACATAGGCCTTCCCCGAACGTTTCCAAAAAATATTTCGTCAAAGTCAAATCGTTTATTCAGAGACTAGAATCTCACAGGCACTTTTTCTATTTAAAGTCTACAAATAATATTGATTGTAGAAATAAATCGAAAGTTAAAAACATTTTAGTGCACCATTCTTAGACCTGTTAACGTATCTACACTTTTTATACCATTGGTTAGGTTAGATTGTTTGTGGTGAAAGAGGCTAAAGAAAATATTGGCTGTTCGAGACACCTACTAAATTACAACGAACTAGTATTAGTTTTTAGGTCATTCACACTAAAAGTCTTAATAGTCACTAAGCCTATAAAGACTTTTACTAAAAGGTAATGTCTGTTGTACTAACATCTTTTTAAAAGCCTCATTGCCTTCTTACGAGACAGGCAGAGTTTATATACTAACTAGCTGAACCGGCGAACTTTGTTCCGCCGCAGAGGCACTTCCCTAATGGGATAAAAAGAGTCCTATTTCCTTCTCCTGGTTCTAAGCTACCTCACCAATTTTCAGTCAAGAATGCAAATAAAGTGGTAGAATAAAATTTTGAGAAATATTTTTTTTTGGGGTGCCTCCCCTACATGTTAAGTGGAAATGAATTTTTTTTTCGCACCGACCCCACCTTGTGGGATATCGTTAGAATAGGTCTCTTAAAAACATTGAGGGTGTGGGAAGATCATTTTCCGATATAATGATCCGTTTGCGAATTATTTACATTTAACTTGTCAATTTTCGTTTTGCACGGTGGTCCCCCCCCCTCTCTATCTCCGAAAGTCTTGAGTTTAGAAATTTGAAAAAAATTATGGTAGTAGTCCATATAGTGAACCTACAAGGAAAACTATAACGGTTAAGTAGGCACTACTAGTTACGGAGTAATAGCCGACGAACTTAAGGAGTAAAATTTATTTGACAAAAACAAATAAATGCACAAATGTCATAGAAAATAGCATTGTACTCATCTGCAAGAAATAAATGCATAACAAATACGGAACCATACATTGTGCGTGGCCCCACACGTACTTGCCCGGCTTTTTATATCATATAGATGTTATAAATACGATAGATTGTTCGTTTGCATTGAATAGGCTCCGAAACTACTGAACCTATTTATAGTAAATCCTTCACCGTTGGAAAGTTGAACTGTCCCCGGGTGTCATTGGCTATATTTTTTTATTAGGAATCCTTACTTAAACTAATTCGCAGCTGGGACTGGCCGCTAGTTTGCAATAAATTGCTACGAGAGATTGCCAACAGCTCTGTCGGACAGCAACTTGGAAATGTAAACTACGGAGCATACCTTTTCGTATATTCATCATGTATATTTCTCTATTGTAAGTTGTTCCTATAGGAAATGATACCCTAGCGACCTTTTTGCCTACCTGCGGACCCAACCTTCATATTTCACAGTACCCCGCTTAACATATTATGAGAGTGACATTTGCACAGGTAATACAAGTTCGGAACCATAATTTTTTATGACATAAATATCTAATACATTATGTTAAATGAAACGCTAAATTAATTTATACAAGTAGTTTTATTCGTTTCGTGCGTGTGAATGTAAGGGTCAAAGGATTCAAGTGAAATTAGAATCTACGATGACATAAACAAAACGACTATTGGTATAAGAAATGGCGAAAGCAAACCACAATGTCAAACCGCAATGTCGAAGTAGAACGAGCTCGCAAGTTAACAACATGACCGCTTAAAAAGAACGGCTGAGTAAGGGAGAAGGCGCACTACATGATGTAAGGCGACATCTCGTTTACACAATCATTTATAAAAGGTCGTGGTAAGGCCCCTGGCTATACTTTAAGTGGGTTTAAAAATCTCGAGATCCTCTCTGCTTAAAAACTTTGCTGAACATGCGGCGCTATAAGCGCGTCGAATTATGTTCTTCTATGCCGATGTCAACATAGATGAATCTACATCTATACTAATATTATTGACGACCTCCGTGGCGTAATGGTTACCACGCCAGACCGCCACCCAGGAGGTCCCGGGTGTGATCCCCGGTCGGGTCATGATGAAAAACGAACTTTTTCTGATTGGCCTCGGGTCTTGGATGTTTATCTATATAATGTATTTGTTATAAAATACAATATCGTTGAGTTAGTATCCCATAACACAAGTTTCGAACTTACTTTGGGGCTAGCTCAATCTGTATGAATTGTCCCTATATATTTATTTATTTGTTATAAAGTGGAAAGATTTGTATTTTTGTATTTTTGTGTGTGTATGTTTGTAATGAATAAACTCAAAACAACTGGACCGATTTCAAAAATTCTTTCAGCGTTAGGAATGTACATTATCCCCGAGTAACATAGGCTATATTATATTTTCAAAAAAATTTTCGATCCTTGGCAAAACCCGTGGTAAGCTGGGGCAGTCCGCTAGTATTGTACATCTGCTATCAGCACAGTTTGAAACGCCTCGATATGCTCTCAGTTGTGGTTGTCATCTTGGGGGACTGGTCTGCTCGCTTTATTAACATCTACATATTCAACATATTATGATTTGACCATAGCGCTATTTGGATCGACATCCCGCGTTTAGAGCTTGACTTCTGTATGTACCTGGATCTGTATTTTATTTATTCTTATAAATGTACTTATACATTGTAACAAAAGAGTGAAAGAAAAAAATTGCTAAATGACAAAAAATGCCGTAACCGGGTTTCTTTCGCCATTTCTTTTGCCGGTGGCCATTTTGCTTGTGTCCGAAATGGTGGTGGTATATAACGTAGTTTATTTTCTTTATTTAAACAAGTTGTAAATGACAAGAAACAGTGCCTGTGAAGGTCTAATTTCTGAAATAAACGATTTCATTTCATTTCATTTCATATTGACGCCATAGCACAATATGCAAACCTTTAAAAGCACTTTTTCAACTTCTAATAATAATCTAAAATGTCTACACTCCTTTTTCGATCATTACTATTACAATATAGAGTTTGTTATCCAAAAATAACATTACATTTCATCACGACATAAACCCATAATACCTGCCGATTGATTTAAAAGTGCTTCTCTGAACGTTATTGGGTTTACTGCGCACCGTAAACGTTATTTTAAATCTGTTCACGAAGTTTTTATTGCTTTACACAACGCTTTTGGAAAAAGAAAGAAAATAGTGGTGTTATCTGTTCTTCGTCCATGCCTTCCTCTATTAGATTCTACGTACGGAACCCTCGGTGGGCGAGTCCGACTCGCACTTGTCCGGTTTTTTTTATACCTAAGGCAGACAAGCACATCGTAAGCAGGTACCAGCCTGTGAACGTTTGCAATACAAGGAGCATTACTAACGCTTAAAATTACTTATTTTTTTGGTGGAACCAGTCGTTAAGCCAAATCGTGGCCAAGAGCAGCGTGGCAGACGACCCTCAACTCCCCTTCGGAAAACTGAAGGGACACCCGTATCCCTGCAATGGAATGATTGTGGGTTGATATGGAAAAAATACTTCAATCTTTTAATTAGCCTAGACGTATCACGGTTTTGCAAAGACAATAATACCCACAAATATCAGCAGCGGCCCGTTGTTGGTCAGACATTGTGCGAATTCGTCGCTGTTCGTGTACAGTACACGAACAGCGACGAATTCTATGAAACGTGTTGTATACCAAAAACTGTCGACGCACAACAGCGACCAATTCCATTGTGGACATTGTGCGGATACCGGGAGCCCACTGGATGCCACTGGCACAGGGAAAGTAAACTCGCATGAGAAAATGGTGGTCTATCTATAGTCCGGCAATCTCGTGCGCGACCGTCCCGCGGAGTGACAGAAGGTGGCGGGGACGAGGTACCTAAGATGTCAGCGGGTAGCGGGTGGTGTAGCGGGGAAGGGAAACGCGTGCATCGCGCGTCAAATATGGCAGTCTCGGCTACGCTACCTCGTCCCCGCCACCGTCTGTCACCCCGCGGGACGGTCGCGCACGAGATTGCCGGACTATAGCAGTGGGTCAATGTGAGCTGATAAGCTGATAATAACAATAAAAGAAATATATCGCACTAAAAATGGCGTACAGTCCAGGAAAAAACGTAATGAAAATTAAGAAAGCCTAGCTCAGAATATCAGAATGAGAGTCTTGTTAATCGCATTCAAATCTTTATGTGAAAAAGCTTTAACGGATTTATGATAATATAATAAAGAAAGCTCTTAAAAGTTCCCACGGATCGTAACTCATAACTGCTTCATTTTACGCTTATCGTCAAACGTTGAAAAGCTCAAGTTTGTGTTAAATAAAATGAAAACACCGATATAAAACTACATAGATAGCTGTCTAAAGTGTAACAACATTTATTTAGTAATTTAATTTATCCATACAAATATAATTTCACTGTTCACAACTAGATGGCGCTGTAGCTTTTGTGAATGACGCTATGGTTGCGTTTTGTGTAAGACCATACCATGTACGATGATGTTTTTAATAAATTCTCTTTTCTACCACATTAACTAGTGTTGTCAATGCGTCCCTACCATTACTAAGCGACATACCATTTCACCGAGATGACGAATGAAGAAGTGCCGCGAAGAATAATGAGAAGAGAACTATGATTCTTTGATGAAAGAATTAGAAACTAGAAAGGGAAAACATATGGGAGACGTCTCTGATAAACTCGTCGTGTTATAAGACACGACAAGTTTATCAGAAATATCTTAGAAGGAAAGATGGAAGGTAGAAGTACTTTCTGGCGGCTTGAAAACTGGCATCTGTCAATCCGAATTGGTGCAGTAGTCGCCTCGAGGATAGCAGGACCATCGTTAGGATGATTTTTGGTTGCAACATCCAACATCCTAGTGGACAAATGTGGCTCTAATAAACAAAAACCCTGTTTGGTAACAAAGAAAAGGGCGGAGCTGACAAGAAATCCACTTACAAGATGTGCAAGCGATTTTATTTTAAAATGGTCCTCCTATCTTCGAGGCCACCGTACACTAATCTCCTTCTATTGTAGGGAGACATGGAAACCTGTAATAAAATTAGTTGCTTAGGTATCGGACTACCTATTTAATAGTATGGTTGGTATTAATTGTAGTCATCACTTTCACATTGTATGTAATCATCACTTATTTATTCTCTTTCAAATATTGGTTTATGTTAATGACACAAAAAGATAATTATTATAATCTTTTATTTTTCTTATCTCTTTGATCGGGTCACGCACAAATTTTCATTTTGTTTGATTTGACGGTAATGACTGAAAATCAATGTTTGCTTGCCTTTTGTGTCACTGCGGTACAACAATGCTCTTAATTTATCTATCTATACTACACTGGGCGTCAAAAGTAAGTAGTACAGTTTTAAAATTGCAATTACTCTTAAACTATAGAAGTTAGAGTTTTAAAATAAAAATTAATCTTTAAAAGACGATATTATGCATAAAGTTTTTATTAAATGCAAGTAAATTGTCTTTTAACTTTTTTTTATTTCAAAGGTCTAGCTTCGGTAGTTTAGGAGATATTGCAATTTTAAAACTGTACTACTTATTTTTGACGCCTAGTGTAATATTATAAAGAGGAAAGATTTGATTATTTGTTTATTTGCATTGAATATCCGAAACTACTGAACCGATTTCAAAAATTCTTTCACCAGTAGAAAGCTACATTATCAGGGAGTGACATAGCTTTTCCCAAAATTCAATGTAATTCCCACGGGAAAGGGTCCGGAACTTCAAGCGGACGAAGTCGCGGGCAAAGTTGTTAATAAAATTTAAATGTGTATTGTATGTTTGTCCTTGCAGTGGGTGGTTATAGGTTGACATGACATAAAAAGATGATTCATCAACCTTTTAACAAAATATTAATATGACAAATACACTGGAGTCATCTATTCGGATTTAAGTCTACAAGTTCGTGTTTAATGAAATGAGAGCACAGTGAAGCGGTTTAGATATTGATATTTGGCTGTGTATCAAAAAACTTCTTTTCCCTGTTACTTTGTACGTAAAAGTTATTTATGTTAAACTTAACTGGGATTACCTATTATGACAATAAATCCTACTAATATTATAATGGCGAAAGTTATGTGTGTGTTTGTTATTCTTCACGGTCATATGGCTACACCAATATTTATGATATTTGGTATGTAGGTAGCTGATACCTTGGATTAACACATAGGCTACTTTTTATCCCGTAAAGTGCGAGATTTTCGTAGGTGTCAAAAGTCTGATATAGATGGCGCTGCTGTGCATAAATAAATACACGCAAACGAAGTTGCGCGGGTTCACTAGTCTATCATACAAAAATGAATCGCTAAATGTGTTGCTAAGCGGATATATCGAGAAGAGAGCTGAACCGTTTTCGCTAATTCTTTTTTTAGAATATTCCTTGAAGTACGAGGACGGTTCTTACGGAGAGAAAAAAAATAAAAATTCCCACGGGAAAGCGGGATACATGCAAACGTTGCGCGGGTTTCGCTTGTAGGCTATTATATTGATCCGAAAAAACCCACGCAACAGCTAGTGATTTATATTTCCCGTAAATGAGACTGATCGGTGACTGCACTTCCTGTCCGTGGTGCCGATTGGTCTCACTTCTAAACTCCACTACACATCAGGTGGGGTGGAATCAACTTGTTTGACTAAATTTATAAATAAATAATAGAATCTTCCATAAAAAAACGATAGGTACTCGATATAATAAAATAATGATCGCCTGTCTATAATTTAGTTACGAAATCTTTCATAATTTACCATTTATTGTGTAAAATAAATATTTGGTTATGTTTTGAAATTGAACCTGCTACCAAATTGTCAACAATATTAGTAACAAACAAAGCAATAAGGCTGTCATATCATACCGTAATTGACCCAAAAAATAAATGGATATTAATGCTGACACTGTATATTGACACGAAAAACCCACACCTATCTTTAATGATGGCTATCCTACAAATCCAAATATAGACTTCTGAAGGGGCCGCCACGCGAGCTAGCGGTCAGTGCGTGCGCCCCAGACTGTGGTATCGATCCCACCACCTGCCGTCCACCACTCCCACCCGCTCCAATTCTTACTAGTCGTCCAACAACCCGCGCCTCGGCAACCACTTTAAAAACATTTTTTAAAAAAATGCACAAATATTTAAATCCGCGCTAAAAATTAAAATTAAAAACAACAACTGTCAAAAAAGTGTCAATTTACGCGCGCTTTTTGCGCGGAACCGCGTGTTCGGTGTTGCCAAATATTTTTTGAATGTTTCGTAACATTTTATAGTGTCGTGAGTGCCGTTTTTTTTTGTCGACTCTAAAATTTAATAGACCGTAATGAGGTGACTCATATTGCTATGAGTTCAGGAGTAATTATTAATTTGGCGTTTTTCATTATGCTGTTATGATCATTACGGTAATGCATTGTGGAAAAATGAAATGGCCGACGAATTTCGGCTTATTACTTCATTTGGAACGATTTGAAAATTCGAATCCTGTTTACGTCACAATACAACAGTTTGTAATACTATTTCTATCAATTTATTTGTTATTTCGTTTCACAAGTCACAATGTTGGTGTCATACAAAAAATAAAGATTTTATAAGAACTTTACAGGAAACACAAACATGGTCACATTTCTCATGCTGTCATATTCTAGTAGAGAACTACTATTGACAGTATATTTGTTTTCCTTTCAAATATTTCCATTTGATTGAATACGAAGAAAGAAAAAGTTCAAAGAAACGTCAAGTCCATCGTAGATGCTGTAAAAAATCCATGACTAACTACTGTTTTGTTATTAAATACCTACTTCATAGACGGAACATACATCGTGTTTACTTAATTCAATCAATAATATCTTAATGATAACCCTACTAATATTATAAAGGCAAATTCTTCACGCTCAAATGGCTGCGCCAATATTTATATTTGGTATGTAGATCTGATACCTTGGATTTACACATAGGGTACTTTTTATCCCGAAAAGTACGCGATTCCCGTAGGATTTGACCAAAAGTCTGATATAGATGGCGCTGCTGTGCATAAATAAATGCATGCAAACGAATTTGAGCAGTTTTCACTGGTTTTAAATATTTTTGTAGGTTATGTTTAAGTGTTATATTGCACAGCAAAGGTACTTTTGAATTTTTTTTTCTTGGGGGTACTTAAACAGCTGTTTCTTCAGTTAGCTGATGTTAGTTCAGGAGTACTAGCTTATTTATTGATGTTTGTTCATTCGGTTTTCCCACTCACTACAACGCCATCGAGTTCCTCAAATAATCCTGACTAATATTATAAATGCAGAAATAACTCTGTTACCTCTTTACGTTAAAACATCTGAACCTCTTATGTGAAATTTGTCTTAGAATACTTAAAGACTAGTTTTATCCTATAAATCGCTTCATAAAGGTGTAAAAAGTAGAATAGAAGTTAATTTATTATTTTTATTTGGATTTTCTTGCAACTTGGCTCTAATATTCTGGAAAGGGGAAAAGGAGAGGGGGTTTTCCATCCAAGCAGACAAAGGCGCGGGCGCAGCTAGCTATGAATAAATGACTCGTCTAATTTTCTAACACTGCGTCGCTAATTACCCTACATTCTTTCACTGCAAAAATCCAACACAAAGTAGATATTATGATGTAAAAAAGGAAATGATTATCAGCCGGCTATCAGATGCAAATCAAACACGGCACTTATCAAGACCCCTCTAGCCTTGTCCCACTCTTTGTAACCACATAGAGAGGGATAGATATAGCTCCGTCTCTTCGGCACACTAACTCGATAGAGCGGTTAATAAGAATTTTCTTACAAACTGCATATCAGCTGTTTCGTGTCTATGAAAGAAAGTCATGTTCCGTTGTATTACATTTTCAATTAGAATAAATACTTTATATTTATTACTAGCCGAAGCCCCCGGTTTACCCGGATTGATATCCGGAATTAAAATTACCTTATGTGTTAATCCAAGTTATAAACAACCCGGTACCAAATATGAAACCATTCAATCAAGTCGTTTTTGCAGAAAAGAGTAATAATCCAAACATCCATCTACACAAAGTTTCGCATTTAAATTTTTTTTAAATCCAAATTTTAATAATTAGGTACTTTTTTAATATTCTTACAAAACAAACACAATAAGCATAATTAGAACATAACTGGATTAAAAATGCAGAAATGGAACGCTTAAATCGAGTAGAAAAACTGTAAAATTTACATAGCGTCATTGCGATCAACATCACTGAATAAACTAAACATTCGTTCGCGCGCCGGGCGATAGTCGTCGGCGCAGTCGCGGCACGGACGCCGTCAATTACATTTTTTTGTCGGAAATGATTTTCTAAAAAACCCGCGATTCTGTCTAGAAAACGAAACGACACGTTCATTTAATCGAATCGAATCGAATTTTCAAAAATATTGTGCATAGTGTTTTAAAAAAAAGTTTTATTTTTTTATTTTTAAGGTGATTTTGTAAACTGCCAGTGTTGTAGTGCAATGGTGTGATTATTTTTTTTAATATGGAACGGAGTGTTTTGGCGGATACAAGGCACGTCCATTGGGCTTCAGAGGTGAGTTTTGTGGTCTGTGGGTGTGCATTCACCTTTGGGTTTTGACCTTTAACGTGTAACGTGTGAAAGTTTGTTTTTGTTTTAGGGTCAGGAATCAAAAACCATTACATGATTCACTGTAGTTTTCTCTTTTAAAATTTTTCTCATTTTTTTTTACAAATCACACAGATTGAGTTAGCACCAAAGTAAGTTCGAGATTTGTGTTATGGGATACTAACTCAACGATACTATATTTTTATAATAAATACATAAGTACCTATATAGATAAGCATCCAAGACCCAGGCCAATCAGAAAAAGTTCGTTTTTCATCACGACGACCCGATCGGGATTCGAACACAGGACCTCCTTGGGTGGCAGGCCATGTTAACCATTACGCCACGGAGCGATTACTTAATTACTTATTTATTGTTGGATAATATCATTCGAATCTGGTAATAAGATCTCTTATGCCAAAAGGAGGAGATTCGATTCCCGCACAGAACAAAATATAAAAATCCAATTTTTATTCAATTATTTTTCCTATGTCAATGAGAAAACGACGCATTCAATCCTAAATTTCAGTTGCTTAAACATAGTTGCGCAAACAGGAATTAAGTATATCTCATTGACAATGCTATAAATAGTTTATTAGGCGTGAAAATAAACGATTGTACAGTCGGCTTATTGGAAACCCAATTGATAGGTGACTGTACTTCATTCAATGTAAATGCGATTGGCTATGGTGGTCTAGCAAAAACATGATGGCGGTTTTTTGTAAATTGTTGTATTGTTCGAAATGGATGGCTTAGTTCTAAAAGTCACTAACTCCATTTTTATCAATATTAAGATAGCCATACCAAAAAATTCTCCGTATTTTTCTCTATAGATTGGCCTAATTCGTTTTTCAATAAAATGACGTTAAGTAGGTTTTTACCAATTCCACAAGTCACTAAATCCTGTGAAGTTAGGTCAGTAGTAACTAAATCCTAACAAATAACGAAATCCATGGAGTTTAGTCACTAAGTCCATGTATTTTTGGTCAGAGAATCGCGTTAGGGGCAAGTTGGTAAAGTTGGAGTTATATATAGGCTTTAGGGGCACTATAAGACGCCAAGAAAACATGAAAAAAAAATTTTTTGAGACAATTTTTTTTTAAATATTTTTTTTTTAATTTTCCCCTTTTCTTGGTCCCATCGAGTTGGGGGGTCACTTACGAACACTTTTAGCCTTTTGGACCAACCCGTGAGGGCTACCGTTCTCGAGATATTAAGCACTAAGGCCCAACTCGATTTTCAGTGCTATTGTAGGGATAGGGGCAGCATTTTAAGATTATATGTCACTAACTCCAAAGAATTTTGAGTTAAAGTCTCTAACACGTGTTTTTAAATAAGTCCTAAATTTTAAGAATTAATACTGCGCATAATAATTGAGATTAATACTTTTTAAATATATCACTTTGAAGGTGACCAAATAAAGCACTTCTCTGATTTTTTATAATTTTTTTCATTAACCCAATCCTTTTAAAAAAATTAAATTACCCTTCAAGTGGCATTATCTCAAAACTAGAAAAATGGAGTTAGTGACTTTTAGAACTGAGCCATCCAAATAAATAGGGAAGTAGGAAGAGGGGAAATGAATTGATTGAGTTTATTTTCTTTTTAATTAATTTGAAATTACATTTTTCATGAACAATGTACACAACTAATGAACGGGGTAACCAGACCCGTATTTTATACCATTAAGGTGGCGGATAAGCATACGGCCCGTCTGATGGTAAGGAGGTATCCTATAGACTATTGCCGACCCTGTAAAGTTTTTTTTATTTTTTATACCGCAAAGTTGACAAACAAGCATACCGGGGCATGGCCCGCCTGATGGTAAGCCAAAAAAAAATTATCGAAAAATATGCGATTCCCGTAGGATTTGATCAAGTCTGATATAGATGGCGCTGCTCTGAATAAATACACGCCAACAAAGTTGCGCAGGTTTTACTAGTAAATCATATTTACAGACATTGACAGCGTTATGCCTTTGCATCAGGTGACCAGGGGCCCGATTCTACTAACACAAATGCACCAATGGACTCTCAATGGTGTCTCAATCGTGTGTCAAAAGAATGCCGATAGTGTATCAGTGGAATAGTTTTTGACATTTGTTATGGACTTAAACAATAAGTTAAACATTATATTATATATATATATATATATATATCTCAATCGTGTCTCAAAATAATGTCCATATGACATTATTTTGAGACACGATTGAGACACCATTGAGAGTTCATTGAATGTGCATTTGTGTTAGTAGAATCGGGCCCCTGCTACCTTTTATCCTGCTCTATCAAAGAAAATCTCTCTCTATTTATCATGGTACTATCTTTTTACAAGATTATACTTAAATTGTGTAACTTACAATGAACAACATCTTAGTTTAATCTTATCATTTCTTGAAGATTAGTCATCGTAAGATTAGTTTTTGTCAATCCAAATAAATAAAAAACAAGTAAAAACTTGTTACTTACCGAATGCTCGACGTTTTATACTGCCATTGCAAAAGCTTTCATGTAAAAATACTTTGATCGACCATCAAATATTCCTTGGTATTGGAGGACACGCATTAAACCGTCGATCCCGGCTGTTGTCAATGGATGACAGACATTATGCCAAATCGGTAGCCTTCAAGGCTTCATAACATAATAATTCCTGCAGTAGGATAATTAAGGGATGGATTGGAGAAATATATTTAAAGTGTAATGGTAGAACTGGAGAGCATTTATGAAATACCATTAGCTGAAAAAAAACGTCAATTCTCACAAGGAAAATGCAATTTTGATATTTAGTGATTATTTTTCCCGGTAACATAGCTAGATTTTACTTACTCCAGTTTAATACGTACGTAGAATACGTCTAAAAGATTCGGGACAAGCCCACCACACATTCCCACTAATGTGTCTCCTGTGCAGCCAGGATCAACAACGGCGACCTCAGATAGACAATAAGCAATGAAGCTTATTGACGTCCCGGGGAAGAAAACTACATTGTTTTGGAACTCACAACGAATTTAATCAGAAAGAAGATAGTCGGAGTAGGAAGTACTGAAAGGACTTGAAAGGACACGTCTAAAAGATTGCCAACATCAATTGACCAATGGACGACCCTACTGTTAAAAATAAATGTTTAAAAACCTTACCGGCTTATCTTCGACACAAATCTTACCAGAAAATTACAACCTAATACATTACACGGGTCGTTTAATCTAACTGTTCCCCTATTGGTCTCAGACAGCGGGTAAAGCCATCCATCTGTCTGGTGCGAAACAATAGACCACTGTTCAGAAATTACTCTTTTGTGGAACGTTGGATATTAAATGAGAATATATTTATCATAATCTTTTATTTTTTTCATTTCTTTCGACAAAAAGATCTCAAAAACCGAGCAACTGTGTGTCGGGCGGGTCGGGCCACGCAAAGTGTAGGGATCTGTATTTGCTACGTATTGCTTGCTTGTAGATTTTTTTTTTAGATCACAAAGTTTGCAAACAAGCATACGGCCCGCCTGATGGTAAGCATCATAGACGCTTGCAATACCGGGGGTATCACTCACGCGTTGCCAACCCCCTAAATGGAGCACTGAAGACCATACTCACCGTAGGAACCCAACATGGCCGTGACCAATGCTATTTGGCTACGATCTTCTGTACGGTGGAGGTCCTTCCCCAGACGGGCTGTTCCGATTTGAGCGGATTATCCGCTGTGCCGTACCTCTCTTAAAAGATCTTCTGCAGATGTGTGCAGATGTGAATTCATTAAAATAAGTATCTCGACTATTACTCGGTAATTAGTAGGGCCTACTTTTTTTCTTAATAAGTTCCCTATAATATGATACCATAAACTTTTAACGGGGGTAAATTTCTTTTATGGAAAATGTCATATTCGCATTGCACTCATCTTCGAGCAAGCAAAGCAAGCAAAGCGTAACAACTAAATACTGG
This sequence comes from Endotricha flammealis, assembly GCA_905163395.2. Lineage (NCBI taxonomy): Eukaryota > Metazoa > Arthropoda > Insecta > Lepidoptera > Pyralidae > Endotricha > Endotricha flammealis. The sequence goes on from LR990878.1 coordinate 1,756,607, forward strand.
GCTGAGTGTGTGTAATTGAGGGAACAACTACAGAACAGATATTTTTATACAAATTACAGACACGCACGTAATTGACATACACTTTTATGATTTTTTAAAGTAGGTAAATGTCTAGCAGCCTTGCCCAGAACGAGGTCTTGCGAAAATTTAATTTGCCTGATGAATCATCAACACCGAAACGCTTTGTCACGCAATATCAACTTCGTGACTACAACGCGTAACACGTATAGCATAGTATTAAATATGTTTTGTTACTAGGTCATTCCTGGTATTAGGTATTGCGTTATTTTATCCAAGATATTTTGAAGAGAAACCATGTGACAAAGTGCTATTGTAAAAAATATAGTAAATAATATTTTTTGAGGGTTAGAGCATTTATGAAATTAGGTAACTCGATAGGGGGAATTAGGGGAAAACGACTTAGGTAGGTAAGTCGATAGTCAGCCAATGATTGAGGAGGGGGGAGGTAAGGGGAGGAGTAGGCCCGTAAATATGATTCAAGTTTGTCAGTTCCCAGACGAGATGTAAAGAGAAGGTCTTGATAGACAAATACATTACAAGATAAATAACATGCGTATCGCATACTTTTGCTGGAGATATGAACAGACATATTGAAGGTAATACTCAGAATAGATTGTTCTCTAAGAAAAGAACAATCAATTCTATTATTATTATACTGTTTCTCCATCTTTTAAATTCTGTAATATTTCCTTTTGAGAATTCGCCATTCCATCTACGGATGGTGGTAATTATGAAAGGAAAAATATTAATGGAAAAGTTTTATGACATTGGCAAAAATATGACATAATACGAGTATGAATAAAAAATGTAAAGATATAGGTATTTAAAGAACCGGGCAAGTACGTGTCTTGCCACGTACAATGTAGGGTTCCGTATTTGCTGCGCTTTGCTTGCCTTCAGTTGAGTCCAATATCAAATTCCATCACATTTGTAAGTTTTCGTCAAATTTTGTTTTATAAGTTCGTCGGCTATTACCTACTCGGTAACTAGTAGAGCCTACTAAACCGTTATAGTTTTCATTGAAGGGTCAGCATATGGACTACTACCATGATTTTTTTCAAATTTCTAAACATTAGACTTTCGGAGATAGAGGGGGAGGACCACTGTGCAAAACGAAATTTGACACGATAAATTTAAATATTTCCGAAACGGATCATTGTATTGAAAAATGATCTTCCCACACCCTCAATGTTTTGAAGAAACGTATCTAACGATAACGTTGTGGGACAACATGGGGTGGGCGCAAAAACGAAAATCATTTCCATTTTATTTTTTCTAAATTTTCTTCCAGCACTTTGTTAATATGTGTATACATAGCAAATTACAGCTTTCTAGCATCAAGCGTCTAGGCGTTAGACAGACGGACATGGTGAAACTATAAGGGTTCCTTGTAGTTTAGGTACTACGGAACCCTAAAAAGGAGTTCGGTTTGTCACATTTCTTTTAAGCGCGTATTACACTAGACGATATTCAGAGTCCAACAAAAGAGATGGTGCAATACTAAGAAGTGAGAAATTGTAAGTGCTTCTCGCTTATTCGTATTGCACCATCTCTTTTGTTAGACTCTGAATATCGTGTAGCGCTTTAAGTACACCTAGATAGACCTAGTTCTAATTTTTTCAGTCGTTAGAGGCTCTGCCAATCAAAGAATTCAATCATATTTTATTGTATTTTTAAATTTATCTTTCTAAACAGTATTAGTAGACACAGTTCTTGGAAATCGCCATGTTTTTTTAACACTTTCCTCCTGACTACCATTGCGTGAATTAAATCCATTGTTATATTTTCCCATAACTTTCCAGTAGAGAAAGTAACAATTATTGACGTTCAAAGCGTAATTAACGTAAAAGGTATTTAATCAGTTTACATTCATATTATAAATATTTTTAATGCAAAAATAAAAAATAAATGTCTCTGTCTGTTACCTTTTACAAGTGTAAAAGGTAAGAGGGTAAAAAAACAGCTATTACGTACCGATGGAAAGTGGTCTTCGCCACCTACGAAAATCTATAATATCAAAGGTAAGTACTACTTTAAAAAAAAGATCTTTGGCGTGAAAAATGAATTCTGCCTAATTGTCAACGTTCAAAGATATATGAAGAGAAGGTATAAAAAAGACCTATTTCCAATGTTATTAACACGTACTTTCTAAAGTCTCTCTACGTTATAAAAACAACAGGAACGTTTAATTTGTCCTAAAGTGAGCCAGAAAGGTAATGTGGGTAAATTGACATTGTAATTCCCGGCGGGTTTTCGTGAATTTATCTCACCAGAGCCAATGTTTCGTACAGTAATAAGAGTTGAATGTACTTAATGTTCTCAAACCTCCATAATTTTATTAGTACATTGTACCATCGTTTATCAAAACCATTGTTTTTTTTATTCAAAAACAAGGATATGAAAACCCATGGAAAATGGTAGCACAACGTACTAATAAAAATATGGAGGTGAATATGGAAAAGTATGTATAATTTATTAGCAAGATTACAAATTAAATAATTACTTAAATTTTATATTTGCCCTTAAAACTTCCTCATCCCACTATTGGGTTTACTTTAAAGTGGGATAAGTTAGTCATCAGATAATACATATTACTTACCTACTTACTTACTTACTCCAATGGCTCAGCGACCCAAAGTGAGTCTTGGCTTCCGACACAAGAGACAAGAGAACGCCATTTCTTCGGATCTTCAGCCATGCTTCGTCAGTATTTTTACAAAAAAGTACAAGACATATAAACGAAGTATACATATCACGTACCGTAGTTTATAAAAATGCCAGCGGAACCCTAAGTTATCGTGTAAGTAACAGTCGGAATGTTATCTCAGAATGAGGTCAATGGGAGAGTTGTGCCGTTGCTCTCGCTAGAGCGCGGTAGAGTGCTCTCGTGAGACGTGAGTGTCGGTAGAGCCGTAATGGCTGGCTTTATGACTTTTTCAACTGATGTTTGAGCTATGAAATCGGTTTTAGTTAGAAAAGAAAGTTGTTTTTTCAATAATTTATCTGTCTGGCACAGTCAACAAAGGAAAGGGCTGACCTGGCCCGTAAATATGATTAGAGATTTCTAAATTTTGCGTAAATGGATTTACTAGAAAAGTGCACATAGTACAGTCAAGAGCAGGTCGACCTACATACCAAATATCATAGATAATTGGCCCAGCCATTTCAATAAATAAATAAATATATAGGGACAATTCATACAGATTGAGCTAGCCCCAAAGTAAGTTCGAAACTTCTGTTATGGGATACTAACTCAACGATATTATATTTTATAACAAATACATAAATAGATAAACATCCAAGACCCGAGGCCAATCAGAAAAAGTTCGTTTTTCATCATGACCCGACCGGGGATCGAACCCGGGACCTCCTGGGTGGCGGTCTGGCGTGGTAACCAACCATTACGCCACGGAGGTCGTCACTTTGAACTGCCTCTCAGATAGTTATTACTTATCTTTTTAATTTTAAGCTATTGCAAAGCTTTTATCACGGGCTTTGAGCCCGGTGACCGAATCAAGAAATTCCGTAACGAAAATAAAACCTAACACCCCCGACTCCGAAAGCCGTGCATCGTCTAACGTCGTTTCAGTTCGGCAGACTTCGGCACGGTGTTTGTATGCATGTAGACTAGCTGCTAACTGCTCATAAATGATTCTGTCTCTTTTAGACACGATGCTAGGTGAGACAGCGTGCTTTTTGGCCGCGTCCACAGAGTTCGAGCCCGCGACTATGCAATAGCGTAACCGCGGCAGTCCCCGAGTGCCACACGTTTTTTTTTTTCTTTAAACCACTCCACACACTTTAACATTTTCCAGTACTTTGTCGATGATGATTCAATAAGAGATACATAACAATTCATAACAGTTCTCACTTGTATCAATTATTGGAATCAAACACGCGATCCATTGATTTCAAAACGAGCCATCTACCCACTCAGCCGTGACGCTTTTTATCACTTTGCAATCTATGTCAGTCTTTCAAGGTTTCAGACTAAAAATATACTATAAATTACGTCATTCAGTGCACTTACACAGAGCATTTAATGCCATCATCTTATGCCTGTTTACAGACATAGATAAACGGACCGTGGAGTCTTAGTAATAGGGTCTTGTTTCTTGTGGATACGGAACCCTAAAAAGATGGATTGGTGACCTGTCATGGCTGCCAACAGAATGAGGCCTCAACACTGTTCCGAATCGTGTAGTTCGAAAACGGATGGAAATATGGAAAAAAAAATGAGATCAAAGTGATAGAGAATTTTATAAGCTTTCGTTTCGTCATAGATCATTTTCCGCTATAACGTACTGTTTTGAAATATTAGCGAAAAACCTAAAATTGAGACCGTTGTCACCTGCCCCTCCCGCCGGGTCACCTCCTAGACGTCAGGACTTTAGTGTGTTTTCTCCCTAAGCACCCTGATTAAGTTTCTGAAGAAATCGCCTACGTTCCCGCTCACGCACTATATACCCACTTTTGAGCAGTTGACTGAACTAATTGGTCCACGTAATCATTGCTATTATTTTGAGTTGCGATTGCGAGCGTTGCTATTGGCTGATATAATGACCCATCTCACTCTGTCAATATCGGAAATGTGCAAGAGACATACTCAGTATTCATTTGTTTAAAAAAAACAGAGCGCTCTATACCCTAGCTTTTGCCCGCGGCTTCGCTCGCGTTAAATTCGGGGTAACACGGTTCCCCTTGCTTCCTTACCTTAAAAACTGCGAAAAGTCCCATAAAAAATTTCAGGGGGCAGATTTCCAAAAAAAAAATGATGCACGATTTTTTTGTTAGTCACCATACGCGCATACCAATTTTTAGCTTTCGACCTTGAAAATTGCGGAATGCTTCATACAAACTTCCACCCCCATTTTAGGGAAGTGGGGGGTTAGAAAGAGACAAAAAGTAGCCTATGTCACTATCCATCCCTTCAACTATCTCCATTTTAAAAAATAACGTAAATTCGTCTCTCAATCAATCAATCATTTATTGCTTCCTTAATGTAGGTATACAGGTGTCATCTTAAATCTAGTAACAATTAAGGACCCTGATGGGCGCTGCAATGAGAGAGGGGCCGCTGTATGTCTATTACTCAATTATTTAGGTATTATATTATTTGTATTATTATAGTCAAAGTTTAACTTTACTCGGCATTATTTGTATTATTATTATTATCTATATTAAAAGTATGTATGTTTATTATATTTTTAATTCACAGATATTATGTATTATTTTTATGAGATATATTTGTCTTCTAGGAATTCATTGATATTATAATAACATTTATTTATTAGTAATTCCTTAATTATTTGAATAAATTTCTTATCATTTTCTATGTTTATAATGTGGTCAGGCAGTTTGTTATATACTCTTACGGACATGGCAAGTGGGCTGGATGAGTGCAGTTGACGGTGTGAGGAAGGTATCTGTAATCTATTTCTATGTCTGATTGGGTATTTAGATATTTTATCTTTCTTTTTAGGAAATAAAGTGGGATATTTACGGACGAATTTGCACATGTCTAAAACGTAGATACTAGTCAAAGTCAATATTTTGTATTTTTTAAAGTAGGGTTTGCAACTATCAGTGGGCTTAATATTATGTATTATTCTTATGAGTCGTTTCTGCAATGTAAAAATTTTTTTCCAGTCTGTTCCATTTCCCCATAGAAGCGTGCCATAACTCAGCCATGAGTAGGCGTAAGCATAATATGTTACTGTGGCGGTTTCGCTGTCAGTAGATTTTTTTATTTCTCTGAGTGCATACACAAACTTAGATAATTTACTGCAGAGTTTTTGAGTGTGAGATTTCCAATTTATGTTGCTGTCGATATTTACGCCTAGCAGGGTGAATTCGTTGACTACCTCTAAGTCTATGCCGTTAAAGTTTAATTTTATATTCAACGGTGGCTTCTGATAGGGGTGAAATATCATTATTTTTGTTTTATTATAGTTGATTTCTAAATTATGGTCATCTAGCCAATCTGTTGTCTTTTTTAGAATTTCTGTTAGGTGTTGTGTCAGATTTGTGTTATTTTGAGTCGATGTCAAAATAGAGACATCGTCAGCAAAGAGTACACATTTCTCATCCATTGCTTTTCGACTTTGACGACCTCCGTGGCGTAATGGTTACCACGCCAGACCGCCACCCAGGAGGTCCCGGGTTCGATCCCCGGTCGGGTCATGATGAAAAACGAACTTTTTCTGATTGGCCTCGGGTCTTGGATGTTTATCTATATATGTATTTGTTATAAAATATAATATCGTTGAGTTAGTATCCCATAACACAAGTTTCGAACTTACTTTGGGGCTAGCTCAATCTGTATGAATTGTCCCTATATATTTATTATTTATTATTATTATTATTATTGCTTTTGGGAGGTCGTTTACGTACAGCAGAAACAGAAGACACCCCAGAACACTACCCTGTGGAATAGAGGAATTTACTGATTTGCAGTCTGATCGGATATTCTGGATCGTATTAAGTTCCTTGTTGAAGTATTCTATTTCCACAAACTGCGCTCTGTCCCCAAGGTAGGAAACAAACCAGTCATAGGCTGTTCCTCTTATTCCGTAGTTAAATAATTTATTTAATAAGATGCTATATTGTACTTTATCGTAAGCCCTAGTCATATCAAGCAATACTCCGATGCCGTATTTACCATTATCTAGAATATTTAATAGTTCCTGGACGTATTTGTATATTGCCAATATCGTGGATCTTTTTTTTCGGAAGCCATTTTGATTATCGTCAAATATGTTGTATTTTTCACAAAAATTATAAATTCGATTAGCCATTGCTTTTTCGATGATTTTTGAGGCCGTTGGTAGGAGTGCTATTGGACGGTAGTTATTTAAGTTATCTTTTTCGTTCTTTTTATGGATCGGTTTTATAATTGTAATCTTTAATAAATCCGGAAACACACCTTCTTCAAATGACTGATTTATTAAAAGGGTGATAGGTAGGGTTAATTCATCCGCGCATTCTATAAATAACTTAGATGGCATTTCATCGATACCGTGGCTATGTTTGTTTTTCAAAGATTTGATAATTTTATGTACCTCGTCACAATCTACTGGCCGGAGAAATAAACTATTTTTAGTAGGGTAGGTTACTGGTCTCCCCACCTTTTTACCATCGACATTTTCGCCTATTTTGTTCCGTGAAAGACGGACACACAAACAGACACACACACTTTCCCATTTATAATATTGGTATGGATTTGTATGCTTAACACAAAAAAAAAACGGGCAAGTCTTGAGTGTATCAAATATTACTAAACCTTAATTAAATCAAAATGTCAGGGCCTCTATCATTATAATGAAATTTAATAATCTTGAGTGAAATTAGGATATTACACGGAATTTGGGTTCAAGTCAAGCCCTCGTTGCTAAGATCCGTTTCTGTCGGTTCGCTGTTTTTTTCTATAATATACTTTAATAAAGTTGCAAAACAATTCTAAAAACCAAACTGTCATAAGAAGTAGTGCCTTTTTGGAGCAATCTCACCACACAATCCCACTCAATGAGCAGTGAAGCTGGTTGTAGTTTCAAGGGAACTAACTAAAATAAAACAATATAATAAAATGATACTTATTAAAGTTAATAATTATAACGTTTATACAGGGTTATTTTTGGACCCCCGCCAATTTTTTTTAGGTGATTCTATAGCAGCAGTACAATGAATTTATGAAATAAAAATAAATTATTTTGATGACTTATTTTTTTCAAAATTTTACAAACAAAAATTAATATTATGGTCACTCTTCGGCCGGCCATCTCGCAGCATAGCACCACAGAGTAATACAGAGGGTTGACTCCCGACTAAATGAAAAATTTATACCTATTCTCATAGGGTTGACACCTTTGGCACGGTATTAAATTCAATATAAAAATAAAAACAACGTTTATAATAAAATGTTTTATTTAATAATGAAATTTACAATGTAGAACCATTCAAAATATTCTTTTATTTAAACATAAAGGAATATAAAAATTATTATAATTAAAAACTTTATCATTTTTTTTTATAACAAATTAAATCTGTACTTATCTATACTACTATTATAAAGAGTAAAGATTTTGATTGATTGTTTGTGAATGGAGTGTGTTTGTGTTAAAATTTTAAATTTTGTTAAGTACCCGTGCGAAGACGGAACGCGCCAGTGCTTAATAAAATATGTTTCATAATGCTAACAATTAAACGGTCAGCATTATGAAATGTCAATAAATAAATATTCTTGGACGAATCACACAACGCCAGCTAGTCCCAAACTAAATTGCTGAAACTAAATATACTTAAATACTTTTTTGTAAATAAATTATACATAGAAATCACCCAGATCAAGGCAAACAGACATGTTCATGCACACAAATGTTTGCCTTGCGCAGGATTTGAACCCGTGGCCCTTGGGATAAAGTGACCATTGCTAGCCACTCGACTACCGGGCCTGTCTATAAATGAGTGACCCGAAAATATTTTATTTTATTGTTTCGTTTTAATTCTTTATTATTTCTGGTTTATAATACAAACATTTGTAATAAACATTATTAACATTGTTTAAACATTTGGTTCTATGTAATTTAGGTAAGTATACAATACTACTTATTAAAAATAGGTAGTAGCTGTGATAGTAAGGTAGTAGGTACTTACAACAATATTCAAAAATAATAAATTTTCGTAAATCGTAGGTACTTACTTCACATCATTTTTAGGGTACGAAAAAAAGAAATGTCCTTGTCCTTTTTTGAATTGGCCATACAAACACTACACGAACTTGGCATTGTACACGTCACAGAACGTGCGGCGCGGCGCGCGAGCGGTTTTTTTTTTTTTTTTTTTTTTTGTATGGACTAATCAGTTCGGGTGTACTGACACCCTTTACTGAGACACCGGACTGTTGCGGGAGCGTAGGGCTCTCACCGCCAAAAATTTACAGTGTCTGCCTAGGGGCGCCCCAGAGGGGGGCTCGAACCTCGGCCTATGGCGACACTGGGGGAAGGCGAACGGATTGGAGAGAAGCGGCCGGGCACGTGCCGGTACCGCGAAAACCGAGTCCCTACAGGGTGGCGCGACGCGCGGCCCCGCCGGCGGGGCCGATATGACGGACGTGTGTGTCTACTTTGTGTCGCGGAATCTAATTGTTTGTACGCCTCGATGGCGACTGTAATGGCGTCGTCCGGGTCGTTGAGGACGTGCCGCGGACGACGTTTGGACCTAATGGTGTCAGCCGGAGCGGGATAATCCCCTGCGGCTTTCACCAATGGATTGGGGTGATGGTCGAGAGAGTCGAAAAATCTGACTGAGCATTGCTTTAGGTGGTGCGAGATGGTCGGCACACCTAAGTCAATGTGGAGGTTTTTGTTCCGAATGAACCAAAGCCCACCGATGGCTTTGCGCAAAAACCTATTCTGGATGGTTTGCAGCCTGTGGATATGAGAGGGCGCGGCGTGGGCGAAAACTGGACTCGCGTAAGTCATTATCGGCCTAATGCACGTTGTGTAAATTCTCACCTTATTTCTAAGAGAGAGTTTACTACGCCCATTGAGCAGATAATATAGTCGGCCTAGCGCGAAAGCGGCGCGGTTGCGGACAATCTTAATATGATCGCGGAAGGTGAGTCCCCTATCGAGTGTGACGCCTAGGTAGCGGACTTTCCTTTCCCAAGGGATCGGTTGTCCGAACATTTCGACTCTGGAGGAGGGATTTGGGGTGCTACCTCTAGCGAAGAGGATAGCGGCGCTTTTTTGAGGATTGACTTCGATGCGCCATTTCCTAAACCAATCGCCAAGAGTATTGGCGGCAGTTTGGAGTGAGTCTATAATTGGGGGAATACTACGGGCTGAACAGTAGATGGCAGTATCATCCGCGAAGAGAGCGGTATGGGTCGCTAGTGGACTGGGTCTGAATTCGGGGAAGTCGCTTGTGTAAAGCGTGTAAAGGAGAGGCGAGAGCACGGACCCTTGTGGTACTCCGGCTCTAATGGTGTGAGGGGGGGATAGTGCCCCATCCACCCTATAGCGGAAAGAGCGGTTCGACAAGTAGTCTTGAATGATGAGCACAAGACGATTTGGCGTATTGAGTTTGTAGAGCTTATAAATAAGCCCGTTGTGCCAAACTTTGTCGAACGCCTTTGCCACGTCAAAGAAGAGAGCGCCCGTTTTATGCGGGCGGGATCTGTTCGCTCTCCGGTCCAACACGTGTTCGACTATGCGATGCACTTGTTGGACACAAGAGTGTTTGGCTCTAAAACCAAACTGCGCATTAGGCAAGAGATTGTTGGCAAGGGAAAAATCTTTGAGACGTGCGAGAACTATGCGCTCATAGATTTTTCCTATTGAACTAATAAGACTGATAGGGCGATAGCTCGAGGGCTGATCCTTGGGCTTGCCGGGTTTTGGAATGCCGATGACGGTGGCTTCCTTCCAAGTTTGGGGGAAAATGCTATTTTTGAGGGCTGCGTTAAAGATAGCAGTCAGGAGTAGTATAAGGTGGGCGGGAAAGAGCTTGATGACTCTGTTAGAAATCCCGTCAGGCCCCGGGGCCTTCCTATTATGTAGGTCTTTGATAAGGGACTCTACCTCATCAGGGGTTACCGGCTCTAACGGAGGGTCGGCATCTGTAAGTGGGCTCGCGAGTCTATTTGCTACCACAGTATCGACCTCGAGTAGGTGATCTGGATCAACGGGGAGTGTGCTAGGTGCACATTGTGCCTCAAGACTGGATGCTAAGCATTCAGCTTTTTCCTCGTCCTCGAAGGCGAGGGGGAGGGAGGGATCTGACTGAACTAACGGAGGGGTGGCAGCCACTGTATCTGCCTTAAGGGCTCTGGCAAGTTTCCAGAAGGCTTGGTGAGATGGGACCAAATTGGAGAGAGTCTCGTCCCACTGGTCGTTTCTAAGCTGTCTGATACGACGCTTAACCGCTGATTGAGCAGCGCGCATGCGGACGCGGTTAGGCTCAGTGGGAGCGGAGAAGTAGGCCCTTTGGGCTCGGTTTTTCTCTGTTAACAGAGCGCGCGCATCCGGCGGAAGTGTCCAGCGACGATGAGCGTTCACTGGGACACGCCGCGAGCAGTCGCTAACGACTTTCTGCACGTGCGCTGTTAACGAGTCAATAGCACCTACTGCATCGGGAATTGAGACAATTTCGTCTGGAATTGGATCTAACAAGGGGGACGAAATGGATTTGAGGCTTTCGCCTAACCTGACCCAGTCGGTCTTGATCATAGTGGGATCTGTGGCTGCCACATTGGGAATACTCACTCTGGGAGAGAGAGAAATGATGACAGGCCTATGGTCTGAGGTGAGTTCGGAGTGCACTTCTATTGAACTCAATCTAAGATTGATGTTCTTTAGGAGGGCTACGTCTAGGACGTCCGGACGATGATCAACATTGTCCGGGTAATGAGTAGGGGACATGGGTGCTACAATGTCGAAATTGAGACTCTCTGAGAGTCGCTCGAGCTGTCTACCACGTTGGTTTGTGGTTAGGCTACACCAGGCAGGGTGCTTGGCGTTTAGATCACCCGCTATGATAACAGACGGGCCAAGATCTAGAAGGTTTTGTATGTCACTATCGAGTAGTGATCTGGGGTTTGAGGAGTTGGAGTTAGTGGGAGCTAGATAAGCTGACACTAAAAATATGGATTGGTGACCTGTCATTCCTAATCTACAGACAGAGGCCTCAATGTGCACGAGATTGGGTGTATCCACAGGCGTGCAGTGTAATGTCGCTTTGTAGTAGATGAGAGTGCCACCGAGGGCAGATACTGTGCGATCATTACGTATGATTTTATAATTCGCGATTTTGGGATCGCGAATTGATGGTTTAAGGAACGTCTCCTGGATAAGGAGGACGTCCAACTGATGGGTGTAGAGGAAGTCGGCTACCTCAGACCTCTGGGTGCGAAGCCCATTTGCGTTGAAGTAGCCGATTTTAAGGGAGGTCGGTTTGACTCTACTCGTATGGTGTAAGTCCATAATTATTTGTTGAAATTTTTAAGGGCAACGAACACGTCTGTGAATTGACAGACGGCCATTAGGAGAGCGTTGGGACTATTCGCGTGTTCATTGACCAACGCGGCCATGGCAAGAACCCTATCTATATCTAGGACGGCTGCGAGCTTGTAGAGCCCTTCGGTCCCGTTGGAAGGTGGCAGCGATGCCTTTACTGGGGGGGGTGGAGGTGTTGCGACTTCCACCGCCGCGGGTGCAGGCGTGCCTGAGGGGCTGGCCTGTGGGGGTGGGACCTTGTTGGTCTTGTAGCGCCACGAGGGCGACAGATTGAGTGGTGGCACCGGTGCCTTAGCTGTTGCCGGGGCGGCCTCGGCAGTTTGGGACTGAGGAGGAGGAGGAGCGAGGACTCTGGATGAGGAGGGAGTAGGCCTCCGGCTCTTTCCTTTGGGCGCTTTTGAGCACCCTCTGTAATTAGCCGGGTGCCCCACCTCCCCGCAATTTACGCAGCTCGGAGGTTCCAAGCATAGCGCGCGGTCTTTGGGGCGTGGACACTCCTGTGTTGAGTGGGCCCCGAGGCATTTGACACACCTGGGTGTGTTGTGGCAATTTCGGGCGGAGTGCCCGTACAATTGGCATCTGTGGCATTGACCCACAGTGCTTTTATGGTGAGGGGTCTCGACGACGACCCCGGACAGTCCGCAGACTTTTTTGATATTAAAGATGGCTTTCGCCTCTTTAAGGTTAGTCCTGTCTAAAATGACAAGGACCATGTTGAAGGGGGCGGAAGGCCCACGGTGCATGCGGTGCACTTCGAGGATGGGCAGTTTTTGAGCCCGAAGGTCCTCGAGTACGTCATTGCACTCGAGTTCTTTGGGGATTCCGCGGATGACCGCGCGAAGGCGCCGGTCCTCCTCTAGACTCCAAGTGTGAAAGGTGATCGACATTGCGTCGAGAAGGCGGGTGAGGTTACGGTAGTCCGTGATGGACTCCGTTTTTAGGCGGATACCCTCAGTGCGGGTTTCCGCTATGAAAAAGATGCCATTTGCATCACATCGGGCCTTGATGGCCATCCACCTATGGCGGTTCGTGATAACGACCGCCGGTGGGCGCTGGGAGCGCTTGGGAGGGGTGGGGAGAGAAGCTCCCTCGGCACCCTGTTCAGCCGCGGGGGGCGAAGCGGGCGAGTCGGAGAGAGGGGCGGCCGGATTTGATACGGCGGCTAATTTGGCGGCCTTGTTGGCAGCGCCCTTGTTGCGCCTTGTGCGCTTGCGGCCTGAGGCCACAATGAAATCGTCCGAGTCGGACGAGGGGGCGTAACTCGAATCCGAAGATTCGGAAATGACCTCCATCTCGTCATCGGAGATCGAGGAGGAGGGTGCGGTGGCGGAGGGCGCGGTGGCGGAGGGCGCGGCGGCGGAAGTCGCTACTGCGGGGTGCACGGTGGTGGGGGGCGCAACGGTGGCGGAGGGCGCGGCGATGGAAGTCGCGGCGGCGGAGGGCTTGGTGGCCGAGGGCTTGGTGGCCTGAGGGGCCGGGCGGGGGGTGGCCAGGGGGGCCGAGGGGGCTGCGGCCTGAGGGGCCGAAGGTTTGGTGGCCTGAGGGGCCGGGCGGGCTGCGGCCTGAGGGGCCGGGGGGGGAGATTTTTTAATCTTGTCGAGCTCGGACTGCTCGTATGGGGACAGATCGTTCCATCGCCTTTCAATAAAGGCGATTAAAAAGTCTACACGCGGGTCGGTCGCCATGGCGACCGGCCTAGTAAGGGAAACCTACAGCTAAAACGAAATTATCGCAGTTCGTCGCGTCACGTTCCGCAAGGAAGAGCTGCGAAGAAACCTTGCGGCAGTCGTGCCTAATTTGGGAGCGCTCGGGGGGAGAACCCGAGGTGTGTAGTCCTAGTCCCCCGCGCCGGGTGAGGCGAGGGGGGTGCTTCTAGGGTGTGCCCTAAGCTTGTATGCCTCTGACCAATCTTAATGTGTCAGAGGGTCCCTAACTGCTTAAGGTTCGGAGGGTAGCTTCGAGCCGGAGCCCTAGGCGCCCAAGCCGTTCCCTAAGGATAGGAAGGAGGAAGGGGTGGGCGGGAGGGGGCGATAGCTAGTGTCGGTCAGGGGAGCCCCCTAGGCCGGTGGTTCTAGCCCCGTCCGGGTAACTGCTTCACCCTGAAGGGGATCGGCGAGTGCCCGGGTCGCACTCCTGGCTGTGCAAAGTTGGCACCGTGAGGTATCACACAGCCAGACCACGAAACTGTGGTTTTATTCGGCAAAACGCGCGAAAAGTCGAGAAACTCTAAAAATCACGATAATGCCTCCTTGTCTTAAAAAAGGCAAGGAGACACGTGTGTCGGAGCGGCGGTAGCGTAGCGCGGGCGGCGGGGGGCGTGCGTAGCACGCGGGAGCAGCGTAGCGCGGAGGCACCGGGCACCGGACGTGTGACTCGGACGGCGTCGCGAGCACGAATGGCGCGCGAGCGGCCGGCGTCCCTGGCGTTAATACGGAAACTGAGCCGGTTCAAACCAGTTCTTACCGCGGTCGGAGCGTACGAGACCTCGTCGGTGTCGTCGGTGAGAGCTCACGCACACATCGCCGTTCTTTTGAATGCGTATACCTATTCTGGACGGTTGTTTGAAGCCAACCTTCTGTAGTATTCTGTGATAGCACTACGCGCATGAGTAGTTAATCTCATCCTTTCAACCAATATCAATGCGCCGTCGATGACTGGCGCGAGGGTGACCGAACGTTCCTAGAAATGTAAGATTTAAAAAAGTGACTGTAAAATTTTAAACACTTTTGTTATTTTTTTTTTCACCAAATTTTTTTGTATTACTTTCCTTAAATCATGTCTATTTTTGGCGAGGGGTCCATAAGTAACCCTGTATTGTCATTACATAATCAAACTAATAAACAATGTATTTTCGAAAGTGTCTTGGCTGTTGAAAACACAGCTTTTCTTGAAAATCTGCGTCATTTCACAGTACTGACATCTGTCGGGTGAAGTTGAAATTTCGAAAGGAAGTTTCGGGCCTCACAATAATACTGGGATCCTATTTGTTCCCGGGCATTCCATTTATTATCCACGCCGTTTCGTAAATATGAAACGAAATGACTGTATTCATCTTGATAATTTTTAAACCAATGAGAAAAACAAATAAGTTTTTTTTTAAAACGAATTCATTTCTTTGCAATCTCTACACTAAAACGTAGACGTGTTCTTTGTCTTTGTCGTGTTTACTTCTCCCTGGTCTTCTAACTTCGTACTTCTTTGGTAAATGACAGTGTAGACTGTAGAACTAGTAATACATATATACAATGCGGTTAAGGAAAATAACAATTTTTTTAAGTCGGTTAAAAAATCCTTATAAAGACCTTTTATAAAAAGTGTATAAAACCAATTTGTATTAAAACTTTTTGACTATATAACTTAAAACTTTTGATACCGAAGGCGGTAAACTTGAGAACTAGTTTTCCTAGGACGCTAAGATGTGGCTGACCTAATTAGCTTAATATCTTATGCGGTAATTGACCCACGTAACCTGAAGATGAGTTGTCAGATAACCAGGTCACTTTCAAAAAGAAACATTGAATAAAATCACTTGTAACTTCCGGAGTCCAAAACTTCATTATTATAAAAGGCAGTTTTCTTATGGAATCATTAAAGTAACAGTTACAATTTCATGTCATTCTCAAGCACTGTCTCTACATACAAAATTGGGAATTGAGCGAGATAGTGCGATATAAAATGTATTATAATTTATGTGTAATCAAATTTTTCAAAAATTATTAATATTGACATTATACAATAACAAATACGATTGTAATTTAATAAAAAAAATACTTGTGGCACTCGGGGACTGCCGCGGTAAAGCAATTGCATGGCATTTTTTATCAACTTATGCAATTATAATTATTAAAATTAAAATAAATATATAAATAAATAATCTTGGACGAAATCAAACAACACCATCTAGTCCCCAACTAAGCAACTAAGCTTGTACTATGGGTACTAGATTGCTGATAAATATACTTAAATACTTTTTTTTGTAAATAAATACTTAATAAAAAATATAAAAAATAAAAAAATCATTTATTTGCGAGATTAATACAACCCATTGGGCATGCAAATACAGTTACAATACTTTTACACTTCTAATAAATTCATTATGTAGATTTATTATTATCATTATTATTTCATTAGGCAAATTTAATGTCATAGAATCATATAAACAAATATACATTAGTCACAGAATAGTATTATTGACAAATAAAGATAATGATGATGATGGATTCAGTCAAATAATTTCGCAAAATATTCTTTAGTATTGTAAAATGGTCTGTTTTGAAAGTATTTCTTAACTTTGTTTATGAAGGATCTCATATTGTCCGATTCCCTGATATCAGGTCTTAGAGCATTAAAAACTTTTAAAGACATATAGTTCAGGCTGTTATTAAAATTAGTATAATGAGGATGAGGCTTTACCATCCTATCATTATTCCTGAGGCAATAGCGTTGAGAATCTGCCACACGTGCTAAGTTATTGCGGTTCTGGAAGACGTGTATGCATAGCTGTTGGAGGTACAAGGAGACTACTGTTATAATTTTATTTGCTGGAAACATTGTTCTATGTGTGGCTGTGGCTGCTGTGTAATAAACATAGAAAACATCCAGACCAAGGCAAATAGACATGTTCATGAACACAAATGTTTGCATTGCGCAGGATTCGAACCCTTGGGATAAAGTGACCATTGCTAGCCACTCGACCACAGGAAAATCACTACATAGTATAAAACAAAGTCGCTTTTTCTGTCCCTATGTCCCTTTGTCCCTTTGTCCCTTTGTATGCTTAAATCTTTAAAACTACGCAACGGATTTTGATGCGGTTTGATAGAGTGATTCAAGGGGAAGGTTTTAAAGTATCATACATTCCAAAATTCCCACGGGAAAGCGGGATACACGCAAACGAAGTTGCGCGGGTTTCGCTAGTTGTTAAATACCTATAACACTGATTAACAGAGTCCTCTATGAGGGAAGAGCGGTAACAATTAAATTTAAATGGTTAAATATAACACTAGTTAACAGAGTCCTCTATGAGGGAATAGCGGTATTATCTCGTTAAAATTTACGTATTGAATTTTAAAATATAACACTGGTTAACAGAGTCCTCTATGAGGGAATAGTGGTAAATATCTGTTATATTTTTTATGCATTAAATTGCGTATTGAATTTTGAGTCTTATTTCTTTCGGTTAAGTTTGAATTCTGCTTATTAATTATTATTGGTGTTATGTTAGGTTTTGTTCATTAGGGAATTTCTTGTTTCGGTCGCCGCGCTCAAAGCCCGTGATAAAAGCTATGCAATAGCTTTAAAAATAGTTAACTATTAAACTAGGAGGAGCTCGATGGCGTCACTGTGTGTCGCACTCTAATATTACGCTAGTTAAGCGACGTCGACCCTAGCCAACGTTTGGATGGGTTTCTTTATCTCGAGCTTCTCCGTGCTTCGGAGGGCACGTTAAGCCGTCGGTCCCGGCTGTTGTCGATGGATGACAGTCAAGCCAAATCGGTGGCCTTAGGGCGGTTTGAAAACACCGGCCTCTGCCAATCCGCATTGGAGCAGCGTGGCAGAGTACGCTCTAATCACCTTCGATTGAAGGGAGACCCGTATCCCAGCAGTGGGATGATTATGGGTTGATATGATAACGATTAAACAAAAAATATATAATTATAACAACAACAAATTGCATTGCGTATCTCCTAATATAGATGCCAATTAAACGAATCGCAATTTTGCAATGATCATTCTGAAAATATTTCAATTTAACACGCCACTGAGCAATGTTTTGAAATATTGTCACACTTTGATATTCCGTTAATTAAGCAAATCTAATTACATTTTGTTCTCTAAATTATGCAATTTAGATAGATAGAATAGATAGAATACTCTTTATTTGCATTACACACAGGAAAAAGTACAAAAAAAACAATCTTATAAACTAGTGTAAATGCAACAAGGCGGCCTTATTGCTAAAAAGCAATCTTTTCAAGGCAACCTTAAGGTAACGAATTTCTGTATGGAGTGGGCAGGGTTAGCAGACAAGAAAATAAAATTTAATTAATAAAAACATGTGCATCGGTAAATGACTGTATGTTTTTTTTTATTTATGTGTACAATTTCTTATTTAATTGGTTCAACAAAATAAACTACCTGTGCACCAAATCTATTGAGACATTTTACGTGAAAAACTAGTGTACATCCAAATTATCGCGTTTACAATCTATATTATAAAATTCAAAGTCCTGACTGACTGACTGTCTGACTGACTTAATTTATATCAACGCACTGCCCAAACCGCTGGGTCTAGAGTACTCTAGAGATTTCAAATTTGGCATGAAGGTTCCTTATAAGGACCGGGCCGGATGGAACCGTACCGTACTGGGCCGTGCCGGACTGGGCCGAACCGGATCGGACCGGAATTTGTTTCTGAAGAAAAATATGCTAATTGTTAGTAGGCCACGCGGGCGAAGCTAGTTAATAATAAAAATAAAATGGAAGGATTCATTAAGTTTTTTTATACCAAACAACCTTACGCATGATGGTAGGCGATCATTGTGGACGCTTGCAACACCTTGAGTATCAATCACGCGTTGCCGACCCTAAACTTTCATACTTAGTATTCCAATAAAATAAAACAGCTATGCCAAATAACGTTAGTACGACGAACTATACGGTGTTTACTAAAGTGTGATCTAACCACTAGATAGCCGATATCGTCCTGAAATCTGAAATTGAATTTTCCATGTAAATTCACGTCTCAATCGATATACCCCTTCAACCCCTAGCTATCTATATAATCGATTCTCATATTCGCGCTGACGTGAGCAATTTCTACCGTCTCTTGAACCGCAATAACCATAACCTTACATATTCATAAGGCAGGCGTTCACATCTGCAATTTCTCGTGGAAGAACTCACGGTTCTTTATAAACGCTTTACAAGCCTGCCGGTTCTGAATGACTATGACTTGGGAACCTTCAAGAAGCGAGTATAAGGCCGGCAGCGGCTCAGAAACTCCCCAAGTGTCTTTATGCTCCATGGGTGGCGGTGATTACTTAACCTCTTAATCTATATATATAAAAATGAAACCCGTTTTCCGTTGTCACGACATAACATGAAAACGGCTTGACCGATTTGGCTGATTTTTTTTTGTAGTTTTCTAATACTCTGTACAAGGTTCTTACGGAAAAAAATATTAAGAAAATCTCTCAGAAAGATTGAAAAAAAACGAAACAAACAGTACCCGGGCGTAGCCGGGCCGGGCAGCTAGTTAATAATAAGAACAAAATCAAGAAATATACAAAACTACCGATAATCTGCAAGAACTATCGTCAGATGTTGCAAATACTAATTGACACAATTGTTAACAACGTGCTGTTTGATACGCTGTCGCGAGCACGCAGTGTACCAATGGAAGACAGAGATTAGAACTAATAACAAAGATTTATATGCTATCTATAAATATAAAATTCAATGGGGCTTGGGTATAATGCCTTTTGCTTCAAATTGCTGTTTCTCAAGTAGTTGTTAAGGAGGGAAGTCCTTTCAATACTTCCTACTCCGACTATCTTCTTTCTGATTAAATTCGTTGCGAGTTCCAAGACAGCTGTAGTTTTCTTCCCCGGGACGTCAATAAGCTTCATTGCTTATTGTCTAACTGAGGTCGCCGTTGTTGCTTCTGGCTACACAGGAGACATAGTGGTGGGAATGTGTGGTGGGCTTGTCCCGAATATATAAAATTCAAAGTCCTGACTGACTGCCTGACTTAACTATATAAGTATATCAACGCACAGCCCAAACCCTGGATATAGAGATTCTAAATTTGGAATGTAGGTTCCAACAAAAATTCATGCGAGGCTGGGATTACAAAATATAATCGCACGGTTTTTTATAACGAAAATAGACACGGTGTTGTTTCACTGACACTCCATATTTTCATACCACAAATATTTCTGTGAATATACAAGAAAAATAACATCACTCTATAAAATAAACAGCGTTTGTCGGTTTAGGTTCGCTTGTATCACGTTTCTGTGAGCACAGGAGAAATAGTTGTGACATCAGCCATCGATCGATCGACTCTGCAGTTCGTAAACGTTTACGTTTGAAATTATTCTCGTCTGGGAGATATCTTTGTACAATCGGCCAGTGAAAGAGATGAGCAGGGCCGTAAAATATGATTTAAATTTTCTAAATATTGCTCGAAAGATCGATTTTTTATTTATAAATAATATTCATATTGTACTATCGTACCATCCGCCACAGACTCCTATTCCATCATCATCATCTGGATGAATGGACCTCTACCACTGTTCGAGTCCTGCGAGTGAAGCCAGCGGTGTTTCCAAATGACTATGACTTGGGAACCTTCAAGAAGCGAGCATACATGCACTTAAAAGGCCGGCAGCGGCTCAGGGACTCTCATGGTGTCTCTGTGCTCCATGGTGGCGGAGATCACTTAACATCAGGTGACCCGCATGCTCGTCTGCCAACCTACATTAAAAAAAACATATTGTACTATGTGATTACAAAGTTACGTATCGATTCTTACTTTCTTAGCATAAAAATCTTTATTCCTGCTTAGTTCCCTACTTAGTTCTTTACTCTGATTACCTTTTTCATTTGACTGTACTAAAGTGACAGGCATTATTTATGCAGCCGATTGTACCTTAAGGGTGCCTAACTCAATGGGTGCCTACGAAACCCTATTACTATGCCTGCGCCGCGCTGTATGTCGACTCGACATATATCTATCTATCAGCGGGTCATCATCTCAGCCACAAGAAGTCCATTGCTGGACCTAGGCCTCCCCCAAACGCCTCCAATGTGACCTGCTGGCAGCGGCCTGCATCCAGCGGCTTCCTGCGACTTTCTTTAGGTCGTCTGACCACCTTGTAGGTGGGCGTCCTACGCTGCTCTTTCCGGTACGTGGTTGCCATTCCAGGACCCTCTTGCCCCACCGGCCACTTCAGCTTGCTGATCCGTTTGGCTATGTCGGTTATTTTGGTTCTGCTACGGATCTCCTCATTTCTGATTCGATCTCGTAGAGAAACCCCGAGCATAGCCCTCTCCATGGCTCGCTGAGTGACCGCGAGCCTTCTTATGAGGCTCATAGTGAGCGACCACGTCTCGGATCCATATGTCCACATTGCTCGAAGGTTTTTGGTTTTAAGCACTGAGGAATTTTGGACGAGAAGATATGCCGTAATTTCCCGAAAGCTGCCCAGCCATCAGCGGGTAGCGTCTCATATATCGTTATCGATAGCCAATTGAAATTTTGATGAAGTGTGTGTTCTAGAACCACTTTAGGGATGGGAAGATAAATAATTATTTGTATAAAGATACCAAAATAATTATATTTCTTTAAAAATGAAACTAAAGACAACAACATTTTTAATATTAGTTTTTAAAAAAATTGTTGGTTCAGTTTTTAGTTAATTTTGTCAATTTCATTTTTAAATATCTTGCAATAAATAAAGACTAAATAAAAATTAGATACCTATGATAGATAAATTTGTTTATTTAGATCCATGGACACAATACATATTAACAGAAAACATCGTTTAATGTTAGTTAATGTTCTGTTTTCTTTTAGTTTCATTTTTAATGTTAGTTTCTATTGCTTTAACAGAACTAATATGATGGGGGGGACCATTGGGAATAAAGCCTCTGCCTATCCCCCCAAGGATTATGCGTGACATTATGTGTGTTACTTAAAATAATTGGAAATTGTTCTAGTTTAGTCGCAATCTACGTTAATCAGGCCATCGGCACTGGACGCGCTACTTATTCAGGCGCATTAAGTTATTAAGCATTGACTATGATTTATGCATTTAAACGGACTCGTAATCCTATTATTCCTGTTCCCATGGCAATGGACAAAAATGTCTTCTTGCAGTGGCGAGGGGTCCTAATAACACGATTCCTGTCGACTCCCCTTTTAAAAATGGTGAATTATCTAACAGCATCGACTCTGCTAATAACATGATTTCGATTCATACATAATAATGATATCCAAACGCCTATACAATAATAAATAGCAATATCGCGTAGCTGTAATTACCGGCTTTCGACGAACAGGCGTTCGTCGAAAGCCGGTAATTCTCGAGTTGTAGCCGCATACAGTTTTAGGAGCGGCTGTCTCTTTCTTACGCGTATATTTTGTTCCTAGCGCGGTCTCTTTCTCACGCCGATCATATGAACATATTAAAGCCGGTAGTCGCCGAGTTACGACAAGGATGGCATATATCAGATTACGTTAGTGCAACAAAGATAAATAGAGGTATTAACCTGAGAAGTAAAAAATATAGTTAATTATGTGTTTAGTGCTTGAATAATAAAACAACTATAATTTTGTCGCGTTGTAATTGTCAAACATATGACTTTTTTTTTTCAATTCTCTTTCGCCGGTGCTTGATATTGTGTGTATTGTGTTTTTTTTTATTTGTTTGTTGTTAATTTAGTAAATTTGAATAGATTAGAGTGAATTGGACAGGGGTCGGTGTGAATTGTGTTATAGTTATAGAATTTATCGGATTCAGGTGTAAGTAGTTAATTATTTATTTTGGTTTAGTCTGTTTTGTTTACATTCGTAATGGCTGCAATTTTAGACGTGGGTTGTTGTCTCACAGACTTTTTATTAGATAATAACTTTCAAACACACAGTTTTGAAAATAAAAAAGATATTAAACAGCGCGGCCGTGCTTGCCCTTCTATGAAAATAGATTATAGACGGAAAGATGGCTTTACAAAACATTTTCATTGTAATTTGTACGAAAAGTATTCGTGGCTCACAGGTAGTTGTAAACTTAAAACGCTGTTTTGGTTTTCCATATTATATCAGTGCTTTTATATATGGTAATGGATAATTTGCAACTTAGATTCAAGACTTGATATGGTATTCGGAATTCTCCATCCCTGTGGTAAGATAACACTGTTTTTTTTTTGCTCCGGCTTCCCCTGAGTAAAATTTCACCCTTCGCCACTGAAATGAAATGAAATGAAATGAAATCGTTTATTTCAGAAATTAGACCTTCACAGGCACTTTTTCTTGTCATTTACAACTTGTTTAAATAAAAAAATAAACTACGTTATATACTACCACCATTTCGGACACAAGCAAAATGGCAACCGGTAAAAAGAAATGGCGAAAGAAAACCGGTTACGGCCTTTTTTGTCATTTTGTACTTTTTTTTTCCTTTTTTTTTTTCACTCATTAGTTACATTGTAGGTATAAGTACATTAAAATTTATAAGAAGAATACGCGGAATGTTATACACAATGGTGTGGAATGAACAAGTCTTAAATCTAAAATAAAATAAAAGTCAGTACTGACAAGAGTGAGCAGACCAGTCCCCCCAGGCAGCACCCGTTCACGAGTTGACGCGAGAGTCAGCCATCGCTGTGCTCAACCATATTAGAGGGAACTCAGCGACCCGACTCCCGACGCCACCACTACTTCTTAGTATTCAATAAGAATTTTTTTTAAATGGGTTTTTTGGGGATCTCTTTTACCGGTGACTATTTCTGCTAGTTTCCGAAATAGTGGTAGCTAATAGTTTATTTTTATTGTCAAATTTTATATTAATTCGATTAAATATACAATTAGCAAATGACTAGTGAAAGTGCCTATGCAATTATCCCTATCAGCGCATTGCCAAAAAACTGGAATTTCGATACAAATGTCCTTTTTCGAAACATCGGCAGCACATACTACTAATCAAATATCAAATTAATCATTACAATCAAATATCTATTTCAAATTACTTCAAAATATATATATTGCGTTTATAATGTTCAAGGTAGATTGAAATTTTGACAGTCAATGATTAGTTTTAATAACTAGAGCGGGGAAGTGGACTGTAAATGATAGATGGTATGGAAACAAAGACGGCGTATTAATGATAAAATAATTATTAAAAAAAACAGAGAACCAACCAAACTGAACAGAGAACTGACCAACGAACACAAAGGTGAACTAAAATACAAAGAGGAGTGCGTTTCAAAAATGACAAAATAAATGTTTTATAAAAAGTTCGAGCCCGACAGCTAGTCGCTACGCTAGCAAGTTTTATATTCTCTAGAATTTATAAATTATTTTTAAAAAATACTGCATAATAAGATCTCAGTTTGAAATACAATATTATACAACAAAAAGAAATAATCCATACTATTCCCATCGCATTGTCACTCTAGCGTAGTGACGTGCACAGAATAATTTATAAGCAATGTCGATATAATAGTCGGCACGTGCCAGTTGAATATTTGTCTTTAGATAATATCGATTGTAGATTTAACGGCACTATAAAAATGTTCATACGATGATTAATTGATTAAAGTTGATGTAATCAGTCACGCCATTGAGCTTCATGGCGCATGGACTAAAGTAATATTGTAATTTGTTTTTAATGTAGTATTTAAAGAGAGGTAGGGCACAGCGGATAATCCGCTCAAATCGGAGCAGTCCGTCTGGGGAAGGACCTCCACCTTACAGAAGATCGTAGGCAAATAGCATTGGTCTCGGCTATGTTGTGGTCCTACGGTGAGTAAGGTCTCCACTTGGGGGGGTTGGGAGGGTTGGCAAAGCGTGAGTGATACCCCCGGCATTGCAAGCGTCTATACGCTACGATGATGCTTACCATCGGCGGGCCGTATGCCTGTTTGCCAACTTTGTGATATAAAAAAGTAGTATTTATTAGAGGAGCTGGATGGCGTCGCTGTGTGTCGCACTAAACAAACACGCAAGCTATGCAAAGTCGATCCTAGCCAGTGTTTAGATAGGTTTTGTTATCTCCGGCTTCTCCGTGTGCCGTCGGTCCCGGCTGTTATCGATGGACAACAGTCGTTACAACAATGACTTTTATCCATCGACAAGGTGGCTTTCAGGCGGCTTGAAAACACTGGCCTCCGGCAATCAGTGATAAAAGATGTAGAAGACTTAAGTCCTTTCATATCTCTTTTAATAATAAATATAACTATAAAGCGCAGTGTTTTGCTCTCTGAGCTAACTGAAAAGCAGTGTTTCGCTTTCTGAGCTAACTGAGAAGCAGTGTTTTGCTATCTGAGCTAACTGTAAAGCAATGTTTTGCTCTCTGAGCTAACTGAAAAGCAGTGTTTCGCTTTCTGAGCTAACTGAGAAGCAGTGTTTTGCTCTCTGAGCAATCAGCACACTGAGCCTATTTATATCACTGCTACACACACTCAATTTTTATCGCCGTGTTACAGACAAATATAAGTATGTGGACGCTTATTTAATGTTAATCTTTGTTTATGTTGTGTTTGTATATTTTTGTATACTGTTTATGTAATGTGTTAGCTGATACAAATAATAAATCTATCTTTTCTCCCACCTTTCCTGTACGCATTGGTAGTGCCCCAGATGTTGCTAATGATCATAGGCAGTCCCCACTTTCTATCGGGCGACCCGCTTGTTTGTTTTCCATACCTATATACAAAAATAGGTGAAAAACTGATGATAAAAATCTAAATTTGCTTTTTCTATTGTTCCAGCTGCATTCGGAATACCGCAGCACGTACCGATGGCACGAATACAAGGAGCAACAGCAGGGCGTGGTGAAGCAACCGGCTCCCATGCCGCCCACCGTGCTACCGCTCCAGCGAGGTTGTATATTTAACTTAACTTTTCTTCTAACCAAGACCAGCCCCCTCAAAAACAGTTAGAACCTCATGTCAATTTCAAACGCTGTATCACCCATACAAAATTTGAATTCAGCGAACTGCGTGAGTTTGAGATTAGATTGAAACTGGTTTTGTTACGAGAATAGGGGGGCAGGGGGCAGATCAAGATCTGACAAAGACTTTTTGATGAAGATCCTCAGATCAAGGACGTTTGACCAAGGTCTTACGGTATTTAAAGAATAAGCAAAAGTACTCGAGGATTTTTCCTCTAAGCAGTCACCGCAGTTTACGAAACACGACGTATCGCCTCTATGCGAGGAAACAAATCAAAGACCTCAGGTCATAAATCAGTGAAAAAGAATGATAAAAAAAAAATATAAAAAAAATGATAATTTTAATTTATAAAAATACATTTTTTTTAATGTCATACAGTAGACAAACAAACAAGCGGCCACCTGATGGAAAGCGGTCACCGCCGCCTATGGACATCAGTAACACCAGGGGCGCTACCAATGCGTTGTCCACCAAGGAAGTTGGAGGAAAGGAAGGAGGAAGGGAAGGGAAAGAAGGAGGGGGAAAGAGGGGATAGGGAAGGAGTTGGGCTTCCGGATCTTTCACTCACCAAACGAAACGCATTGCTGCTTCACGTCGATATTCTGTGAGAGGGTGGTACTTGCCCGGTCAAGCTAGCCCATTTCGTAATAATTGCTCTACCACTTTTATTTTCATTCCTTCTTATCTTAGGGCCAATGGAGCCGGCAATGCCCCGCCGCAAGAAGTACCCCGGCGTGGCATACAAGACGAACGAACTGTTCGACCCTGCGCCGGCGGACGACATCAGACCTCAGCACACCTCTGGCTTTGACAGAGCAAGGGTAAAGTACTAGTTTTGTGTTTGGCAACTTAGATAAATAGAAGATGATGCTTTATTTGCAATACACAAATAAAAGATATAGTGAACGTTACAGACTAGCTGTATATGCAACAAAGCAGCCTTATTAATATAAAAGCAATCTTTTCAAGGCAAGCTTAGGTATCGAATTTCTGTTGGGAATTCTGTACTTAATTATGATGTTCCAGACCTATATTCTCTCATTTTACATGCAGGAAAAAAATCCAATTGAGAATAATTATGAAAATTCGTAATTTGGTCAGCCCAAAATTATTCAGGGTCCAAGGGCAAGTCCAAGGGCTCGCTTCAAAGGGTTGACCTTGGTTACTCAATCGGCTTAACGACTTGCATAGAAAAAGTCTTCAATTCTTAAAGCTCGACATTTTTAACTCGTTGAAATATCACGTTCGTTTCCTGATTATTTTGTTTAACAAGTACAATGATACCGTCGGACATTGTTAGAGTATTATTACTTTTATATTAAACTCTTAGGACTTCCTATTTAATGAATACTATAATTATTGCATTATTTGTAGAGCGCTCAAAGAAATGACTCGGATCGCGCTGGGCGACGCAGTAAGTCCGAGGGGCCACGCCAACCGCGCTGGACAGACACCGTGGAACCGAAGGTATATTAAATGAGATGATGGTACTGTTAAAATAACCACCATTCAATGAAAAAGAGTAATTATTGGAAACTGATCGGAATTAAAATTATCTCTACCAAGCTTTTCACTAATGCTGCGGTTACATTAGCGGGCGAAGATGTGTCGCATTGGCGCGTTAAAAACATCGTGTACGGGCATC
This sequence comes from Endotricha flammealis, assembly GCA_905163395.2. Classification (NCBI taxonomy): domain Eukaryota; kingdom Metazoa; phylum Arthropoda; class Insecta; order Lepidoptera; family Pyralidae; genus Endotricha; species Endotricha flammealis. The sequence continues at coordinate 1,783,967 of LR990878.1, forward strand.
TCGACTTTAATCTCAAGTGTTGCAAAAGTTGGAGCGAATAAGCAATATTTCGCGTTGCAACGATCTACCCGGCACACTTTAGCCCGCTAATGTACCTAGTAATAAAATCTAGAACATAATCCAAGGTTTCCATTTTCAAAGTATAGTTTTTATTTTATTTTTTATTTTAACTCCACATCACTCCACATTAAGTCTCAAGCTATAAAGTTTTAATTTTTAAAGTTTCGACTTCAATTTAGGTTTCCAAATAACTTGATTTTTCGACCACACCTAACCATCTTCCAAAATAGCACTAGCAAATCATTTATACATGAAACGTGTTGTCACATAAGGTCCCAAAAGACAGAAAAAGGTCTAAGAGAAAAACAAATTTGCGATAGTTGCACTATTTATCCGCCTTTTCGTGTTAAATAGAGGGACCTGACTTAGTGACGTTTGTAAAGGGATGGCTTTTGCCCTGGAGTTGGACCAGAATACTTATGAGATGGTCGGTCTTTTTGACTTTTTTCAACCCCTTCCATCAAGTTTGAAATGGGCAAACGTGTAAATCCACTAAAAGACAAGCTCCTAATAAACTTTCTACTTCATTAGGATGGGCCCGGAATAAAATAAGAGGATCTGTCTGACTACTGGCTGACTGGTGAACTATAGGAATGTTTGGAGACTGTAAAACAACCACACAGCACATTCTCAACGATGTTTCTCTGGTCAAATCAGTCATTAACAACCCGGTGATGTAAATGCAACTGTATTGGAACTCACGACGAATTTAATCAGAGCAATAATAGAAAGAGCAGGAAAGATTGAGAGACAATCAAAAATCAAATCATAATTTCTGTCCTTGACATCCTGTGCCGAGAACCTGCCATACGTTGTTTTCTTAAAGTAATCGGTCCTGTAGTAAATCTTTTTCCGTAATATCTTAATAAACTGTTTGAATAAGGACATAAGACAAATATTACTTTTAAGAACAATATTAAATTTTAAAACATATATTTCTCAGGCAACAACAGCGCTGGGTGACGTGGTAGACGCCAAAAAACCTGACGTGGTGAGCACCGAATATCGTAACCAGTTCGCCTGGCCTAAGGACAGCGACTCAGCGCCAAGGAAGAGCATCTCAATGGGAGCTCTAAAGAAGGCGGCTGTGGCTGAAGGTACGTGAAAATTTTAGTAATTACATAAATTATTATATGAAGCATCGCTGGTGTAGAAAAATTTCTCAGTGTAACTCTTTTAAGACAGAAAGGTAAGGTGGTAAGATTTTCCGAAATGTTCACGGAAAAACGGTATACACCCAAACAAAGTTGCGCGCGTTTCACTTGTTTAATACTAATATTATAATTAGGATGTATTTTTGTTTGTAACGAGTAAACTCAAAAACTATTAGATCGATTTCAAACGTTCTTTCACCGTTGGAAATGTACATAATCCCCGATTAACAAAGGCTATATTATATATATTTTTTAATTTTGATATAAGTATAAGCCATTAGTCAATAATAATTTAAGGAATATTACACTAACGAGCTGTTACCCGCGACTTCGTCCGCGTGAAATGTTAAAATAAGGAGAACTCCTTTTCCTGAGATGCGATTTAAATGAAACAAAGCCTATATTCTGCTCCATTCCAAGATCTATCTTCCTGTGAAAACAGTATTAAAATCCGTTCAGTAACTTAAAAGATGTGCGCGTTCAAACAGACAGACAGACTGACAAAAAATCCACAAAAAAAAATTTTGCTTTTATTACCACACTCTTACTGTTCCCTCTCCATTTTTGCCAAATATGTCCAATGTACAGACATATCGGGTCTACTGTTTTATTATATGTATAGATAACACAAAATAAAGCCATTAAAAATAAACTAAACCCGTTCCAAATCTCCGTGTTACGAAAACCTAGACGTATATTTGCACGCCTTTGCGAGACAGAACAAAGGTATCCACACAATGCCCTCCGGGGATGCAACCAAAGCAGAATCTCCTCATTGTCTAGAGAGAGGCTTTACCAACACTTTTCATTTTGCACGTACATTGTTATGTGTGAATCTGAATGCATCTTGTAGTTTGTTTTTATAAATCATTACCCCGTGTAACATTTTTATTTTTTAAAGTTGGTATCATTAGTAAATCACGCACAAAGATAGGACGGGGCGCTAGTTTCTAATATTTTTGTGAAGTTCAAAACACTTTTCCTTAGTAAGCAGCTAAAGATTTTGAGGTTACTAATCTTAATTGACTTTATACTAAAATTTAACAGACAAGAACGGAAAGATATTTGGACCGCTCTTAATTCTTTTAGCGAAACCTAACAGGAGTTGTTTAGCATATAAAAACCGAGGAAGCAGGTGTTGGAATGGATAAAAAAAGATCGATTAGAAGTATGAAAAAAATTACTATTATATTATTTTTTGTTTAATATTAATTTCTCTTTGTTAACCCATTATCTAATCCATCATCAAGAGTATCATATAACATTACATAGACCCAGAATCATCAAAATAATAATTTTGACATTTGTCAAGACCTTCGTAACCTCGAGGGAAAATCGACATTTCTCTGAGAAAAAATACACAATATTAGCCTACCGCTCGCGTGTGTTAATATTTTATATGGTTAATATTTGACGACCTCCGTGGCGCAATGGTTACCATGCCTGCCCGCCACCCAGGAGGTCCCGGGTTCGAATCCCGGTCGGGTGAAAAAACGAACTTTTTCTGATTGGCCTCGGGTCTTGGATGTTTATCTAAATATGTATTTGTTATAAAATATAGTATCGTTGAGAGTATCCCTTATCACAAGTTTCGAACTTGTTGTTTTTAAGAGTATTTTAATTTTTTATATAGCTGAGACCGTTTTGGTAGAATTTTAGTCTTATTGTTTATTTTCATTACTTGTGTTTGTTGTAAATGTCAATAAAGCTGCCACACAAAATAAATAGTCCAGTGTTCCCGGCACTCTGGAGACCGCAACGCGCGCATCGCGATGGCTGCGTTATCCAAAGACCATGGATGTAGTAATCATCCATGCCAAAGACATCATCATGAAGGAAACCACGACCACTCTGACAAGAGTTAACGACTGAGGAGGTGTTTGTTGTAATGTCTCCCTGCAAAAAAAAATTCTTTCCAATGCGAGTTAACCTAAAAATCTTCTATTACCACGAAGTTTTCAAGTGAAACATAGGTTTTCGTGCTACGTTAACTATTTAAGCAGCGTCTGGAATAGGTATCTCGAGATGAAACTTGTGAGATAGTAAATTTTTTAACTTATTGTTGACTAGATGTTTCCCGTGGCTTCGCGTGGACTTTTTCGGATTAATATAACCACTAACACTCACAAAATAACGTGGCTTTCTATTGGTATAAGAATTTTCTAAATCAGTTACACCCAGAGATTACCTACCACCTATAACCACACAAACTTTACCTTTTTAAAATATTAATGTAGATGTATATAACAATATTTTCTAATTCGTATAATACGTTAATAATTACATCTGAAATAATGTAACTGTCAAATAGTATATGATTTATTTTAACAATGGTGGAAAATCAATCTCACAAATCTAACTCTCTCTGTATCGATAGATCATAAGGAATTCTACACAAAGGGTTCCATTTACATAGCTTTTCGCCCGTTATAACATCGTGCAACGGTCCGATTTGGGAATCAAATACCAGAACATCTGTTGCCCGAATTTGGGTACGATACCGTCTGCTGCGTCCATTAAAGACATACTACATAGTTTATGTGACTTAGAACATCTTTACCGTCGCCAGAAACATTTCAAATGTTTTTTACACTTCTTTGAAGAACTTTCTGTAATGCAACATGAATCTCTGTTGTATTTTACAGAATTTTTTTTGCATGTGTTCGGTGCAGTATAAGATGCATTGGAACACTTAATGCGACATCAACGTAACTGACTGACTTCAAACATTTTATTTTTAGTTTTAAACAAGTCCTTTTCCACAAGTTTGCCACACACAGAAATCGAATGAATGTACAGTGAAACTGCATATCAGTGTAGATTTTAGAACAATAGAAAAGCAACAATTTTTTGACAAAACAATTAAATTAAACGAAATAGGAAGTGACCGACTGAATATCTGACCTAAAAACCATGCAAAGTAATACAATAGAAACGTAAATTAATTTAGGGGTCTAGAGGTGTCTCAGAATTCTCTGGGCTGAAATAACGGAACAGCTGCGGACGTAGTCGATGCATCAGCAACATAAAATATATTGGCACTTATTAGTATAAAGCAATAATAATAAAACAAAAATACAAATAGAGCATAAGAACTTGATATTCCGCAAACACCTGAATTTATTTAAAAAAAATATTCAAAATATAACTTATATAAGTAGAGTATAACGTCTAAATTCCAGGTTTAGTTGAAGCTGAACCATTAATGAACCACGTGGACGGTGATCACGACGACGGTCACAAGCGGTACATCGAGGACTACCTCTGGAATGGTCAAAAACCCGGAGTCCAAAGGTGAGGTTAACACAATCAAAATTTCTCTCGTATTATTAATTTTGTATGTCATTTCCTGAGTCTTTTTGAATGTAATATTTTGTTCAAAAGATACATGAATGTATACTTCTATATCTGCGGGTCAATCCTCGTTATATAAAGAGTTGAAATCTTCTCAATCTCATACGCTCATCTCTCTCGCTATATTTTGTATGAGCAAGATAGCGCTTGATATTGCTATTAGATTTCAACTGTTTTTGTTACAAGAATAGGCCCTCTGTTATCATCATCCTTCTCAATTTCTTCTTTCATGAAATCAGGTTTCATTCTTAATCGTTTACTTAGGCTGGTTTAAAACTCTAGTAAGTTTCAGTTAGCCTATTATCCAAATTTTTGGACAATTTATCAATAAGCTAAATGGAACTAACCTCTGAAATCAGACCGACTTTGTCATGTTAAAGTTTGTTAAGTATAAAATGTACCTTGAAGTCTTCAAGTAAATTTATTAGTGACAAGTAAAAACTCTGATACCTATATCCAGAAAATAATAAGTTATGTTTAATAACAATAATAACGTCAATTAGACTCATGAAATGGACAAACAATTTAACAAATTTTTGTTCAGAATCTATTTACGTAATATTATAATCATATTTAATTCTAACCGTGTAAAACGTTTCTGAACTCAGTACAGCTTCAGCTTAATCACTTTTTCATATGATGCTTCCTATCTTCTAGTCTATATAACTTATAGATTGTTTCATATATTTTATAATTTACATCTTTATTTATATTGGCATGCTATAATTATCTATCTTCTATATTCTAGATATATTTTGTACATATATTTTAGAAACAGTCTATAATATTTACTATTTGAAGCGTATTAAGTATTTAACATCACGCTTCGCTTCAGCTAAAAGCAGCGGCTTTTTCGCAATTTGTGCCATCAAGAATCAAGTGTTGGGGTCCAAAATATACCCAATTATCATCCATGTAAAATACATTAAATTATACACTAACAATAACATAGTATTTTGTCATTTGTGATCTTAAAATCCGTGAGGTTCCGGACATTATAATGTGTAGATTAACACTCATGGAAAATGTAGTTTTGTAAATAATTTATGGGAACAATAAAAATGTTTTAAATTCCGTAAAATTTCAGGTTGAAGATGAAATTGTTCTGAATGAAGTTACTGCTAATAGCTTTCAATTTTTCTGTGTCTAGCTTTGTGTACTAACCTGATCACGAAGGAAACTTATGAATCTATAACAATTCACATCTAATGAATCTAAAGAGAATCATACTAGGATTGACATTTCCTTAGTCAATCTACCTCTCTCTGAATTCGACATTACAACTCTGTTAACTTGATATTCGACAGAAACGTCTCTAGGATTCCCGGCGGCAACTAGGATGATTAAATTACAATGTCTTGAATAATTTAGCATCTAAATAGCGCAGCAAATATTGAGAAATGCATTTCCTTTAAAAACTTTCTCTTCATGGACGTATCAAATATTATATGAAATTAAATTGCAGTTACTCGAAAATTTGCTCTTTAAAATGTATCCAACAAATATTTGAAAATACCGCAATTCAATGCATGTTAGTTGCATCACTTATATAAAAGTTTTTGGCAACTCGCAAAGGATATCTTGAAAACTCGACCATTGCAGTCCGACGTATGATTCATTGCTGTTGAGATTTGGCAAGCTGCCAATCTATTGGCGTACCTCTCGAGTACAACCCTTGCTTAAGTTTCCTTCGTGGCCTGTTCTGCCCCGAATTCTTTCCTACAAAGTACTACAGCAGAACAAAGTCTAAATTTCGTTTTTGATATTTGCTTACATCTCTCCTCACGGTGGCGGTGTGTAGGCCGAGTAGTTTAGTCGAGACTAGTTCGGAATGTCAGCTAATAGATACTTTTTTCAAATATCAATGTGTCCTGCACTTGTCGATGTGAACGTTCATACAGATTTTTGTTAGATTGTATGTCGATGTATATCACCCAACACTTCTTAACACTATTTTGAAATTAGTTTGAACGAGTCACCGGGCGCAGCCCGCACTGTCTGTCGGTCGGCCTATCTAGACTCTTCTACGTCTCAACATCCTAACCTCACCATTGCGAGCTTGACAATTATTTGAGCATGTCTACCTTACTAACCTAGCTCGGCGCGAGCTGTTTCTTTTGCCGCATCATCATCGTAAAACTCCAAGCGTCTAAGACTAAAATGGAATTTTACAGAAAATCGACGTTCCGTAGCGCGCTATCGGCCCTCATATCCAACGGCGAGGATCGTTCCAAAGATAATAGGAAACGTTACAAAAGCGAGTACAAAAAGAAATTTAGACCGTTCTCTCAGTACGTGTACGAGGCGTCTAAAGGGACATTTACCAAATGCAGGGGGAAAGGGAAGACGAATGAGGAGGCGAGCGAGAGGATGCTGGGGGCGAGTGAGGGCGCGGGGGTCGGGGGTGGGGCGCGGGAGAACGCGTGCGTGGGGGCAGGGACGGGGGCGGGGGCTATCGTGGAAGCGGGGGAGGACAGCGCGGCCACGCTACGCGCAGCTGGCCTGCAGCCGCTCGGCCTCTCGCAGGGCGACTCCTGGTACCGAGAGGTGCTGGACCTGCGCAAGCGCGCCGGCGAATACAAGGTCTGCGGTCACTTGCACACTCAACTATAATTATAGAATAGCACTCTCTACCTATTATACAAAAAATCTGAAAGCAGTGAACAACTATAGGATAAAGAATCAAAGAACAAAGAAACATTTATAATTAGGCAGTATTTTCCAATTATAAAAACTATTTAAGACATGAAAAGTACAATCGTATCAAAAGGCATACACCTAATTGGAAAGTTAGGATGAAACTATCATCAATAATCTACAACTTTATCAGAAACTGTTACATCCGTCAAGATGCTCTGCTGATTCCCAGTTTCGTCCTGTATGTTAGTTTCAACATCACAATCATGCATCATGCTTAGTTCATTCTCAAAATTGCCATTAATTCGACAGTACCGTGGCTGGGGAACCGAACTGGCTCCAGAACACATCACACAGCTTTACAATAAGCAAATCGAGCTCTGGTACCAAGTGTCCCGAAGGTCCTCGCTGTCAGCCCTATCACTCGCTTCCACAAATCACAAGTAAGTGATGCACTCGAAGTATACAAGTAGATTGCCGTTTGACTCGAAGTGCTGATGAAAAAAAATATCTTAAATTAAAAACTATTAAATTTTAAACACAACTGAAGTTACCTACCGCCTTACACATTAAGCATGATGCTCAATTAATCAACTTTTTAAACTGCCTAAAGAGTTTCGAACATATTAATTTACTTTAACGAAATTATTAATTTACTTTAACTACCATTCATCCGTCGAGCCAAATAAACAATCTGCTTTACAATACCATAAGTTAGCGGCAAAATGGCTGATGCAAAGCAAAGAATGGCTTGTCTGGCAAAATTAAAGCCATTTACATGCAAAGTACTGTAGAATGATGTAGATCGTCAGCCATTATTTATGATTTTGCCGAAAATAATATGTATAGTAATCACTGATAATAAACGTAATGCTTTATATCTTAAATGATATGTATTTTATTTTCTTTTATGTGCTAAATGGTACTGTAAAATTTTATATATTAAAAATTTTATACACTGCCTGCCCTTGTAGAAAGCTGATATTTTCAGAAACAAGGGATTTTCCAAAATTTTCAATGAGAACTGAATGTAATGGAGATATCTCTTAAACAAACGTTTTGAGATATGTCTACGATTATTAATTTCATACATTATGGTTTGTATTTCGGGTATTATCAAATTAAGATTTTTTTATATTTGTAAGAATTAATTAAATGAATAAAAACTATAATATATTTGAATTATAATGTAATGCCTTTTGGGCTATAATTTGGATTCTTGATAAAATTTATAAAAACATCTTCATACATCATCACTTCATCATACTCATTCATTGAAAAATATTTTACATCACATAATCATCCCCTATATGCAAATTAAGTCAACTAAAGCATTTTTTAAGGTCAGGTAAAATTTAGAATTCAAGATGATATTGATTACAGTAATAAGCAAAAATATACTAAGTCAGTTACCGTCAGATAGTCTGAAAACACTGACACCAGCTAAACCGCAGTTCACAACAATGCCGGTAATAGAAGTTAAAGACATTTTTTTATATCACACATTAATTAAAATTCCAAGCAAACTTAACAAAAAAAAGGTTATACGGTGGGAAAAGTCCCACCGTATACCTTTAATTTTTTTTTATATTATTATGCACTGAGTCGTACCACTATAAATTTTTTAACTGCGTCACAGAAGAGTACATTCAAATATTAACATTCCTCTAAATTGTTTATTATATATTACTTCTTCAGGGCTCTCCCAAGGGATGAGAAAGATGGAAAGGAATCCAAGAACCATTCGCCTAAGAAGTTCAGATCATTCCGTTCAGCACCGCACCAGTCCATTCACGCTAAACTCCAAGAAACTAAGGCGTTGGAGCGGTCTCCTCATAAGACCTCTCCACAGAAGCAAAGGAAGAAGTTGCAAGGTCACAGCTTCGATGAAGGGGCCACGCAAGAAGGTAAAAGATGTTTTGATAGCTAATTTCTCTTTGCCATGACAAACTGATATTTGGTGAACTAAAATCATCACACACGCAGTTTAAAGGAATGAAAACTTTCACCACCAATTACTAACGTTCCCAGTAGTTCAGTGGTAAGAGCACTGGGCCGGATAACGAGAGGATAAGATTTAATTTACCGTGTTACTACTGGTAGTAGCAGGGGCAAGAAAGGTTTCAATCCAACCTGGAGCGGGGAGGTGAAATTTTTCAAAATGTTTTCGAAATAAATTAAATCCAAGCCGAGATTATAATATTATACAAACTGGCTGGTTTTAAACAATTCACATGTAGGTATATCATTGCTAACTATTCTTATTTGACAAATGGTCGGAACAGCACCTTAATATCTCATTCAATTTAAAATGTTTTTGTGGTATTCACTCAAAATTCAGATTCAAAATATTTATTCAGAGGGCAGGTCCTCACAAGCACTTTCTCTCGCTAAACATTACATGACAGTAATAAATTATTTATGTACCTAATTAATCTACACTCTATAAACTACTACTATTTCGGAAAGAAAAGCAAAATGACCACTGGTAAAAGAAATGGCGAATGAATTGACTGACTGAGCATCTCCACGAAAGATCAGCGTCTGAGTGGATAAATTTTCTGTCTCACCTGTTGTTCATAAACTTTGTATTTATATTATTGTTTTACGGTTTTAATATTACGTGTAACACTGAATAAATCATTATTATCTTTATTTCTCTTGATCATCACGTTATGTTTCCAGCTAAGGCCGGCGACTCCGTGTTCCGGTCGCCGCGTCGTCGCCCGCGCTCCGCGGATCCTGCGCCGGCGGCTGCCAGCGTCAAGCACATTCCTAATGGTCATGAACCCCATCCTAGGCCCGCCAAGCCCACTGGTAAACTTATAGATACTAAAATAGATAATTACTCTGTTATTATTAAGTTTTAATACCTGTTTTACAGGTTTCTGAAGAGTTTCAGTTAATTCTGTTGGATAAATTGTAAAAGTTTTTTTTATCGATTTATCTGACCGATATATTGACTAGGACTTATCAACAACCGCTAAAATAGGCTCATAGTTTTCAGAAATCATCATACTAATATTATAAATGATTATTATTTCCAAATAATTTGCGATGCAGTACATCTCAAATGTGACCAATAAATTTTTTTTTTGTCATGTTAACTTATGATCATATTGACACAATTAGCATTTCATAAATAATTTTATGTCCGTTTCTTCATTGTCATTTACTATAGCTGATTTAAAATATTAGAACAAAAATTCTAAAATTATTAATTAGTCATAGGGGATATTACATTCTACATTTTGTATGAAATTTTAACATACTATGTAGAGAAATTATTTTCGTAGAAAATAAAAGTAAAATTATTTGTGTTTCCTATTAATTCTTTCTTATACAATTTTGTAGTTAAACTCTTTTATTATATGAAGACTGTATAATTCTTGTCTATAATAGCCTGGTTATATGTTGTAATGGCTACAAATATTATGTGTCGTAATCCTGACTGATGCATGCCCCCCAACCCATGTGGCTTAGAAGCGACGAAATGGCTCTTATACGTCGACAGACTTTGGGTATTTTCTCATTCAAAGTCATACGATCTCAAGCGCTATCTAGTTCATACTTAATTTGAAATGAGCGGGCTGGCTAGTGTGTCTGACACTAGATTTAAAAAGTTAGCTAGTGTCCTGACACTAGAGCTTTTGCTAACATAAAGTCCCATTGTTTTTGATGATGAAATGATATAAATTGGAAGTACAATGCAAAAATATATAAAAAAGGCAGACGGGGGAAAAAAATTATAATGGTACCCGGTTGTCTTTTAAAGTACAGAACCCTAAACATTGTCTATCTACTTTGAAACATCGAAAAATTCAGAACCAATTTTGAATTTCACATTAACAAAAAACTTCTAAATTCCAAAGAATTTGGCTTAGAATAAAAATTATAATGGTATTTACGAATTAAAATATATTTTAAAAAATCGTGTTATTTATTTATGAGCTGTCGTCATTTTTCAAATAATTATTACAGAAAAGAGTCATTTCTCGCAAGCCAAAAAATGTTTAGTAGCAAAAATTTTTTCGGTAGGTTTGCCGTTGAGTAGAGGGCCTAGTAGTAGAGTTAGGTCGACGTCAAGGGGTGGGAGATCACCGTCAGCGTCGACCAAGGGGGTGACTTTGACAACGGGGGCAACTCTGACTACTGGGGCGACTTTGACAACGGGGGCAGCGGTCGTCAACGGGGCTAACACCCCTGGTCGGGGGCGTCGCAGTCGCAGCGTCTCAAAAGTGGGCATAAAATTGGGTGCGTACTGAAAAGTGATGGTTGCGTCGACGCTCTGTGTTATTTTATTTTTTTTATATTCGGCCTGCTTTGTTTCTGTGACGTATTAGACTGTGTCTATGCGTAGAATTATTTTAAAGGATTTCTCAAGGTCTAATGATTTTTTTTTTCTTTTCTTTTTTGTGAAAATTTTAAATAGTATTTATATAAAGGAGGAATGGAAAAATAATACTAATAACACTTTACATATTTCTATAAAAATTCTTTGATAAATCCTATAAAATCAATTGATGTTCGTGTATTTAAAACCGGGGCTTCCAAATTATTTTTATGCTCAAATAATTGTGTTTTCTGCTTATTTTGGTACAACCCTTTGAACGCCAGTAACATGATCACCAAAACCTTAAACTTTCAAAAACTGATTTTAAGGATTTACAAAAATGATTTGATGCTATTTTATGGCATAATATACATTGCATAGTGTCGATTTTTTCTTTTTTTTTCTTTGAAGTTTAAAAAAAAATCGGCGCGCAATTCTTATCCCAATTTTCATTGAAAAGTTTTCAAATGTCTTTTTAGTTCCATGAAAATACTGGCGTTCAATAAGTTAATTCGAAATTTAAACTATGTATTCTGACCAGTGCGTCTACGCAACGTAGAGTCACCAAAATGCATTGGCACAAAACGGGTATGGCTTCACACGTCACGTCGTGTGTGTGTGTCTCGTCGTGTGAAACACTTAAACTGCACCCCACAATCCCTTTTTAGATATTGTAGAGTGTCGGTTGTGCAAGTCCCATTCCCATAGGAACGAGAATATCCAGGATAGCAAACTTGTCAACACTTGACCATGACTTGACATTACAGTGTCACATTGGAAAAAATGCAGTCATTGTGTTGATTCATATAGACCTTCGTCGAGTTTACGCAGATCCTAAAAACACAGCGACAATGCAAAGTTATTGTCGCGTCATTTTTGTCACGTTTAAATGTTGTCGTGGCGTCTGTTCTGCTCTCTCTGCGTAGTCATGGTATTTATCTACGCTGCGTTGTCGTGGCATATGTGATAGATCTGAATGTCAAGCATTCAGATCAGTCATAATATTACAATGCTTCAGTTAATTATAACTGAAGCATTGTAATATTATGACTCTACATTATGACAATACATTAGTATTCATTTGAAAAAAGAGTAGAAAAAAGAAGAGAGAATGCTGACTTACAGCATCTGACCAAGTTTTAAGGAACATCAGAAAACTATGATATCTGTAGGAGTAATAACTAATAAATCTGTTGCAATTAAGAAATCTGCACAGATATCAACCTCCCCGAACTCAAGATGCACCTGAATTCCAAGTCGAACGAGCAAATTCACGTCCTATAACGTCAAATACTTGCATGCTGTGTGATTGTTTAGAAATATGTTAGCATAAAATAATGTTTTATATCAATATTTTTAATAGTTTAGCATTTTACATATAGAATAGAAAATTCTCGTAAAATCTAACTACCTATGTGTTTTTTTAAGTTGGTTTTTATTTCAATGACTTCTTTTTCTGTAATTATCACTGTTTTCTGTTGCAATTAGGCTTTGATTAAAACGTAATAAAGTTACTTATTTCAATTAAGTTTTAATTTAAAACATTATTTAGTTTATTTATCTTTTCATCATACATTGTAACGATTTTCGTGACTGACGTCTTATAGAAGACGTACATACACCTAAATTATCAAATATAAATTATTCTATACTTAAAAAAGGGGGTTAGGTTTTGAACTTTACCAATAATTTTCCAAAGTTGTTTATTATTGTCAAAGTTGTTGACTGTTATCAATGTTGACTACTGCCAAGTTGTTCAACATTGTCACAGTCGTTAACTGTCAACTTTTGACAACGTCAAGGTCAACAACAGTGACAATGTTCAACAATTTGACAGTGGTCAACATTGACATTAGTCAACAATTTTGACAACGACCTAAGCAAAATTAAACTAAATTGTCAAATTTACAGACGACGAGATCCCATCTCATCGCAGTGCGTCAGTCGCCAAAGATCACTTCTTTGACGACTCGCCGGTGGTGAAATCGCCACCTGAGCCCACCCGGGTGAAGTCACCCGAGCAGATGAACATGAGGTCACCTGACCCGGTTAACTGGACTGTACCATTGGATACTGGAAAGACGTTTACTGTCACCCAGAACGTTAAGAGCGGTGAGTGTAGACTATTGGGCAGGCTAAGCGGAAAATGTAGTTAAATTAGTATAATTGTGAAACTGGTTTTGCGAAGAAGTTTTGAAGATTTTTATGAGGTTCTCTTTGTAATAAGTCCCTCTTTCAAGGGTTTTTTATTTAGTTTATTCTTTATTTCACAGATAACTAGACTTAGTTGTAAACTAACATGTGTTGGATTACGAAAAAAATATGAGGTAATAGGTTTTTATCAAACATACAGATTATCTAGAACTAATCGACCAGTTAAACACTTTTTAAATCAAATTAAATAATTAATCAAAGTATATACTATCAATGTATTGTTGATATGGACGAAAGAAGGGGGTTGGAATAAATGGAGGTGTGACAGTTTATAGAAACGAAAATTATTTTTTTGGAAATAAATATGAGGTCTGGTTTTATAGCTCTAGATAAGTATATACCAGTTTACGTATCTTTCCGATAAATTATTGTATTTTTTTCTATTTATCTGGCAGTTACGCTAACTAAAACTTATCAAGAACCTAGGAAACCGATCTTAGACTCGTATCATAGATATAAGTAGAATTTGTGTATTTTAAAATTTTATTTCTTGGCCTTTAAACATTTTTTTTTAATAATCACTATTTATTAAAAGTAATTGAATATAATTATTTAAAATGTAGGTAGAAATGGCCTGTCTTTTTTTTATATAAATGCTTTAAAGGCTTTAAAAATTAATTCTTTTCTCTTTACTTTCTCTCTTTTATGGCTAATTTTCTCAATTAGTATTCTTAAAACTGTTTTACCTCATAAGAAATTATAGGTTTAATTATGGTGCCAAATTCGTGAAACTAGTTTCGCTTATAAGCTATGTAAGGTGGAGTATCTTATTCAAACATTTCGTTTCTTCTAAGATTATGGTGTCATGGATATTTTTTGCATTTTCACTTTTCTGATCTGAGTGTCTAGTACGATAATTGTCGACATCGAAAGTGTTAACGTTTACAATCCGACCAAATTGAAAAAAGTAGCCGGGTTTCACTTCGAAATAAGCCAAATAATTTTGATAAATTACACGCGTCATGGGAGTTCTTCTCTTTGGTCGTTTTGTTTCTGTCGACATACATGATCGAATGCGAACATAAACCTAGTACCTAATGATACTCTGATAATATGGAATCACTACTGCCAATACGATGAATTCTGGAATACAATTTTGTATTCAATCAAGATAATTGATAACTTAATACAATTTTTTATGTTTAATCCATGACTCCATTTCCAACAGTGTTGCTTGTAATAAAAATGTAAATAATTCCATACGGTTGTGTAAGTACTCTGCAAAACACACTTATTTCTGTGGCTCTATCTCTATCTAATTCTTTGGATTCAAAAGGGACAGACCATGGTGCGTTTTGGCATTAACCTACACAAGGTTTTTTTATACAGTTTTTGAACGGGATGCTCTACAATTTCGGTAATTTAAGATCATTAACTTGTTAATAGTAGGTAAGCTAAAGAATATTGTCTCTTGGGCGTCACAAAATGCCATACACTTTGGTTACACACTGCTAGTTACAAGTTCTCTCATAATTTTCATTGTAATAAGTATTTTGGAGTGTGAATAGCAACCCCACAATAGTAAAATGAGTAGAAGCTTGCAACACTGACACTAAAGGACACAATCCAATCATGTGCATCAGAAATACTGATTAGAAGTTTACACTCATTAAAATAAATCATCCATCGACACATTAACATCACGTTTCTTTGAAAATCATTCCGTGATTTTTTTATTTGGATCGTTTTATGCCTACTGAAATTAAAATTATTTGGCTGAATAAAAATCATTCCTTTGTATTGAAAGATGTCAATTTGACAGTGACAGTTTGAGTAGACATAGAACGTAACGTTCGCAGCTTCACTTCATCCGTCCATACAACTCGCTCACCATTATTTCAGATGAGAGCGTTAAGCGCCCTAGCTCTGAGTTTAAAGGTGGGTCCATAGCCGAAGAGGGCGCCACCGTGAAGCCGGCAGGTACGACGAACACCGTCACCGCCTAGACCATCGGCCATACTCACGTTTTAATGAGTGTGACAGACAGCCATGCGACAGTGAACTCTACGTCACCAGACTCAAAGTCTTACTAGAGATCACTGCCACATACGCACGACACACGATCGACACCAGAAAATATATAATCTGTTTTATATTATATCTATTGAATAGTTCATGATTAAATTGTGTTAATCCAATAATTGAGATGCTTTTATTTATTTTGACCGTACTCGGCTGAGGCGTCGACCACGTATGTATACACTTGTCTGTGTGTGTCTGTTTCGATGTTTTCGTACACTGTCACTGTATGGCACTTACTATTCCTATTGTTTTCCCATATCATTATATCGTTCACTTTTGCATGCTGCCTGTCCTCTTCTATCGTCTTCGGGAAGATGCTGTTTTTGTACATAATCTTCGCGGTGGATAATTCTCTATAGTTTCACAGCCAGGTTTAATTAAACCGACTATGGAAATCAATAATTTAATGAGGCTAAATAGTAGCAACTACTAAATTATTGTAAGTATTGGCTATAATTATAGCGATTAACATAATATTTCTATCATGATTACAAATAGCCGTCTTCAAGTAGTAACTTTGCCGTTATCAGACCAATAGCATCTTTTCGATATCTCAAATCCTTGTTAAAGCTATGTAGGAATTTCAGGCTAAAATCCAAAATTAGATAGTCTATCAGTTGATCATTAAGATCATCAGTAATATTTTCCATGACTGAAAAACTTAAAAAAATAGTTTGCATGAAGGAAAAGTTTATTGATTAGCTTTCTTGTTCGCCCGTTTGTATATATCTAGAAAAAAGTTAGTTCAGACTCAGACTCTTGTCTTTAATTTTCAAAAATATAATGACGATGATAGCATGACATTATTTTAATTAATTTTTCCAATAGAGATTTTAAGGGATGATTTTATAGTAGGTACTTAAGTGTTATATTATATAGGTAAGTAGAAAGTTGTAGTTCTCTCTTCAGTTGACGAACATTTTTTGTAAAAAAAAACTAAGACCCGATTGCAAATGCCTTGACAAATTCCAGATAGGTTATCTGTCAGATACATTTTTTACGGTTTTTTAACAATTCTTCTAACAGATAAGCAAGCTGGAACTATTAAGACACTGTCAAACCAGTGTGTGATTAAAATTTTAGTTCAATCTGAATAGATAAATTTTTACCTTAAACTAAGTATAAAGTTTAGAAGGTAGAATGTTTTGGTAAATTAGTGAGAGAACAGAATTCAAAATTTAAAAATGTAAATGAAACGAGAAAAGCACATAACTTTATCTCAGATGGCAAAGTAAGTACAAACCCAAATGAATCTAAATTGATTCCAACTCGGGCAATAATAAAGATAATGTTTGTCCATAATTTCAAAACTAGAGTTAGAGCTTAGATGGTACCTACCTCATAACTTAAATTATCATAGAAAATAAATACTTATCTAAAACGTTATTATGTGCTTAATGTTTATGGGATTTTCAAATGGTAAAACTTCATTTTCTGTCAGACAAAAAATAATAATTTTATCAAATCTTAACAGCATACCAAACCTAATAATATTACAATGGTATTTGGTCTCCTAGTGTCTGTAACGGACTAAACGATGACCAATTTTTGAATTTTTAACATTTGAATCTCCCAAATCCTGCTTTTAGTAAGTGCACGACTGTTTAGTGTAAAATATCAATGATTTTCCAGAAATCGCTCCGATCCACCATCAACAAATGTCTCCGATTCGCTCATTGAAGAAAAGCGAGTCGCCGACCAGCCTGAGCAAGAGGACAGACAAAACTCCAACAACCCCAACAAGCCTTACCCCAATCGATGAAACTAGGGCCTTAGATATGAACAAAGTTAACGGAATCAATGGAATAAATAGCAATCAGCTGACCCCAGAAACACCCGTCCAGGAGCCTCTGAAAGAGAAGGAAGTGGTGAAGAAGTCGACTGAAGCCACACAAGTGGCTCCGGGTGTGGTCGACACAACTGTTGTCAACGAACCCACAACAGGAGGGCTCACTGCTGCCGAGGTCCTGGACCGGGCCCGCACGAGATTCGATAAGTTCTGGGGTAAAAAAGAGGAAGACAACGTGTAGTCGAATTGATAATTCGATGATTTTTTTGTCCATAAAATGTGGCTTTATTTATTATCAATGGCATAAAGCTTAAAAAACAAAAATTATCAAAACGTCACAATTTACGGTATAAAAAAAACTCGATGAAAGAGATTACAGTAGGAAAATTAAAATGCAGTGTTTAAAACTGATAAAAATAAGAAAAAAAGCTTCGCTTTATAACGACGACTGTAATATGTATTTACTA
Source organism: Endotricha flammealis (assembly GCA_905163395.2). Taxonomy (NCBI): domain Eukaryota; kingdom Metazoa; phylum Arthropoda; class Insecta; order Lepidoptera; family Pyralidae; genus Endotricha; species Endotricha flammealis. The sequence continues at coordinate 1,801,997 of LR990878.1, forward strand.
ATTTAATAGGTATTTTATCGTAAATATCGATCACTATCTATATAATAGGAATGGTGGCTTGTGATAGTAGGTTGATCAGTAGGAAATGAATTACTTAATTGACTTGGTGGTTAAATAATCTGAACGGACACATAATGACCTCAAAGTTTAGTTTCATTGTTTATGGTCTGAAACTAAATAATTTAAAGTCAATACTTGGATAATGTCAAACCATTATTTCTTCTGCTAGGTTCAAATTCAAAACGATTTTCAAATAAATTAATATTTTTTATGTAATGTGTATTATATTACTTACGTAGGTATTTTAGCTTTTCATGCATTTTACAAATTTAGTAAAAAAGAACCTTATTTAAATAAAATTATAATTTTGAATTTACGCCAAAATACTTCGAAAAACTTAAGATAAAAAAATCTTGTTACGAAAAAAACTAATCAAAATTGTACGTTAATTTTTACGTTCTATGTCTTGAAATGTCAACGGCACAATTTGCAAAGTTGTATTGAATACTGTCAGTTTTTTTTTTTATTTGCGCGTAAGTGCCAAAACTTTTAAGAAAAATACAATACTCACGGCTGCCAGTTTTATTATGACGATTAGTTAAAATTCAAATATTAAAATAAATATCAATAAAAATGCTTATTAAATAATCCTAATTATAATAACAAGGGCAAAAGTATACACAACATAACTAAGCCGTCCAATGTAGTATTTTTGGCAACATTTTAAATGATTTGGCTGTTTAATTAGCGATTCCAAAGTCAATAGTTTCTGAACGTCCTCTTTAATTAGCGCGCGAATTTTCATAAAAAATATTTTTGTTTACTTACTAAAATTTATGGTTTATTAAAACATTCTATCACTCAGAAAATAATTATGGAGTTTTCACGCAAATCTTGTCGAATATGTTTATCGGAGACTGAATTCAATGTATCCTTATTTGGCAATTACTCTCGAAGGACAAACTTGTTGGAGAAAATTCTATTTTGTGTGAAAATAGTTATCGACGATACTGATTATCTTGATACGATTTGCTACAAATGCGCAGATAGCATCGAGAGATATTACGACTTTGTTACGTTTGTGACAAAATGTCAAACGCGGCTCGAAAGCGAAAGATGCAACGACCGACCAAAAAGGGAAAGTTCGCCGACCGTCAAGCGACACATCACGTCGTACGTACGCGAGCAAGTGTACGACGCAGACTACACTTTCTCGTTCCTCGATATGCCAAGCAACGAAGAGAAAAAGGAATGTAAGACTTCTAGCCCGTTTTTCTCCTATTTCTCGCCTCCTAACATGTTGGTGAAGCAATCGGCGAGCGAGCCGGTGCCGTGGAAGACACCGCGGCCGCGGCGCGAGCGAGATGATCGCGACCCCGCGCTCGAGAGGCTCGAGCGAAAGCGCGCTAAGCCCAACGCGCGAGCAGGCCAAGGCCGACAGAACTCCCGCGATCTCTTCGACTCGCAGTCGCAGGAGGAGCCCGAGGCGCGCTCCCTCGACTGGCGGCTCACCCCGGACGACGACATTATAAAGAGAGTCCGCGACAAATGCTTCGGTCGCACCGATTACTAATTTATTTTTATAAACATTGATTATTTATAAGCGATAATTTTTAACGTTGTTACGTTTATTAGATTAATTTTATGTCAAGTTCCAATTGTCAGATGATTTATTTGTTATAACTCGGTGTATCGTCTATGGAATTCTTGTAGAAACAGGGTACTTAGGGAAATTAATTTATGGAATAATTTCTGTATAGGTCTCGTACGCAGTCCTAGATGTCGCCCGACTGGCTCATAAGCTGCTAGTTGTATTATTTTGTATTTTCATGTAACTACTCACGAATACAATTGTTTACCTCAAGTCCATGTACATCCTTCCATCAAAATGTATTTACTGAAATGTGATTAATTATTATTTTATAAGCTTTTATTTTTATGTAATTGGAATATGTACCTTATGTATAACGTGTAAGGATATAATATTTAAAGGTCTAGTACTGAATCATTGGAAATGAATTTTGTTTGAATGAAAAGGTATGAAATGAAGCATTTATTAGCAAATTTTCTCTCTAAAGCGTTGAAGGTGTGACTACGATTATCTTGAAACAATTTATGTGATTAATAAATTCGGCAAAATTATAATTTTCAATGTTCCTATTATTTTATTATTATTTTTCTGCGCACAAAGACTTGTTTTGGATGTACGAGCAACAAGCCCTGCCCAATAATAATAATTTTAGGAATAGAATCCTCCATAGCTGGTAATTACGAAAATTATAGCTTTGCTACGGGTTTATAGCGTGTGTTAATTTTCAGTTGTTATATCGAAATGGACACCTAAATAAATTTTTGAAAATTGTGAAATGTTTTTTCTTTCTTCCATGACTGTGAAGTCGTTCACTATTCAGACCACGAGCGACGAAAGTTGGCGGATTCTGCAAAATACCTACACTACATGTTTTTTTCAAAAACTCGTTTTTTGGTACAAGCTTTTAGGTCATAAAATCGTCGTAGTTCACCGAGATTCGCAGTGCAGGTCGACCTTTACATATCGGACTTTGTATCATTCTTAAGTTCTATATCATAAGAGCCAAAATTGAACTGCAAGTGTAAAGCTCAACGTGCTCCTGACTGTACAACGGCGCAATTTGTATGAAGGTTTATAGAGGCTTTCATAGTGCCGCGTGCGGCCGGTTGCGACCGGCGGTGTGTTTTCGTACGCCCCGACCGGCCCAACCGGTCGCGACCGGCGACACGCTGCAGAATGAAAGGAGCCTTAGTGTTTCCATCAAACAAACGCCTTCCAAGACAGTTCATACATTTTCGACTGTCAGCACCGACGGTCAGCGGGCAGAGATTAAACCAGCCTTAGTGTCAGCGACGACGCTCGAATGACACGTGTGGATGGACACGTGAAGTATAACAATAAAATACATTGCTGTAAACGGTTAATTCATGACTTTATTTCGTATTCATATCAATTCATACACATATTTACTAAGTAGAGAAAATATTTCCCTCGCTCACTATACACACTTTATATTTATAAATCACATTTAACATTTTTATACTAGTTAAGTTAAAATTACATTCTGCTGTCTATGGCAGGTTACGAGTGAATTGCATGAGAAATAAAACTACAGTACGGATCGATTTATCAATGTCTTGATGAGTTCCGGATAACATATCTGTCACTTAGGGTTTTAGTATTTTTCGACTGACAGCTATTATCTTTATCAACAGATCTATACAATTCAATGAAATTGTCAAAATTAAGTTTCAAAATCATACTCTGTCTCGCTTATTCACATTTTATCTGAGCGAGACAGAGCGTGATTTTTAAATTTAATTTTAACTTTTATTACAATAATAGATCCGCAAGACATTGTAAAACCGACCTTAAGGCTCGTTAGATGGCGCTACACACAACTTTTAAGGAACTACACTTCCGCCGCCGCCGAACTAAAATTGCGACTGCAGCGCAACTTTCTTGAAAACAAACTCATATAAATGTATGTTGATGGCCACAGAGACACGACCAATTTATTAGCCAATCGACTGATAACATGACGGCTGCTTTCAATATTTTTACTAGAAAACTAATTGCAATTTTTCAACAAAATTTAAGCAATTTTGTGCACGCACAAATATCATCGTGTATTTTTGCAATTCATAAAAAAGCTTTGGTGCTACGGTCTTCTATAAAAGACAACGTTCTAGCCCAACACTCCCTTGTCTTCATTAGAAGACCTGCGAGGCAAGACTGTCTTTTTTAGAAGACTTTTAAAAGATTGTGGTCCCAAAAACAATTATGCAGAATTTGTAGAACCTATCAAAAGAATTATTGAAAAATTAATACTTTTTAAATTGCTCAAAAACAACATTTCGTAGGGTAACATTACCCTGTATTGCCATGTGCGAAATAACTAATTTCGAAATATACAAACTAACCAATGAGTATTGCTAGAATACAAAATATTCATATTAAAAATTGTTTTGAACAAACCATAAACGCTTGAAACATACGAGGAGGGTCACGAACATGTACGTTATAACAGTTATTATACGTGTTGAAGTTCTTATAAAGTATGCCAATTTTTCAGGCACACAAATATTTGCACTGTGCGGAAATTCCAACCCTTCCTTGGTGTATAAAGCAACTGTCATTCACATACATTCACGCTCTCATCTCGTATACGACCCGCTCCCGTCTGTCAAGCGTTTAGGTGAGATTCCATTGTTGCGTATGCACGATGCTTGTGTGAACTACACATAAACTTAGATACAACGAACAAACATAAAAATACATACATAGGACAGGTATTAAATAAATAAATAAATAAATAATAAATGTTCTTGGACGAATCACACAACGCCATCTAGTCCCAAACTAAGCAACTAAGCTTGTACTATGGGTACTAGATTGCTGATAAATATACTTAAATACTTTTTTTTTTGTAAATAAATACTTATTATACATAGAAAACACCCAGACCAAGGCAAACAGACATGTTCATGCACACAAATGTTTGCCTTGCGCAGGATTCGAACCCGCGGCCCTTGGGTTAAAGCGACCATTGCTAGCCACTAGACCACCGGGCCTGTCAAAAGGTATTGTTTGGTTAGAATACAATATAAGAATATAATGAAATCTGTACATAAAATGCGATGTCTGTTCGCTTAATTTTTGAACTACACAACCGATTTTAATGAAAATTTTCAGCAATAGAGGAGAGAAAGGTACATACAAGGATTACCCGAAATTTCCACGAGAAAGCGGTATACACGCAAACAAAATTGCTCGGGTTTCGCTAGTTCTATAAAAAGGTGAGTATAAATTAAGAGATTTTTATGGAAATTCTCATAGAAACGAATATATAAACTATACCCAGTGTAACCATACGCAACTATAGAATAACACCTTTACAATTATTTAAAAAAACTTTGTACATTTTCATTCCTGATTCAAAAATATTACAAGTTAAAAATTTTTTAGAAAAAAAAAACAAATTAATAAAAGTCAAAGTTGTACACTTTTTAAAATAATCATGCAATGTTAATATTTAAAAATAATTCGTATATTTTTTCGTATGTTGGCCATTCTGATTTGATTGTTATAAAATAGCCGAAATATATCGCTTATTCGTTCTTACAAAAGCACAAGAATAGACAAGCAACATATTTATATTTTACTTAATATAAATACATGTATTTTGTAATAACCAATTTTATGGGAACTTATTTAAAATGACGAAGGAATCCACTGTATGCTACATGGTTTGAAACATAGTAGGATGAAAAAATATTGACGTTCAAAAGTTGTTTTTTTACCGGTTTTCTTTCGCCATTTCTTTTTACCGGTTGCCATTTTGCTTGTGTCCGAAATGGTGGTAGTATATAACGTAGTTTATTTTCTTTATTTAAACAAGTTGTGACAAATGACAAGAAAAAGTGCCTGTGAAGGTCTAATTTCTGAAATAAACGATTTAATTTCTTGTAAATCTGCTTGCAAAATAAATTATTATAATTTTTATTTATTTTATTGATTTGATATAAAACAGTATGGACAGTGGTTTCATACCAAATATTCTTGTCAACACAGTTTTAAATCTAAATTTCAAACCATTTTTTTTAAACCGCAGGCGTTACGTTAGTTATGTTTCGATTTGGCTCTCACTATCAGATAGATAGAATATGCTATTTGCAGTACACAAAAGTGATATACAATTGTTACAGAAAAGTGTAATGCAACAAGGCCGCCTTAATGCTGAAAGCAAAAGGCAACCATAAGGTAACGAATTATCATTTATACAAACGATTGACGACGACATGAAGTGTCTGTGAGGTAGGTCCTCACAGAATAAATATTTTGAATGTTGATATAAAGGAGATCACCCATTCTGGGATAAAATTAGAAAAAAAAAATTGTTTTTTGCGGCCTTGAATTATAATAACAAAATTGTATAGTACACATGAAACTCATTATTTTTTATTATGGCGTCAATGTCGAAATCTATTTGGTTACGGAGATATGATAACAAGTAAGACAAAAGGTCTGAGAATGAAAACATTTTTAATTTAGGATTTTAATTGTACAATATGCGCTGCACTTTTAAGTAAAGCTTGTCCTAACATAGCCCCGCTCCATAAATCAACACAATATACCTGTTTTACGCATTGGCCCGTTGGCCATAGCACAAAGCCATAGCGATAGGGAAACAATCATACAATAGGCACAAATATAGGAGTGTGCATCTCGTTCTCTAGTATGAATGCGTCTCTGTCACTCAATCCAGACACTCGCGGACCAAGATATATTACGTATATATTGCAATAAACAACTCAGAGAGTGGCAGGAGTGCGATAAAAAAATATTATTGACTTGTCTTAGTGGAAGAAAAACTCTCGGCTGCTGTGCACATACTATGTCGATTATTTAGTATCTCGGCTTGGCTAGGAAGCTAGATGAGCCCTTACAAATACCGGCAGGCTTTTTAGATTATGTCATAGTACAAGATAACGACCTACACAACCTGTAAACCCATTGTAAAAAAATAAATAATTGCCTTTATACCATCTTTGTTTTATTTATTCGTACTACTCCGATTACAGATGACAGTTTCATATCAATATAGGTATCACCTTGTGGTAGGTGGGTGATATCACCTAACTCCCAGGAGAAAATAGTATGGTAATAATCATACCAAATCTTACTTAAAGTGGTAAGACGATGTTATTTATTTCACTCATATATATTTTTATATATTTGTTAGAGTATTGTCGCCATACAAAAAAATGATTCTACTTCTGCCCCCATTCAAACAAAACGTAATTTATTTCGGGCCGCAAACTTTTTTTTTTATCCCAAATCTCTATACAAAACGGGTGATCTCCTTTGTTTTTTAAACAAATTTGTTGTTTTTCAAATATTTATAATTTGTTCTTCAAAAACAGTCATCATTTTGAATAAGCTCCATTGGTACAAATACAGCATCATACAAAGTAATAGGTATTGTCAAAAAAATATTTTTTACACCACATATGGAATGTTTTACTTCCGTAAATACTTTCAGACAATTTGTTGAATGCCCAACGTTTTTTTATATATTAGTTTTTCATTTTTGAGATCGTTGTATACTTTCTAAAATGGTATAATTTTTTTACAGCAGACCGGCCGTGGTCTATTTTGATTCAACGAATAAGAAATTTCGATTATTAGTTTAAATTATTTTAAGTGTTTATGAATTCTAGAACACATTTTGTCTTGACACAAGTAATGGTTTTTTTACTCATTTGTTCGAAATGATAGGATGAACTCGACGCTTACTTGAAGGATTAGCCGGAAAAGGCACAATTAAGAGAACATTGGAGAAGTCGGGGAGGCCTTTGCCCTGCAGTTGGATAAAAATGGCTGCATAAAAAATTGTTCGAATCGAAATGAAGTTCGTTCAAAAACGAGATAAAAAATATTTTTAAAAAAAATCAGTAGTTCGACGGTCGAACTGATGAATCGAACTAGTAAGAATAGAGGAATGACTCTTGGCTTGAAGACTGAAATTTATCGACAACATTCGTTCATAGTTTGTACTGATTTCATTTATATTGGTGTGGTAGTGACAACGGATAAAAATTCAAAAATAAACACATAACCCTCCCTTGCCTTGCGCAGTCGGGTTAAAAAAGATGCGGAACACTTGGAAGTAAGTATAGTGATGATGATCGATAATTTTTTATAAATTCAAAGCATTTCTAAACAAAATTCAAAATCCGTTGAATTAGAATTGACTCACAGTTAACTAATAACATTAGGGTTAATATTTTAACAAAATAACGTAACAAAAAAACTGATTATGATAGGGAAGACGATAAAAACTGAGCCTTCTGCGACACTTTAGAACTGCGCCGATGTTAAAAGCGCAGATTTAATCGGCGCAGAGTAAACAATTCATTTTCATAGCATTAGGTCAAAATAGATGTAAGAATAGACCATGGTGCTCGGTGCTCGAGCTTCATTTGATTTGCCATCTCTATAGGCTATTATTGCCTTTTGTTTCAAACTAGCTTTTTTGCCCGCGACTTCGTCCGCGTGAAGTTCCGGACCCGTTCCCGTGGGAACCACATTGAATTTCGGGAAAAGCTATAGCCTATGTCACTCCCTGATAATGTAGCTTTCTACTGGTGAAAGAATTTTTGAAATCGGTCCAGTAGTTTCGGAGACTATTCAATGCAAACAAACAATCAAATCTTTCCTCTTTATAATATTAGTATAGATTACCGTCTCTCACGTAGATTCTAAGGATGGGAAGTCTTATCAATACTTTCTACTCCGTCTATTTCTGACGACCTCCATGGCGTAATGGTCACCACGCCAGACAGCCACCCAGGAGGCCCCGGGTTCGAATCCCGGTCGGGTCATGATAAAAAAACGAACTGTTTCTGATTGGCCTCGGGTCTTGGATGTTTATCTATATATGTATTTGTTATAAAATATAGTATCGTCGAGTTAATATGCCATAACACAAGTTTCGAACTTACTTTGCCTATATATTTATTTCTTTTCTTTTCTTTCTGATATTCGTTGTGAGTTCCATTACCACTAAACGAATCGTATACGAGTTGTTTATTACGAAAGAAACCTACTCTTTAATGTATTGAATCTTCGATTTTGAAAAATGTCACAGAAGTCTCACTATGGCACTAATAAAACGATGGAATGTGGTTTGCAATTCTGTTAAAATTTTCTTTTTTTTCTGATGTATTTAATAGTCTAACGGCCAGTTTTTGAATCGCATTTTCATTTTAATTCCACATTACGTCTCAAGTCTTTCTTTTTCTTTAGTTTGACGGTGACAGCAATAAGGAGTCATTAACTTTAAAAATACGTTTCAGAAACTACCTGCAACACACATTTTGACGAAAGATAAAACGAGTATCGATCTCGTAGCATACTATTTTATTATTATTAAAATATTAATGTTGCTGGCCGTAATATTTTTAGTTTTTCGTACATGATGCATGTTCCGACAGATTTGGTAAAACCCTTGGTTTCAAGCCGAAAATCTGTTTTTATTATGCGATTATTTAAATTATATTTGGTGTTAAAGTTAGTTGAAATAATGAATCGTGGTGTCATTTTAAACGTATTGCTAATGTCACAGCCAATCAACTATCTTGGGGTTAATTTTATTATGCGAGTAGTAAAAAAATTCGTTCTCATGTCGATGTATTACAGTAAGAACCTATTCACACTTTGAAGAACCCCATGATGGGAAAACCTCAACAGGGAATTCATTCTACAATCACAAGTTTTCAGCATTTCCAGTCCACCTGACAGTAACTGACTTGGTAACTGTTATCTATCGAAAACAGTCTGGACCAACAGCTTAACATGCCAAAGCGCCACAGTCAGATCAACTAATATTAAGAAAATGTTTTAGTGTGAAAATTCGAAATAACAATAATTTCAAAAACAGTTCGCAATATTTCTACCAACTTCACGTTTCACGTTTAAAACAACACCGTATAACACAAAAAACACTTAAAAAAACATACATACAAATGGAAATAGAAAACATATTATTTAAAACAAAACTTTGAAGACCTATAGAGGCCTCCGTAAACACTAAAAACTATAAGCAATTACAAATTATATCACATTAGCTCTATGCTATGATTATACAACGCTATTTTCGTATTTAGACCTTTTATTTACTCTTCTATACGGCTGTAATTCCAATTCGCAAGTGTAGAAGAGCTCGTACTAAAGACACAATGTGTACAAGCGTTAGGGTGCTTGCACAAAGCGGCAGGTTACTGCGAATTGAGCTGAATTTCGACAATTAATTATGCAGACAAAGTCTAAATTTCTAAACACAGTAATTCGAAACATTGAAGTATAGATAAGCAAGCTACAGAGCGAGCGCATCGCTCTTTGACCATTGTGCAAAGCGTAAGCAGATGTTCTATAGTGCTAATTTTTAGTTTGCTTCCATTTCGTCGTTTTCACAGCACATTTCACCGTGATTCCTTAAAATCCGAATAAATAACATCGGGAGAAACAATCAGCGTGCGTGACTAATAGCTTCGTTCGTTGCTGGCTTCGTTGTTGCTGTTTTGAGTTCGTCTGTTTGTTCATACTCGTGCTTACCGTTCATACTTGCTCAAGCGCGCTCTATGGCTTTCTTATCTATACTCTAAGTTTGAAACCCTTTACTTTGACAGAATATTTACGAAATTGTACAATTAATTAAAAATTTTGAAATATACGTTTAGTCGAAATAATGAGTTTCGAAAAGTTTTGAAAATTTAGACACTGCCGAAACAATTACAACACAAGTGATAAGTCGGCGCTGGGTTCACTTGCATAAAGTTGGTTGGCGCCGATAACCTGTTTCTTTATCAATGATTAAGATAAAGATATCTACCTACCGCTTTATGTAAGCACCCTATGACCGCGTTTATATAATTGTTAAAACATACCCACTAAAATGAGATTAATAAAAAAAGTTTATAATTCCAAAACAAGCGACGCTTTGAAACAACTAAAATACTATTTTCGCCTCAAATTTTGTAATACTGGATCTTTTTAATTATAGCCAAATAATTTTGACGAAAGAAAATAGTGAGTGTAAGCTTAATAATTTAGACGGCCATCTTCAGATACCATATTTGATAAGACAACAGTCAAACAGAACGACTCCATAAATTCAAGGACTGGCTCCGTTGGGAGTATCACCCTTCACGTCACAAATACATCTGCTAATAGTCAATAAGACTGATCGCATGATGAAAACGGAAAAGAAAAAAGATGCCTATCTGACACATTACTTAGAATAGTAGAAAAAGGAATTTGCCATGAAATATCACATAGCGAGCAAAATCAAGTGAAGCTAAGATTCTTTGTAACAGTCAACCGCCTGTACTAATTTGTAGGAAAGTAGAGTTTCGAAAGATAGACCAGCTTGATCACAATACTACATTTCAATGTAAAGCATCGAAACTCAGTATGTAGCCATGCCGTTTTTCACAACACACAGATGTATTCTACAGCCGCATTATATCCATGAAAGACTCGCCTTAAATTATATCGTAGACGATACTGCAAAAGCGCTGATCTACTATTTGCAATAATAGTGCGTAACTACAAGGTTGACTACTTTCCAGGAGATAAACAAAAATTTTATAATGTAAGCAATTAGAATTATATTCGCGTATCGCGCTATTGCCGCAAAGCGGCAGAGCTCCTGATTGGCTTATTCAAAGTGGTGTCTTCAACAACGCACAGCAATAGGAGACTAGGACAGCGTGGCGCGCAAATTTGAATTTCGCTACTCTTTGCAATTCCGCGATATTGCATATGGTAGTTCAACGCTATTGCAGTATCGTCGACGATATATAATTTGCGCCACGAGAGCCGGACTAACATGACAAACGCGACAAAATTTTCTCGCTCCGCACTGCCAATAGGGTATCTCGGTTATGTCTACAGTAGACAAAACAGGCATTGCTATTGGCGAAGCTTTGTCGCGTGCGAAAAACTATCTCGAGTGTAAGCATGTTAGACTGGCTGGCGTATCACGTGATTCGAACTGCGCCGTAAACGATTTCTATACTATTTTACTAGAGATCGTCTACTGCGCAAGTCATATCAGCAATCAATCAGGTCTCATCTGTCGTGGCGCATATTGTACGTGAAGAAATTAAAATGTAAAACACTATGAATTGAATATACCTAAAAGCCACTCACTATTTTCTAAGGGCCTATAGTTATTTCAGACCTTTTGTGAACACTAAAAACTATACACAGTCTATGGGAAGCTTACAGCATTTTTTTTTTAATTTTTACATTTAATTATTACATTAAACTAAATTATAGTGCAGAATTTTACATTTTTAATATCGAGCCTATAGGCAATTTTAAGTAATCATTTTGGTACGCACGCTACGACGTATGCGGACGCACGCTTGCGTACATTTTTCGCAATTACACGCGTCATACGTCAATCGTACCGTCAGCTACAGAGAAATAAGTAACTGTCCAAATGAAGTAAAAATTAAGTCTTTTTAGGTAACTCTAATCAGTTTTTGACGAAATTTCGAAAACGAATTACCATTATTATTGGACACACAACGCCATCTAGCTCCAAAACTAAACAAAACTTATACTATGGACACTAGATTGCTGATAAATATACTTTATACTTTTTTTTGAAATATTTTTTTATTATACATAGAAAAAAAAATAGACCAAGACAAACAGACATGTTCATGCACACAACTGTTTGCCTTGCGCAGGATTCGAATCCGGGGCCCTTGGGACACAGTGGCCATTGTTAGCCACTCGACCAACGGGCCTATCAAGACAAAAACAATCAAATGCTAGATGTAATCAAAATTATCATTTTTCGTTTGATTACATTGAGAATTACATGAGAAAACTTAATTATTACTTCGTTTGGAGTATCAGGTTTCTCTGCAGCCGTACACTCCCTTTCAAATATACACCATATTTCATTGACACAAAGATCATGTTTAATACAATTCTGCACTATAAAACCCTTTGTTAAACCACAACACCGAACACCGAATGATCGACGAACTATAAAAAATCATTAGCGACTTACCTACGAATCCGAGAACACATTATTCCGACGAACCAAGATATCTATTCACACCGTATCACTATTTCATAAGTCTCTCTCTTTTACTCTAATTGAACACGCCAACAATTCCAAATTTAAACGCCAAACGCTTTGCGCATTGAAAAAGCATGTATCTAAGTTTTCGTTTTACAGAAATACCGCAAATTCGTTGAACAGAATATTTGAATTCCGAAAATAGTAATTGGAATACTATTCCTTTCTTTCTCATACAAATGAGGCTGGCACACATTTTACAAACATCACAGACATTGCAACTGCAATGATGGCTCTCACTATATTTATAAAGTCTATTTACTATCGCATCGTTCTGTAACCTATTTCGTAATTACAGGACAATGCAATCATGATTAAAAAGAGCTTTACACAGTGCAACCATTGTAATGTACCAGATCTATTCTTGTACCAAAGACAGTTAAAACCTTAACATCAATCTAACTTGCTATCTTGCTCAAATTATCATACAAAATATATATAAAATTCAAAGTCCTGACTGACTTAACTATCAATGCACAGCCCAAAACGCTGAGTGTAAAGATTCCAAATTTGGAATGTAGGTTCCTTACGACGTCTAGAGGTGTAATGAGAAAGGATTTTTCAAAATTCCCACGAGAAAGAGAGATATACGCAAACGAAGTTGCGAGGGCTTTACTAGTAGGTACAAAATATAAAGCGAGATAGCGTTAGAGATTGAGACTAGATTGTAAACTTCTTTTATTACGAGAATATACCCGCATGTGTGACAACCTTTATAGCAAAATCCTCTCCCATAAACATTTTGAAACTATTCGAGAACGCTTCAAACTATAGACAATATCTTCATTTTAAAAATCTTAAAAATCCAAAGAGTATAAACATCTATAGATTACTTCTCGCCGGAGGATGAGCTAGACGCTCGCCCGCGGTTTCTCTTGCCTTTTTTCTCTTCTTGTTCCGGTCTATCGGATTTCTCCACTTCAACCATCTTGGGTGGCTGCTGCTGAGGCGGTATGTATGGAGGGTTGTAATTCTGAAATATATTTAAAAATAATATTAATAAAAGCTGGTGGATATTTAGGTACAAACTGGGGCCAATGATAACTCGATTTTGATCTAGACTTGTATTGGACGTAGATGCTATAACGTCCATGAATGAAGTAATGTATTTAGACAGAAATATGGGAGCAATGTTGCACTTGTACATTTCGGTTCACATCAGGTTAACACTCCTTAACAGCAGGAAATAAAGTATTATTTACCGATCTCCTTCTTTTCAATGACTACTCGGAGATCAAATTAGATTTGCTTATCGACGTCTCGGAAGAGGAACTACAGATGTCTTGAAACGCACAACGAATTTATTCTAGTAACAAAAATCGTTCAAATCTCAATAGGGTTGTTTCCAGGGTCAAAATAATTACATAATATTTAGTCCGTATTATAGATTATTAAAAAATATTGGACACGTATTTTTTCTTTTTTCGATTAAACAAAAAACAACAAAGATACAAGCCATAAAAATTTAGGAGTGGGGGCCTTTGATGTCACCCCGTGCGAAAAAATGCCACACGGCGTGACGTCACACGTAACTTTAATGGGCTGTATCTTTGTCATTTTTGATCTAATTTACAAATGAAAAAATGAGTTGCCCTTATTTTTGAATAATCTAAAAGACGGACTAATTACATTTTTTACGGCAACTAGCCTATTGCTATACCGTTCCTATTTGGTATGCATGAGACAGCGCTGATTGACATGAGATTTGAACTGTTTTTGTTGCGAGAATAGGCAGCTGAAAGAAATTAGCCATAGTAGGAAGTATTGAAAGGACAACTAAATATCAACAACAACAAGGGCCGCGGGTTCGAATGATGCGCAAGGCAAACATTTGTGTGCATGAACATGTCTGTTTGCCTTGGTCTGGGTGTTTTCTATGAATAATAAATAATTTACAAAAAAATAATAATTTAAGTATATATATATTATATCAGCAATCTAGTACCCATAGTACAAGCTTAGTTGCTTAGTTTGGGACTAGATGGCGTTGTGTAAATCGTCCAAGAATATTTATTTGTTTATATATGCTCACCTTCTTCTTAGTCTTCTCCGCCTTCTTCGGCCGATGGTCGTCGTCATCTCGGTCGCGGCCGCCCTTCCTGCTCATCACGCCCAGCAGCTTGCTGACCATGCTGTTCTTACTGCGTGCTTCTGTCGCTGCCACTTCTATCTGCTCTGGTACCTGAATGATTATATTTAGTTTATTTAAGATACGACGAGACAAAATTATAACTGTTGCGAAGCCGTCAGACTTTTTAATTTATTTTATTTTATTTTTTACAAATATCTGTCTATTGCTTTGTTCACCATTAAATTAATTTAACGTAATCTAGGTATATATATTAACTTAGCTATTGTTTAAACTTTTTGATATTTGTTCTGTATTGATTATTATACTTAAATATAAGTATTTTACAACGATAATGTAAGAGCTGGAAATGTAAGAGGATACTGATCTCTGACACACAGATTTTGTTAAATCTACCTCAAAGGTCAGACATGTCTTGTAATTATTGTTACAATTTTTTGCAAAAAAATAAAGTTTATTCATGCTATTGATTTTCTCTCTTGTATTCTTAGTTTTATTATTATATTTTCTAATTTATATAGAGCTCTTATTTACTTTTACTTCTCTCCCTTACCTTCATCCTTTACACAAACATTCTAATATTTTCAAATTGAACATTAACCCCCTTACTAAACGTAGTAAAACGAGTATATAGTTATTAAATGAAGTGTGAAAGTGACAAATATTGTATTCACGCATTACACAACGTTTATTAGTAAAGGGGTTAGTAAATAAAATATCAGTAAAAATTACTAATTACTAATCACTTTCAGCCGGTTAATATCAGCCTTTGTCACCCGGCTAAATGCAAAAGTTGTTAATTCTATTTTATTATATTAACTAACTCTTCATCACTATTTGAATATTACAAAACGAAAATAAATTAAATTAGAAACTTTTAAAGCCATAAACTTAATTAAAAGAAAATATAATCTTTTTTTAATTACATGCATAATATTTTTGGAGTGGTAGAGCAATTATTACGAAATAAGCTAGCTCGACCGGGGAAGTACCACCCCTCACACAGAATATCGACGTGAAGCAGCAATGCGTTTCGTTCGGTGAGTGAGAGATCCGGAAGCCCAACTCCTTCCCCATCCCCTCTTATCCCCTCTTTCCCCCTCCCTTTCCTTCCCAATCTCCTTCCTTTCCTCCAACCCCCTTGGTGGACAACGCATTGGTAGCGCCCCTGGTGTTACTGATGTCCATAGGCGGCGGTGACCGCTTTCCATCAGGTGGCCCGCTTGCTTGTTTGTCTACTGAATGACATTTATATATATATATTATGTCCAATTTACCTTAACAATGTCCACAGACTCCTGCCGCTTCAGTCCATCGTTCTTCTTCAACGATTCCGACCTCTTTGCTTCGCTCTTCTCTTGTTTCTTCTCGGCTTTCTCTTGTTTCTCCAGTTTCCTCGCTTCAGCTTTCTCCTGTTTCTCAGATTTCTTCACAGAACCAGTTCTCTCCATTGCCTTGGATATTTTAAATAGACAAAATTACATTATATTCTTATAATAATTCTCCTATAATCTGTTTTTATTTACAAACGAATACTTTGAAATGAAATGAAATGAAATGAAATGAAATTTTATTCACAGAGAATATGGTTTTTTTACAAAGAGATCTTATTCTATTCCTATGTCCACATATTCCGCCAACATTGGCATGTGAATATTTAAAAGGTAATAAATAATCAGCATGCATTAATAAACACACAATATACAGCAAAATCCGAATTAGAATTCAAAGTTCATAAAATCGACAATAGAATAAAAACAATTTGAAATTAGAAAATTATACAGTTTACTTTTAAATTCTTTGAACATTAAACATTTTATTGAGTCTGGCAATTTATTAAATATTCTAACACACATACAATACGAACTTTTACTTCTAAAACATAAATTTGATTTTGGAATGACTAGATTATATTTTCGTCTGTTTGATCGTTGTATTACATTATCCAATTTTTGAAAAAGCTCAGGATATCGTTTAACAAATAAAGCTGATTCGTATATATACAACGACGGTACGGTTAAAAGACGGAGTTCTTTGAATAATGGTACACATGAATCGCGATATCCCGCGCCGCAAATTGCACGAATACATTTCTTTTGGGCCAGAAAAGCCCTGTCCGAGTCAACGGAATTGCCCCAAAGTACCAAGCCATATCTAAGTATTGAACTTACATAGCCATGATATGCTAGAAGGGCGGCTTCTCGTGAGACTGTTTTTCTTAATTTCCAAATAGCAAAAATAAATTTATTAATTTTTTACACAAGTTTGAAATATGTTCCTTCCAGTTACAATTTGAGTCAACAGTTATACCTAAAAATGTAGTTTTCGTTACTTCTGTAATTATGATGTCATTGTATTTTATAGTTAGCTCGAGAGGAGTTACTTGATAGGGTTGAAATTGCATAAAAAGTGTTTTTGTTAAATTAATTTTTAAATTATTATTTTGTAACCAAACTACAATATCACTCAAAGCTTTATTAATTTCATCTTCAAATGTATCTATCTTTTCATTTTCAATTATCACGGTTGTGTCATCGGCGAAAAGAATGCATTGATGTCTTGTTGCTTCAGTGAGGTCATTAATATATATTAAAAACAACATCGGACCCAATATACTACCTTGTGGTACACCGTATTTATTGACTTTATATGATGATTCATAAACATTTTGCATTGAACCATCTGTTCTATACATTTGTACACACTGCATTCTATTCTTCAAGTAACTTTTGAACCACGACAACGCTACTCCTCTCACACCGCAACTATCTAGCTTGTTTACAAGTATCTTATGATCCACGGTATCAAACGCTTTGCTCATATCTAGATAAAGGACACCTACTTGGGTCCTTTTATCAGCACATTTAGTTACAATGTTGTTTAGATTGAAACAAGCCAAGGTCGTGGATTTGTTTCTTCTAAACCCATTTTGCTCCGCCTTTAAATATGATGTTTTTGTAAGAAAGTTATCTAGTCGGCTGTACATAGCTTTTTCGTATATTTTAGACAGTACTGGAATAAGAGTTATCGGCCTATAATTATTTATTTCGTTCTTTTTGCCTTTTTTGAATAATGGTCTTACAATCGACTTTTTTAAACTTTCAGGGAATACACCTTGTTCGAAAGATAGATTGACTAGATGACATATAGGATAACATAGAATGTTTGCGGTTGCCTTCAGCAACATTGTCGGTATTTCGTCATATCCAGCAGTTTTTGTATTTTTTAGCGATTGGATTATATTAAAAATTTCTTTAGGTGTAGTCGGGGAAACGAATATACTGTGATAATTAGATTCAATATTAGTTGAGCGATAATTAGTCTGATCCGATATTTGATATGTCATGGTGCTATTTATGTTTATAAAGTGATTATTAAATTCATTGGTAATGTCGATAGGATTGTTTATTTTAATGTCATTGTCGGTCGTGATAAATTTGATGTTTTTCTCTGTTTTGGAATTAAAATTATTTTTTATGATTGTCCAGCTTGCTTTACACTTATTAGCAGATTTTGATAGGTATTGTAGGTTATTAACCTTTTGAGCTTGGTACATACATTGCTTTAAAATTCTGTTATAATTGGCATATTTCTGTTCGTTTTCTTTTTTGTGTGATGATGATTTAAATCGTTTAAAATAAAGCACCCTTTTTGTTTTACAACAATTTTTAATAGATTTTGTAATCCAGTTTAGATTTTTAGAGCTTGAACTCTGCTTTACGTAAATTAAGGGAAAACATAGACTGTGAAAAAGGCAAAGCAACTCGTGGAAAGTTGTAAAACCTCTATTTGCACATGTATCAGCATAAATTTCAGACAATGACAGTTGGCTTAGATAATATTTAAATTTTTGAATGTTTTCAACATGATAGTCCCTCTTTTTTGTAAACCAATAAGGTGAGGAGTTTTTATTGAGTATATCAAATTCTAACGTTTGACCTGTATTATGATCCGAGAGACCTAGTTGATGTGTCTCTCCAAGTGTTTTATCGAGATTGCTGAAGATGTGATCTATACACTTTGCTTTGCGTGTCGGAACTTTTATATGATGTTGCATGTTAAAGTTATCTAATATATCAATGTATTCCTGTGAATGTTTGTTAGATTCTAGAATATCTATATTGAAGTCCCCTGCTAAGACAATATGTTTATTTTTTTTGGCTGACAGTATTTTTAGGAGACCTTCTAGTTTTTCAAAGAAAATGTTTTTATCTGAATCAGGGATTCTATATATACACGCAATAATTAAATTAAGGTTTAAAATTTCTATAGCGCAACATTCAAATTCTTTTTCGATTGCTAAGTCTTTTACAAAAAATAATTAATTAAATTCCAAATTTCGTTTAGTTAGTATAGTAACCCCACCTCGTTTTTTATTTGTTCTGCAGAAAGATGACGCTAATTCATAATCATTTAAACACAAATTATCCTCTGTCCCAGCTTGTAAAAATGTTTCAGTCAGACATAAAACATCACAACTTTTATTCTCATCATTAAATGACTGTAAAACAATTTCAAGTTCTTCCCTTTTTTTTAGAACCCCAGCTATATTTTGATGAAACACTCTAAAAGTTGTGTGTTTCTTAGGAACGAAAGGAATTTACAGGAGTACTTGTTCCACATCGTACCTTATTAGCTTTTAGATTATCAGTATCCGTTTCAGAACTATTTTTAAAATTTTGACTCATTTTACTTTCGGCCGGCAATTTTTTGAAGTAGTATAATATTGTACCTTTTTTAATATCTTGATTTTTGCAACGAAGAGCAGCTTGAGCAATACTCTTTTTTAAGTAAAGTTTGGTATTAATTTCTATAGAAATTTGTTTAGCTATTTGGTAGCGCAAAGAATTAGATATACCATAATTACGTTGAGGCAGGTCAATACTAGTACAATTTTTAAAATATCTTGTCACTTGGTATATGTGATTATTCAGAGAACCCGCATTTATGTATTTATTATATTTAACATTTATTACATACGCATTGACGTTAATATTTCTGTTCAAAAACGCACTTAACTCTATGAATAGTTCTGTTGGGTTTTTGTCATTGCTGCCAGCATTTATAATGACATGATCTTCAGTGGAGAGCTCCCGGAGTAAATTAGGAAAGCTATTGAGGATTTGTTTGGATGTTGCGTTTGGCATAATATATCCTGATACCTCATAATTTTCCACCCCGCTCATTTTTTGTAGTTGTCTAGAGAGCCCAGTACCGTTCTGATCTCCTAGTATAATTATTTTTGGTTTTATTTTTGAGTTTTTGACGCACTTTTTTATTATTGAATGTTTCTGTGTGAGATTTTCTAAAGTTTTAGGTGGTATATTATCTTCAGATTTCTGTTTCGTGAGATAAGGTCCATTTGCATTTGATTGTAGATGTCCTATTTTAGTAGACGATGGACTTTTTTCTAAGGCATCACATACTGCTGACGAGTATTGCATAGGCGATGTCCTAGGAAAGCCCATTTTATAATTATTTATTTTGCAGAGCTGCGGAGTGTAAAACATTGCATTATGTCGTGTTTGCTTGATTGAATTCATTCGGTTTGTAATTATATCTACGCTGGTTATCTTTTTGTATGTAGCTATTGTATTCTCATAAGTAGTTATTTTTTGTTTAAGATCACGGTTTTCTAGGTTAAGATTAGATATTTCATCATTTGCTTGGTCTAATTCCAATTGAAGGTCCTCTATTTGTGTTTTCATAACTAATATCCGTGAATTTTCAAGTACAGAAATATTAGGTACACTAGAGGAATACGTGTTATTTATTAGCGTCGAATTAGCCATGTTTTGTCCGGTAGAAAATTCAAAAGATAGTGATTGTGTCCGCTTTTGTGATCGTAATGTGACAAATTCGCTGGAAATATTTGAAGCCATTTTTATTGTACTTTTAATATGAAAAATAGCTCGCAAAAAGTCGCGCTCGTGCGGGGTTCGAACCGTGGATGACCGGGTGTATCACGCGGTGCTGTAACCAATAGACCAAGTTCGTTGTTACATGGGCGATGAAAATTAGAGTGTCTATTAATGATTATTATTTTTGACGTAGCATTTGACAGTTATATGATTCATAATGATTTGCATATAACAAACAAAGAAATTTTTGCACTGTATTTTATACACTATATTCACTCTTTTATTTTTATTGCACAATCACACTTAGTTATTAATTTGATTCATTGATGGTTTTGCTCTTAATTTATAATGAAAATAGCGATTCTACAACACTTTCTTGAATCATAGTTTTTGTTTTTATCATAAAATTATTATTGTTTATTATTTTTTAGAGATAACATTTGTACTGAAATATTACTTGTTATGCTACTATTATATCACACTATTACACTAAAATAACTGGTTTTTAAATTTTTAAAGAATTAATTATTACGGAGTCGATATTGACTGGGCAGCGCCTACCCGCAATCCTTTGTATGTCCCTCGCACATTTCCGATATGACAGAGTGTGATGGGTCATTGTATCAACCAATAGCGGCGCTCGCAATCGCAACGCAACCAATAGCAATAATTTACGTGGACCAATAGCAAAGCAGTAAAAATACTCGTTCGTTAAAATAAAAAATACTATATCGTAAATATGAAAGTTTAAAAAAGAAAATGGTTTTGTCTTCCTCAATTTAATTACCTTTTCATTCTTCTGCTTATCCTCCTTCAATTCCTGCACGACTTTCTCCTCTTTCTCTTGTTTCTCTTTCTTTATAGAGTCTTGCTTCTCTATTTTCTTCACTGAATCTTGTTTTTTCAACTCTGGCTTCTCTTTTTTCTTGTCTTTCTTCACTTCTTCTTCTTTGAGACTCGAGTCTGATTTTTTGCTCGTCTTTTGTGGTTCAGATGGTGGTATCGGTGGTGGTTCGTGGGCTTTTTTGGGTTTCTCCTCGATGACCAAACTGAGATCAGTACTTGTTCGGCTGTCTTCTAAAAATATAAATGTATTTTATATTCCTTACATGGCACAAAAGTTCCAAAAAATCTTATTAAAAATATAAATGAATGAAATGTAAAAGGAAAATGAATATATGTATTATAAACATAAATAAATTATAAATCATAGCGTTAAGCACCAAATATTGTGTTACCACAATAAAGTATAACAAGCTAATTAAAACACAAACGTTGATTTTCACTCGAAATCTTGTGGTATGTATATTGGATTCTTTACATGTTACTTCGGGCGTAGTTTATTATTCTGATCTCGTAGCAAGCAGAGAGAATTATCAGGCATTTAGAAGGTTTTGCAATACATATTATTGGAATCAAAATAGTAAACAAAAGCTCATAGCATTAGGTCCCAATAGTAACATAACAATAGACCGTGGTGCTCGGCAATCGAGCCTCACTTGATTTGCCATCTCTCTAGGGCATAATGCCTTTTGTTTCAAATTGTTGTTTCTCACGTAGTTGTTAAGGAGGGAAATCCTTTCAATACTTCCTACTCCGACTATCTTCTTTCTGATTAAATTCGTTGTGAGTTCCAAGACAGCTGTAGTTTTCTTCCCCGGGACGTCAATAAGCTTCATTGCTTATTGTCTATCTGAGGTCGCCGTTGTTGATCCTGGCTACACAGGAGACACATCGGTGGGAAGGTGTGGTGGGCTTGTCCCGATTAGTATTTATATTGGAATGAAATATACAAATGTTGGCAAATCTAATAAATAAATCAACTCAGTTTCAGTTTACTGTGCGTATACGTTCATAGAACGTGCCAAACGGTTTCGCTGGACGAACGCTAGTGTGAAGGGACTGTAACCATTATTTCTTACCCAAGTTAATCTCCCTGGAGCTGTCGATATTAGACATGTCGACCGATCCGTCGGCGAACGAGTCGTCTGACAGCGACAAAGACGCGAAGGACGCCGACGTGTCAAACGCAGACTTGTCCAGGCTCGGCTTTGGGGATGAAGTGAAGATGCTTGGTGTCGGCTGCTTAGCTGGGGTCCTGATGATGATTAAGATATGATAATTGATCGGAATATATATATGGAGTGTAGATGGAGTGATAGCAAAGAATAGAACAAAGAATAAAAAAAAACATGAAATAGGCTCAAATTCTAGCAGTGTTCCATCTTGTCAGCAGATGAAAAAAAAAACTGTTATTGTTTACTATTTTCATATTTTCAAGTGTTTAAATTTGTACCTAGAAATGTTTAATGTCGTTACCTTTTAATAATAAACATTATTCGTAATAAAACCTTTTTTTACCTGTATAACCTCTTTAAAACATTACTGCTGGCACTGGGGTCCTCGACTTACCTATTTGGCAAGTTCCTGGCATGATGTGTAGGCGAATCCTTCTCCTCGGCGATGCGAGGCAGCGTGAGCGGCTCGTCCTTGTTGTCCTGCGGCGGCGGCGTGGGCGGGGCGGGGGCGGGCGCGCGCCAGACCACGCCTCTCCTGGCCCCGCCCCCCGACACGCCCACGCCCACGCCGACGCCAACGCCCACGGCCACAGACCCGCCGCAGCATAGCGGCGAGATTGAGCATTTCGATTCCGCTGAACGTGGGTGCAACCTATCATAAAAAATATGTTATTAGAATTAAATTCTATACTATTAAGAACTACGTAAAAATAAATATATACGATTGATAATCTGACCGAAACCACTGTATTGTGTCTTAGGTATGGGCAACGAGGCAGAAGAAGCGAAGGAAAGAGATACAACTATATGGACAGACAGAGAGCGCGGTACAGCGGTTACGTTCAAACTAGAGTTACAATTTATGAAATATGAAGTCACATCTTCAAGCAAAGTACTTTCTAACTCTTAAACCAATTTTGTATAAAAAATGCAAAACAAAAAATAACAAAATATATAACAAAGTGAGCGTAAAAACCATGTTTAATGAATACATAAAATAGCTTGTTATACCTCAGTCGTCACACAAAACAAAAAATATGCCATATACAACACAAAGACAGAAAGCATTATAACTGTTGATTTAGTATAGCATAGTACAGAAATCGATTTTTAAATAACAAAAAAATATAGCTTCAATCTTAACCTCGAGAAGTCGCCACAGCAGATCAGTCACCTCAAGCGGCACACGTTCAAGAGTTGACGCATGGGTCAGCCATCGCCATGCTCAACCGTATTAGAGGTAACACGACGACCGCACGCCACCGCCCGATTTGACTTACGAAGACCTATTTGTTTTACAAGCGAAGTCTACCTGTTTCTCGAGAAGTCGTTTGGCAGATCAGGTTCGCCTAGTGCTCTTGATTCAACAGAGAGAGCGTAGCGTTCATGGACATCCATTCATATCACGTCGATATTCTGTGAGAGGGTGGTCATGGGTAAAAGTCTTTTGTTGTCTCTTGAAGGATCTAGTTGTAGATCTACCTGTCAGGCGAGAGGGCGCGTCTTAGCAGCGGCGAGGCGGGGTCGCGGCGCGCCCAGGCGCGGCGGCCGCCGCACTCGCGTGTGGCCAGCGGGGAAGGACTCCTTGCTTCGCAGCGGCTGCGGGTTAGTCACCGATGATTGGCGATGGTCATGGAATGGCAGGCACAGATGAACATACATTCCCATGTCTGATACCCACAATAATAATAGACGTGCACAATAATGATGATTATGAGGATAACCTTAGCGCTTGATGTGTATTTGATGACTCCCATGAATATGTATGATTGCTTGCACATTATGTCACCATTTTTTTTAAATACGTCGAGTCATCATCTCGCACGAAAACAACTCGCACAACCGTGCGACTTAGCACCATTCAACTTAACCTAATTCTTTTATTTTATCATCAATTCGCACGGCTATGAAAATTTGAGGTAATTATTATTCGGCGAACCGTACAAAGAGTAAAGTACAAATCTTCCGGGCCTACCTGGTGGGCGACGCGGGCTGCGGCTGCGGGGAGGGCGAGGGCGTCCTGGCCAGGGGGGACAGGGGCATGTGCTGCAGGGAGGCGCGCCGGACTTCGCCCCCGGCCAGCTTGTGCTTGAGCCCGTGCAGGGACGACGGCCTGATCATATTATTATTTATTGTCTACGTCAAATATAAACCTAGTAGGTAACTCGATTCAATCGTTTATTAGCAAGTGTACAATGTAGGTCATAAATTAAATATGCACTTTGAACTCGATCACCTTTTCCAGGTATCGCTAAAACATTTGGGACAACAAGTAAGCATCTACTCAGCATAAACCGAGGAGTCGCCTGACTCCATGATGCTGATCTTCCGCAGACGCCCATGAACACCAGTAATACTAAGGGCTACAAAGAACTGAAGATTGCTGGAAAAGAACCGGAGAGAGAAGATAAGGAACAGGAAAGAAATTGGATTCCTGGATCTCTCACTCGCCGAACGATACGCATTACTGGTTCACGTCAATCATAAAAATCATTAAAGATTTTTTTTTCTCAAATATATTTTATACGAGAAACAAACGGGCTCCTTTTAAATTAGTTTCATAATAAAAGTTACTATTATTACCTTTGATAATGCGTGGTGGTGTGCAGCGGGCTGTCTGCGGCGGGCGAGGAGGAGGCGGAGGAGGAGCCGCAGTCCGCGCCGCCGCCCACGCTCACGCCCACGCCCACGCCTACGCCCACGCCCACGCCCACGCCCGACACGCTGCTCACGCCGCTCGAGACCATCTGACCACAAACGTATACACGCTCAAAATATAAGTTAAGCGAGCGTGGCATCGTCAGATAGATCGAAGCATCTAAAATAGCCAAAATTATCTGACCGAGTGTAATTTTTGGTCTCGGCCATGTTGTGTTCCTATGGTGAGTAAGGTCTCCAGAGCTCCACTTGGGAGGGTTGGGAGCATTGGCAACGCGTGAGTGATACCTCCGGTATTGCAAGCGTCTATAGGCTACGGTGACGGCTTACCATCAGGCCGACCGTACGCTTGTTTGCCACCATTGTGGTATAAAATTTAGATGTAGTCAAAGTAAGCTGTTTGAGGCATGCCAAAGTAGTACATAGCTTTCAATTTTCTTCAATACTTTTAACAATACAAATTCACGTTATTTGTGAGTCAGCAAGTTTTTGAATGGCATTTTCATTTTTTCTTCCTTTTTTACCTATAAGCTATCTATTAACAAAAAAAACCTGTTACCGGCTGCGCTCTTGATTTTTTCTTTGCAGCTACTAAAACTAGTTACGTGCACGTTGTTTGTTTCACTGCACGCGACACAAAAGGTCAGAACGCTTTGCTGCACGTGCCGCTACACTCATCGCAGTTTCAAATTTGCGAGTTAAAGTGTAAGTACCTACATTATGAATGTGTACTGACCTGATGCATCTCCTGCGAAGCGCGCTTGGTGGAGATGCGGCGGAAGAGCGAGCAGCGGCGGCGGGGGCGCGGCCGGGGCGGGGCCAGCGCGCGCCGCCCGCCCCCGGTGCGTCTGCGCCCGCCCGCCTAAACACACCACGGATCGCTTTAACCTTCTAAATTATTATTATTAAATGTAGTGTAACATTGTACACATTTTCACACAGAATTCCTCACTCTAATTAAAATAATATGCAAATATGAAAAAAGAACTAAAGTGACAAGCTCTCCAGCAAAAGGTCAATACGACACGCACCTGTATTGTTGTTTGGTCGAGGGGCGTGGCTCGCAACGTCGCGTGCGGCGCAGCTAGCAACAGACGCAACACCTGCACAAAACATTAAAGTCTATAGAACAATGTTGAAAACATAAAAAAAATATCTTTTTTTTTAGTCTTACCTGCGTGTGCAGCATGCCCTGCACGGGCTCCCCGTTGAGCTGCGTGATGAGGTCTCCGGCGCGAAGACCGGCAGCCCATGCCGAGCCTTGCTCAGAAACAGCCTGCACACAAACAAAAGGATTTGTAAGTAATACTGAATACAATCATATACCCACCTACCGTCTTTTTCTAATTTAGTGATTTAACAGGAGACAGAAAGAGATTTTCCACTGACCGAGACCAAATGGTGCATGGTGTAGTAGTCGGTGTCGCCGTAGTAGACGCGCACGGTGTGGATGGTGAAGCCGAAGCCGCGCGGCCCGCGCCGGACCACGATCGGCGGCTTCGACGACTGGATCAAGCTGCACATGTACATGCTTTTGAGACACATGGTATGTGATGATAAATATGAAAATGTAACCCTTTCAATTTTTAACTGTCTCAAATAAATTTTTGAGTCATTTGAATTGATCAAACGATTATGTTTGATGGATTAATTTGAGACAACCACAATAGCGCCATCAGTTGTACAACATATTAATTGTTAGTATTTGGCGATTACAGCGTCGTCTAGAGTAGAATATTTCTATTCTATTGATATTGATATTTCTATTGATTTCATTTTTGACAGCCTTATCGTTAAGAAAGTTTTACGACACGAGCTATAAAATGAAGGTAGTATGGTAATACTGACGAGTGGTTGGCGACGGCGAACGGCGACGGCGGGTCCCTGCAGGGCGACGAGTCGCGCGACGAGTTGGTCGACGACGTGTTGCCGGCGCACGGGGAGCCCGCGCCGCCCGCCAAAGGCTCCTCCGCTATGAACAATATATCACATTCTAGTTTCTTTCTCCCTTCCTTACTCTAGTATTAATGATGTTCTTAACTTAAGTGTGTGTAGTACATTCAGCGGCGTAAATATCTTGTCACTTACTATTTCCATCTTAGCATATTGTTTTAATTACTGAGAACTTTGAGTGAACATAGCTTCTCCTATTTTGTTTATACCTCAAAGACACGGATGGAGTCACAGTTCTTACAATATAATTACCTGGGTGTATGACCAATGAGAGACCCGAAGTGCTGGCCGATCGGCGCATGGACTTCGGCGCAATCAGCGCAGACGGTTTCTTGTCCGGTTTATCTAGTTTGTCCAGACTACGCTCCTCCTTTTTAGGTATGTCCGATCTGAAACATTCATTAAATTTTAATGTCTTAAGAGAGGTAGGGTTGGGCGGATATTTCGCTCAAATCGGAGCAGCCCGTCTGGGGAAGGACTTCCACCTAACAGAAGATCGTAGCCAAATAGCATTGGTCTCGGCCATGTTGTGTTCCTACAGTAAGGTCTCCACTTGGGGGGGGGGGTTGGGAGGGTTGGCCACGCGTGAGTGATGCTTACCATCAGGCGGGCCGTATGTTTGTTTTCCAACTTTGTGATATAAACGGTGTAAATAAAAACCGTTTTGTCACTTTCCAATAAATTTTCTAGTTTTCGATCTTTTTATTTTCGTGGCAGGACGACGTATTCAACAAGTTTGAACTTTATTATGGTAACATAATGTTGTGTGCTTTATCACAACAAAGTGATTTGTGATCGATGAATCGATTTTATATTGATTTATATTTTAAATTGGACCCTTTGTGTAAAGTATAATGAAACGGGGAAAAGTTAGTTTATATTGAGAAAAATACATTAGGTTCTCCTATAACTTTAATTTATACTTACAGCCTCGGCACAACAGTAGGCGGCGTATGCTGATGCAACAATGAATGATGCGAGCCAAGCGACACGTGCGTTGCGTGCGTGCCGTGCGTCGCGTGCGCGTGCGTCGCGTGCGTCACGTGCGGCACGTGCGCGTGCGGACGCAGCGTCGCGCGTCGGCGACACGCCGGCGACACGTCATCGGAGTCCGTTTGGGATGATTCCGCAGTTGACGCGCTGCCTCCCATCATCTGTATAAAAAAATTTCATAATAAAAAAAATTGTTTACCAATATGTTTCACACCTAAATTGAGTGATTGTTAATGCTAAACCGCATATTGTTTTCATTTGTGGAAGAAATATTATTATAATATATAGGCAAAGACCTGATCTGACCAAATCCATGTACCTAAAACTGGAATTTTACACAGGACGTAGACTTAAGTTGGAACTAATTTAATGTCCCAGTGGATACACGTAATCGTAGTATAAATCAATGTTAAATATCTATTGTACAATAATGCCCTTTCCGCAATTTATGTCAATTCACAACATGTTAATACTGACGGGGCACTTGTGGTGGTGATAGTGCGGCGCAGTAGGCGTAGTGGGCGGTCCGGCGCTGTCCGGCGTGCCGGGCCAGCTGTCCGTGCTCTGCAATGCAATCAAACGTCATTTATTAAATCTAAATTGCCTAATTGATTCAAAACTGCAATGGGACCCACATATTACGGCTCTGGCAGGAAGACTTAGCTCAGCAGCGTATGCAGTTAGTAAAATTAGGCAGCTTACTGATGTTGGAACGGCAAGATTAGTGTATTTCAGCTATTTTCATAGCGTAATGTCGTATGGTCTACTGTTGTGGGGCTCCGCTGCCGACATTCAGACTATCTTTGTATTTCAAAAAAAGGCCATTCGTTCCATATACCACTTTAGACCACGCGACTCGCTTAAGGAATTATTTAAGGAGATTAACATCCTAACCGTGGCGTCCCAATACATTTTTGATTGTATTATGTATGTACGCAAAAACTATGGTGCTTTTCTTAAAAATTCAGACTGTCATAGCCTAAACACCAGAAATAAGCATAAGCTTGCCGTACCAAACCTCAGACTTCATAAGACTGGTAATTGTTTCATAGGTATAAGCATAAAAATGTTCAATAGACTACCACAAAGTGTTATAGATTTGCCTCTACATAAATTTAAATCCACAATTAAAGGTTGCTTGATGAAAAAGGGTTATTATAAAGTGGAAGATTATTTTAAGGATAAAAATTTGTGGTCACTATAATCTTCTCCTCTGTATTTTTTTATTAAATATTTTTTTTAATGTATAATTTAAATAAAATATGTGTTAAAATGGCTTTTAAAAAAGGCTACAGTCGAGTTTCTTGCGGCACTTCTTCTCAACAGGCCATTCACGTCTGAAGTGCTAGTAGGATAAAATAATAGTTTCAGTCAGGCAACTCACCCTGGAGTCGTGCGAGACGGCGGAGTGGGCGGAGTGGGCGGAGTGTGCGGAGTGCGAATGATGGTAGTGGCGGCGGTACTGCGGCGAGGTGCTGGAGAAGGCGGCGAAGACGGCGTCCTCGGCCGCCTCCGCCGGCTCGCCCGCCTCGTCCGTGTCCACCTCGCTGTGGTTGTAGCGATCGCAACGGCCTGGAGCGGAAGGGATCACGTCACTCATGTTCCAAATTGTAAGCGAAATCACTAACTGTCAGGAACAGGAAGGATATATGATACGTTTTATCCTGTGAAATTATCCTATTACAACGCAAAATATTGTCTTCTGTAGATGGCGTTGCAATCAATAATAATTCATGTGTACGATAACAGATGGCGTTATTTCTCAATACAATTTTACCGTGAGCAAGACAACCATGAAAATAGTTAATATACTAACTGTCAAAGTAACTCGTGTCCTCATCGTTCTCCAATTGCGGGATGAACTCCGCCTTCCTCCGCAGAAGATTGTTCCAATCCAATCCATAAAAGTATACGTGTTCCTGCAAACATATTTCGGATTCAGATTCAAATTCTTTATTGTGGAGCATAGGTTACATCATAAGAGACAAGTGTTTAGTTTCTGATTTAATTGCCTTAGACTTAGGTAACTAGGTTTACCAAAAAAAAAATTTTTTGTTGCCATTTTTCCATTTATCATGTCAGAGGACTAATTTAAAAATGGCACCATCACATTATGATATTTTATGTTATTCCGACAAAGAAAAATGGTAAATTTCATTACAGTATGTTTTTTTAATAGATGTTATTTTTATCTATCGCATTAACACCTTGAAATTTATTTTATATCTACTGTGTTTTTTTATTATCGCCATCTGTTCCAAATAATAACACGAATTAGAAGAAAAATAGATAGATGATAGAATAAGCTTTGTTTGCAATACACACAGTGATTACAGTAAAGAGCAAAAGTTACAAACAAGTGTATATGCAATAAGGCGGCCTTATTGCTCAAAGCAATGTTTTCAAGGCAAAAGCGAAGAAATGACAAATTACATAGCAAAAGATATAATACTTTTTTTACTAGTCAATTTGACAGTAATAATTTTGTCATTCCAATCTTTATTTGTAACGTATATAATGGATAGTTCGTAATCGATAATTACTATATATTATTATCATCTATGAACTCTTTGGACAGTATTTCAGGGAATGTAAACGTATTATTAAATAAATAATTTACGTTGCTTCGCATACCTTGACCTGGTGCGTGCCGCCGGTGCCGAGCCTGTCCCTTGGGTTGCGCGCGAGCAGCTCCGTGATGATGGCACGAGCTTCTACTGCGATCGGGAAGTCTTCTTCTGAAGGCCATTCTATGTCATCTGTTCAAAAAAAATATGCTATATTATTTATTTATTTATTTATTTATTATCATTCATTGCACATGTACAGCTTAAATCTAATTAATCTAATTGGTACATGGACCCTGAATAGGGTATTGCAACTACAATCGGTGGGCCACCTTATTGTTACATTATACAATATAATAACTTATCTATTTTAACTATAATATACTTTCTATATCATATTTTTTATCATTATATTTTCTAGAGTTTCTAACATAAATAATTAATAATGTGTTGAAATTTTATTACAATAACAATTTTACTACCTACCTTATAACTATTTATATTTATTAAGTTTGTGACCGTGAGATAGTGAGTCTTATAAAAGTTTATCTTTTAAGAAATCGTCCACACTGTAATAACATTTGCTGATGAGAAATTGTTTTAGTTTGTTTTTAAATATTTTATATGTTCTCTCTTGTTTAAATTGGACTGACATCCGGCCTAAAACTATCCTAAGTGTTAATTCAGGTTGTGAACTATCTGATGATTGTGACTTACTACCCGAGCAAATAATGCACTGACATTCTGCCTCTTTGTATCACTTATTTCCGATACTTCCTTGTCAACATGTAACTGTTTATTTCTGTCATTTTGTGTGACTTCATAGAGATACCAATAAATCATTTTATCTATATACCTAGTAAACATAAAACATAGACCAAAACTATGAACTAAAAAAATACATACCATTGACCGTATGAGCGAACAGCTCTTCAGGAGTATCACCGAAGAAGGGCACGCAGCCCACCAGGAACTCGTACAGGATGATGCCCATCGACCACCAGTCCACCGGCTTCCCGTAGCCCTGCACAACGAAAACTTGATCAGTTTACGTCATTTGGTCCATCGAGCCGGATCAAATGATCGACATCCTTCTTCTTAAAGCGGAGAATGGAGGAATATATTACTCAAGTTATGATTTTTTTTTAAAGACTGTAGTACCTAGTAACAAATCGCTTAACGTATAATGTTAGTTTTATGAAAAAAGAACGTGTGTACGTACGACACACACATTGAATGATACTCAAGTTATGACGATAAAAAAGTATATTTAAAAAAATCTGTTGCAGTAACAAAGTGATACGGTTATATTTATGAAGAAAAAACGTGTGAACGACAAACATGACACGCACGACGCTCTTCTAATGACAGCTGCCAGTCTGTTTTTGATGGCAGTCTGCAAAGACGCAGGCGACAGACGGAATATGTCATGTCAAAACCATTTCAATATACTTTTTGTCGTGCGCCTTCTGTACATAAGTACTATTAAGGCGTGTACGCACGACCGAACACGAACATGGCGCACATCGAACACGAATACGGAACATGTGGTTCGCACGTGTGGACATAAATTAGCAAAGCGAACATGAACACCTACAAACATAATTCTACTTGTGTTCGCGCGCAACCACTCACAACCGAACAAGAACATGGTGTCGAACAAAAGAGGCTACCAAGCCTTACTCTTTCGGTTCGATGTTCGTGTTTACAATGTTATTGTTCGGTCGTGCTGAGAACATTGTCCACACAGAACAACCAAATTGGATCGACACGAACACTTTTGACGAACAAATTGTTTGATGTTCGTTAGTGGTACGCACGTGCAAACAAAGTGTTCGTGTTCGATGTTCACCATGTTCGTGTTCGGTCGTGCGTACACGTCTTTAGATATTCTGTGGTTGAGTATTTTGAAGAGGTTGATGGCCTCGATGTGGGTGTCAATCCGTAACGATCACTCACATTAAATACAACTTCTCACAATATTTGGATGGGGTTAATTTTTTTATACGATTTCATTATGAGTTTATATGATTTAAAATGAAATGCTAAAGATCTGAAACTCCTTGAGTATGTTAAGAATGATTGAAAAGTATATGCTTGCACCTGTCTGAGTATGACCTCCGGCGCGATGTACTCGGGCGTGCCGCAGACCTGCTTGTCGGAGAACTGGCGCGCCTCGCGGTCGGCGAACTCCTCGTACAGGTTCGTGGCCACTGAGGACGGGCAAGGACGTTAGCGAGCTTCGATTAATCACATCCAGGATGATGGTAGGACTACTCACGTGACATTAGACCCATTTTGCTGAGTCCGAAGTCAGTCAGCTTGATATGACCAGTTGCAGTGATGAGCAAGCTGTGGATTTTAAAAAATCTTATGTAATGAAGCGCCATTCTCGAGACCGTTGAAGACAATGAACGCGGTCATATTCTGTTGCTCATTGACTAAATTCACAAAGGCTATTTTATATGTAGAATTTTAGCGACTAATGAGCCTACCACAAGCACAGGCTTCACCACAGTTTTGTCTGCGCAGGCCCGTTTGTACACGGAACACGGAGCGTGAGGTTGGTAAAACTGTATCACGCGCCAACCCCACAGCACGGCTTGCGACTTTTCGACTTGCTTGAAATTTAGCCTGCGCAAGCCCGGCCTGCGCGTACTATCTGTGCGTGTGGTTGGGCGTTGAGTGTTCAAGCCACAGTCGAGGCTCGCTCGCAGTTCGCTGAAGTCGTTCGTCACTCAAAAATGGCTGATTTGAGTACCTATTAGTGGTAGAGTATTTTTTGCGAAAATCGTTTGGATCATCTCGTAGATTTATATATGTGTATGAATTTTTCTGTTCAACAGTCATTTTTTTGTCCACTTTGGTCGCTTACTTTTTGACTTTTGCATTGTCTTTTTTTTAAAGGCAAACACTTGAAAAATAATAGCATAAGAAATGTTTCTTCATTGGGAAACATTGTTGCGACCCCAAGGATTTCGACAAGAATGTGGTTTGCGCGTACTTTAACTGTACCGTGTGGTAAGACACGGTGTTCAGTTTTTTTTTCGTGCGAGAAGCTTGCGCAGACCAAACTGTGGTGAAGCTTGTGCGTGTGGTAAGCGCATAACGCACAGCAATTAATTTTTTACAAGATGATTTTTTTGTCACCAGCAATATTGAAGGAGGTCAAAGAGCCCATGAATATGACCAACTTTTACTATGGGGGGGGGGGACCCCATGTCAAATCGCGAAAAAAAAATCAGTTGATTCATACATTTTGATCGAGTAAGTATGTACTAAGGTATGAACATTTTGAATGAAACGGCAGATTTTTATTTTGTCGCGATTTAACATATGGCTCATAGTAAAAGTTGATCATTATCATGGGCACTCTGACCTCCTACAATATTGCTGGTTACTAAAAAATCACCTTGTATATATGTATAATTAATAAAATAATGCAAGTATCAACATTATTGTATTGTAACCTGTAAAAATAATGTAATTAATACAAATTAAAAAAAAACTTTTATCATCTAGTATAATATACTCACTTGTCCGGCTTGAGGTCCCGATGGACGATGCCATAGGAGTGAAGGTACTCTGCTGCCAGCACAGCTTCAGCAAAGTAGTGCCGAGCCATATCCGGCGGCAAAGGACCACCGCGTAGTAAAGTAGCGCAGTCGCCGCCCTCCACGAACTCGAGGATCAGGCATAGGTGGCGGCGCGTCTCGAAGGAGCAGTACATTGTCACCTGGGGAAACCAACCTAACATGAGCCTTTGAATTTATCATGCTTCTAAAGTCTACGGGAAGTAAATAATAAGATGGGATTAAGAATGTATGCAAAATGGAACATCTTTTGATTGAGTTGATGTAGATGTTTGACAAGTCAACTCCTGTGAATAAATCGAGTTGACACAATCAATTAAAGGTTGAACTATGTTTTGAGTTACGGTTTTCTAAAAAAAAACTTGTAATTCGGCCTATCGTAATAAAAAAACGTTTTTTTTTTATAATCATGATACTCACCACAAAAGGATTATCCGCGAAACTGAGGATATCTCTCTCCGCAAAAGCCTGCTCTACTTGATTTCTTAATATTAAATTGTTCTTACTAATTTTCTTCATTGCGTACCTGCAAAAACAGATGGTAGAAAAATCAGTTTTTAGTAATGAATTGTATTTATAACAATTAGGAAGTTGAAAATCATACTTTTTATTCTTGTTAGGTGGGAGATCACACGTTTTTTTAATGTAACGCCGCAAGCAAACAAGCAAATTTATTTGTTGGAATTTCCGACAATGCGTGTCGTTCTCAAGCACAGACAATGTGTGAATATGTGTCAAATGTGTAAATATCGACATGAAATAAACATAAATCGATTATAACTCACTTTATTGCAATAAAACACACATTATGCTACCACATATATTACCACAATAAGGCTAATTCAAACATCTGGACACTGGAAATCTTGTACCAAGTATATTGGAATCGAATATAGACCACATTAGCATGCCATTGCCTATATGTGCTTGTTTAACATGTTTTTATGAAAATAATATATTTGCCAAATACCTCTGCCGCGTCTGTTTGTGTTTGACGAGGTATACTGCGCCGTAGGCCCCGTTGGAGATCAGCTTGATGACTTGGTAGTCCGCCTCGGAGGGGGGGGCGCCGCCAGCGCCGCCTGGCGGGGAGGCCCGACCCCGGCTCCTACAATGATCTAATTTCTTGTATTCGTTTTAATTAAACAAAATACATACTAATCCTAACTAATATTATAAATGAGAAAGTCAGTTTGTTTGTTTGTTTGTTTGTTATTCCTTCACTTAACTAATCATCCGATCATTATGAAAATTTGTATACATATTGTCAGGGATACAGAGCCCAACATAGGCTACTTTTTATCCCGTGAAAGAATGTCTATCCAAAGGGAAAATAATTTTTCTATTATAGAGGGCGCTGTATCGGCCAACAGATGGCGCCACAAGTCGCGCTATGGGTTGTTTTGTTATCAAACGAGATCTATCTGTGTCATAAAATTAACGCGAGCGTAGCCGCGGGGAAAAGCTAGTAACACAATAAATCAGTATCAATTTAGTTTCAAATCAAATTTGATATTTTTTTAAAAATTTCGTCCAAATTTGCTTACAGTTTTTTTTTTTGTTTCTCAAAAACTAGTACAAATTCAATTTCGTTTTCACTGACCATTGTGGTAAACATCCTACTTGTATGCTCGTTTGCAACCTCATAAAAATTACACACGCACGACGGACGCTTACGCACAATCCTACAATTTCTACAATTTTGCCCGTAAAGAACGTAGACAATAATCATAGGCTCTGTTCGACCATTCTAATAATATAAGAAAACTAGTCAAATACACGCCACTTCGTTTGCGTATATCTCGCTTTCCAGTGGGAATTTTGAAAAATCCTTATTTAGTACACCCCTAAACGTCGTAAGGAACCAACATTCCAAATTTGGAATCTCTAGACCCAGCGGTTTGGGATTTGCGTTGATATATAGTTAAGTCAATCAGGACTTTGAATTTTATACATATATATAAATTGATAAAAAAATTTAGTAATTATATTTTAGTAACCCACTTAGTCGGCTCAACAGCTTGTTGGGGCGGCGGCGGCGGCGGCGGCACGTGCAGCTCGGCCAAAGGGTCGCGCGACAAACCCAGCTTGTGGATTATGTACTGGGGGATATCTGATGTGATACCCTGAAACACATGTCAGCATGATCATTCTTCAATTTAACCTATGACAATGTAGTCTCTTACATGAAAAAATATAAAAATTACAAAAAATCATTGATTTTGCAAGTACAGAAAATATTTTTGCACGTCAATTTTTTTTTAATCCTACCAGGCAGTTCGACGTGAATGGCCTGTTGAAAAGAAGTGCCGCAAAAAAAACATATTATTACTGAAACTTGCT
Organism: Endotricha flammealis; assembly: GCA_905163395.2. Lineage (NCBI taxonomy): Eukaryota > Metazoa > Arthropoda > Insecta > Lepidoptera > Pyralidae > Endotricha > Endotricha flammealis. Next base: position 1,838,770 of record LR990878.1, read on the forward strand.
AAAGGGACTCCTTTAAATAATATATTTGAGGTATTTTTTTATATTTTTTAAGGTTTTTAATTTTTAGTTTCATTATAATTTATGTTTATAATAATATGTTTAGTTTAGTTTTAATCAGTAAAAAAGTATTACTGAAAACAATTTATTTTCGACACATACGCTAGCACGCACGTACGCACGCAAGCACGTACGAACGCATACACGCACCTGTCAACTTTCGCACTTGTACTTCAATACTACAAACTTTCAAGTAAAAATAAAATCATTTATTTTCCAGTGGATTTACAGAAAATACTGCATGTCAATATTTTTTATTTATATCTTTTTCAACTACAATGCCGATCGCATTGAATAATACAGTCTGTACCTGCATATGCCTTGCTTGTCCCTCGGCCGCTTCCAGCAACCGGTAAAACCTCTCAGGATCGAACTCCAGGCATTCCAGAAGTCGAGCCGGCCGAGCCATCGCTAACGTCAACCTCGTAACTAGAGGCGCCACTTGACCGCCGGCTTCTGCCGACTTCTCTCGCGTCTATTGAAATATCATCATTCGATTATAATGTAGCACAATATAAAGCTATCCGTCCGTATCTTGTAAAAAAAAAGAATAATAAGAAAGAACACATTGAGATTTTGATATAAATAGGTTAAATTAATAAACTTACCTCTGCAAGCAGCCGATCGAGGCTGTCGGCCATATCATAGAAATAAGTGCTTGTAACTTGTTTGGATTCCGATTTGTGTAAACAATCCCGAGCCATTTCCAACACCTGTCAAAAAATATGAAAGTTTTATAAAATTAAACATATATATATTTTAAATCATGCTGGACAAATGAAAAAGGTATCCAGTAATATGATTCAAGTTTTCCAAACGTTGCATAAAATTTACTCGAATTTTTATTTAGAAATAGTATTCATAATATAAATACCATGTAATCACAAAGTTTCAAAACGATGCTTACATTATTAGCAGAAAAATCTTCACTCTCATTTTTTTACTAGAAAAATACTCGCAACTTCGTTTGCGTATATCTCGCTTTCCCGTGGGAATTTTGAAAAGTCCTTTCTTAGTACACCCCTAGACGTCGAAAGGAACGTACATTCCAAATTTGGAATCTCTAGACCCAGCGGTTTGGGCTGTGCGTTGATAAATAGTTAAAGTCAGGCAGGACTTTGAATTTTATATATACAGAAATCTGTAAAGTGTGTGTAAATACACAAAACATTTTAACGTTAGAACTTACAATACATTTAGTAAACCACCAAGGTTTGTAACAAATACTTCATAGCACTGTATCCTGGATACTTCTTTCATTTGTTGACTATATTAATTAACAATATAAATATAGTATTTCTATATTACCTGTCTCTGTACAAATCTCTCTATAGGCGGTCGATCTGGTTTCTTATCTAATTCAGTCAGTTCTTCAATAAGAGATCTTAGTCTGAAATAACATGGATATGAAATTTTTAATATACATTTTAGACTTTTATATCATCAAAATATTTTTTTTTCTAATCTAGTTATATATCGTCTATAGACTAAACACTGAACCGATAGCCGCAGTGGCAGGAAGGTTTTGAAAATGCATCACCAAATGGTCGAACGACGTACGGAAAGTCGCTGAACGTCGATGGATGCACGCCGCAGCCATTCTCGATTCGTTTGGGGAGTCCTGTGTCCAGTAGTGGACTTCTTGTGGCCGAGACGTTGACGATGATAGACTAGACTCCTTATAAATGGCGAGTCTTGTTGACTCCCTATAAATGGCGAGACTTGTTGACTCCTTACAAATGGCGAGTCTTGTTGACTCCTTATAAATTGTTGACTCCTTACAAATGGCGAGTCTTGTTGACTCCCTATAAATGGCGAGTATTGTTGACTCCTTATAAATGGCGAGTCTTGTTGACTCCTTACAAATGGCGAGTATTGTTGACTCCTTACAAATGGCGAGTCTTGTTGACACCTTATAAATGGCGAGTCTTGTTGACTCCCTAGAAATGGCGAGTATTGTTGACTCCCTATAAATGGCGAGTATTGTTGACTCTCTATAAATGGCGAGTATTGTTGACACCCTATAAAATGGCGAGTATTGGTACTAACTTGTCATCCATGGCGCGCTGCGCGGCGGGGAACCTCGCGGCGAACAAGGAGGACATCGCCGAGACGGCGTCGTCGCGCGCTTCGCCGCTCGCCGCGCCGCCCGGCGAGCGCGACGGCGAACTGCAAATACAAGACCAATACAGACTCTTTAACATTTTTAAAAATATACGACGTTTTTTATGACTGACATGTTGTACCGATCTCCACGTAAAGTGGGATGTCTACCACATTCTTCACTTTAACAGTCGGTTTTGCGAAAACTGGTGATACAAATCTAAAACATTTTTTTTTTAATATTCCGGTTATCAAAAAAATCTGTCAACCATGAACGATATTCCAAAAATAAAGAACTGCCTTTTCGTTGAATTCTAACCAGTTTTGAACCATATTCTAACTAGACTCTTTTTTGACAGGACTACGTGTTGTCAAAAATATGTCAATTCATTTGATGGATAGACTATCGGGCAAGTGATGTAAATTCTGTATTTTACCTTAAACTGCGCGAGCGCGGGCGCCGCGCCGGGCTGTGCGGCGAGGGCGCGCGCGCCGGCCCGTGCCCGCTGCCGCCGCTGTCCGACAGCGACGCCCAGTTGTTCATGCCGCTGCCTTGCGAACTGCTGTAAAAAAAACATTTATTTTGCAAGTAGATTTACAAGATAAACTTTTGCATTGATAAAACTTTTTTTTAAGAATTTTTAATTAAAAAAAATTGCGTAAGGAATTATTAAATAATAGTTTTCCACTGTCAAATTAACAATTTTATTCATTAAAGTTACTTACTAAGATTTAAGATATAATTTCGGTAACTATTGCATTAGGTTTTTACGATAAATTGTCATCAAAATTCTTTGACTCGGTTTGTTAGTCTTACTTCAAGGAGTTCTGATGCTGGTGACAGTGCGGACATGGAGCGCGAGGGGGCGGCTCGCAGGTCGCCTGCAACGCCAGGAGCCGCTCCTGGGACGAGCATTGCGACTGCAACAATACAAATTAATAAACAGAAAAACTTATTATATCAACAAGTACTTATAATTATTCGAGAGACAATAAAAGATTTTTCAAGAAAAAAATTGTGGTGTTGGGTCAATAAAATTCACAATGGACATCCATACTAATATTATAAATGTGAAAGTGTTTGATTGTTTGTCCTCCCTTCACGTCGAAAATAATGAACGGATTGATATGAATTTTTTATTGGGGATAGTTTAAAGACTGAAGAATGACATAGGCTACTTTTTTCCCACGGGATGAAGAGATTCCCATGGGAAAAATTATTGACATTTTCCACGCGGGCGAAGCCGCGGGTAGCAGCTAGTCATTCATAAATATTTCAATCATATCAACCCATAATCATCGAACTGCAGGGATACGGACCTCAGTTCAATCGAAGAGAAGGATGTCATTTACCAAATGAACATGAAGAACGCAACGCTGCCTACTCACCTGCTGCGCTGCACTTTACACACATGAGACACATACAAATAGATTGCAAATATTATACACACATAGATATATATTTTTTGTATAAATAATAAGATAAATTATTAAGAAACTCTCTTCACTTCGGATTGCTGTTTCAATCAACACCAAATCTGGTGTACCTCTCGCTGTGGCCAAGACACCCAGCCGTCAGTACGATCGGTTGCATGAGTCTGTGCAACTGGCAGTGAGAGGACACTAGGGTAGTTCAGTAAGGTCGTCAGGGGAAACCCTGCGACTTTATACAGGGAGGATGTCATTTTAAAATTCGACAATTAATTATTCCGACTGAGGCAAACTTTCGAAACTCAGTAGTTCGAAACTCTTTACTTCGACAGAGCATATATTTCTGAATTACGAAATTCAGATTAAGTTTAGTATAGTAACTAAAACACAGACAATGAAATACCATCATATCATAAAGTGAGTAGTTTGTTATTCCTTCACGGCTTGACTAATCAGCCGATCATTATGAAAAAAATTATATATATTGTCAGAGGTACAGAGCCCAACATAGGCTCCTTTTTATCCCGTGAAAATATGTCATTCCAATAGGAAAATATTTTTTCTACTATAGAGGGCGCTGTATGGGATGGGCTATCGGCCAACAGATGGCGCCACAAGTCGCGCTATGGGTTGTTTCGTTGCCAAACGAGATCTATGTCATAAAATTAACCGCGAACGATGCCGCGGGGAAAATCTAGTAAATAAATTCATGCACAATAAGGACGTGTGAAATGAGATGTATCGGATATGAATCATTGGAGCCGTCATGTGTTTTCCGGGTGGATTTATCATACGGTGACTTCACTGTACTGTTTAAGTGTTACGGGACATATTACTATTTTATTTCCTACTAGTGAAACCCGCGCAACTTCGTTTGCGTGTATTCATTAATGCACAGCAGTCTATATCAGACTTTTGACTAAATCCTACGGGAATCGCGTACTTTTCGAGATAAAAAGTAATCCATGGTATCAGCTATCTACATACCAAATATCATAAAAATTGGCGCAGTCATGAGCGTGAAGAGATAACAAACATACAGATAACTTTTGCCTTTATAATATAAGTAGGATGTTATGATTGAGTGCAGAGGGCACTGCAGTCAACCTAAAAGTGCAGTTATAACAGCGAGAATTTGCCTGCTCGCGTTGGCGCATACTTATTGCGAAGTAGAGGGACCGCCATGGGGTTAGCCAAGTACAGGCAGGTATGAGGGGCAGCATTATTTGGTAATAAATAAATATTCTTGAACGAATCACCCAACGCCGTTTAATCCTAACTAAACGAAGCTATGGATACTAAATCACTGATAAAAATAAATCCTTTTTTTTTGGACGAATCAGACGACGCTTTCTAGTCCCAAACTAAGCAACTAAACTTGTACTATGGGTACTAGATTGCTGATAAATATACTTAAATACTTTTTTTTTGTAAATAAATACTTATTATACATAGAAAACACCCAGACCATGGCAAACAGACATGTTCATACACACAAATGTTTACCTTGAGCACGAATCGAACCCCTTGGGATAAAGTAGCCATAGCTAGCTCGACCACCGAGCCGGTCACTAATTTTGCCGTATTTATTATTTCATCAAGATTGTATTGTAATCTTTTAAACGATAATCATTTTGATGTATTGATAATATGAATATGACTTTCTAAAAACTATTGATTCATACATGAAAAACAAAATAAGGATTTTACTTAGAAATAGAAATTTTAACATTGAAATTACATTGAAGGCTATATGAATCATGGTGCAAATAAGGCTAGGCTTAGTGCGACGTGTACCTATTTCGCGCAGATTTCCGCGACGAACGTTTTCGCTTTCAAACACGACGCGGACATTTCCGCATCGCAATGAACGGACCCTATAAGTTTCAATCGAAGAGGGGAGGGGATTAGTGCGTACTCTGCCACGCTGCTCCAATGCAAATTGACAGAGACGAGTGTTTTCAAGCCGCCGCCGACTTGGCGACAACAGCCGGGACGAACCGCGGCTCAACGTGTCCCACGAAGCACGAAGAAGCTGGAGATGACGAAGCCCATCCACACACTGCATAGGGCCGGCGTAGCTTGTCTTGGATGTTCGTTTAGAATGCGACACACAGCGACCAGCGAGTAATTCATTGGTTAGGTTAAATTACATACATTATTCACTACTGTTAAACTGTGGTAATGCTTACTGATAGACTGGAGCTGCCAGGAGTGGTTCCATACCCGGATGAGGGGAGGGACGCCACAGACCACCTGCGACCGTCACTAAAAAAAAAGAAATAATGAATTTAAAAAAGTTTTTTTTTTTTCAACATGTGAAATTGTCATCACTTATTCAGACTTACTAGCTACTTTTAGTCGCGGAGATCGGCGTTCATAGCGAGAAATTTAAAAAACAGCATATTTTTCTACTGTTGATGGCGCTACAATCGTACAATTTATCTGCCAACAGATGGCGCCATAAATCGTACTATGGTTTAATTTTCATTTTTCTCGAGTCGATCGCACTATATCAATCAAAAATCGCGAGCATAGCCGCGGGAAAAAGCAAGTTTAATCATAATATCTTCACACCAATATTTAATCTGTGCCGAGACAAATATCAACAACTAATTACTATTATCGTATCCTAATACTTATAATAAATAACACTTAAATGATATAATTGCTCCTGATAAGACAATAAATTGATGTTTGAAGACTTTGATATCTATATATATAAAAGGAGAAGCTGACTGACATATCAACGCAGGGCCTAAACTATAAGGGTTAGAAACTTGAAATTTTGCACAGGGGTTCCTTTTATAACGTAGGGGAGCACTAAGAAAGGATTTTTCAAAATTCCCACGGGAAAGCGAGATATACGCAAACGAAGTTGCGGGGGATTTACTAGTCTATACTAATATTATAAAGAGGTAACATTTGATTGTATGTTTGTTTGTTGGTTTGTTTATTTGTTTGTTTATTTGTTTGTTTGTTTGCATTGAATAGGCTCCGAAACTACTGGACCGATTTCAAAAATTCTTTCACCAGTAGAAAGCTACATTATCAGGGAGTGACATAGGCTACAGCTTTTCCCGAAATTCAATGTGGTTCCCACGGGTCCGGAACTTCAAGCGGACGAAGTCAAGGGCAAAAAAGCTAATCATTTATAAATATAAATCTGATTTATTCATACAGTTACTTTTAGTGGTAAACATTACAGGTACTCGTTCCAAGTAAGAATAGGAATGACAAAGAGAGAAAGAGAAAAAAGATTTATTCAGTACAGCACATAACACACAAAATAGCAAATACGTTCAATGTATGTACGTACAATGAGAGGAAGGTTAAGTTAAATTAAATAGCAAAAAAAAAATGTGAGTAACTACTTTTTTAATGATATATTAATAGTTATTTTGACTTCGTCTTCTCATTCCTATCCTATTCTCATTTTGAAATGCAATTGTCAGAGAATTTTGAATTCATTCAATTTGATCTAAGTGGAAAGAGGGACGCTATCCAGTGACATCTTGGCGCGGGGCGGCGAGCGGTAAGAACCAATGTAAAATGTTTTCAATATGCCACGAGCGAATCTTCATACTAGGTTAACAACCAAATTAAGAAAAGTTAGGCGCATAACACACGGCACCGCCCTCCGCGGCGTTGCGCGGTGAAGTGGACCTTATGTCCGTATTGGCCTCTATTAAATCCGCTGATGACACACCCGCTGATGACACATGTACACGTACACCGCACGACCACGCTGTCGAGCAGCGCTTTATCGCACCACCGCCGCGCGCCGCCCTCCGCGGCGATGCGCGGTGCCGTGTGTTAATCGCCTTATATCTCAAATACAAGTAACTACCTACATATTTACATCTCATCTACAAAAAATATATACTTACATATCCTTACTCCTTAGCAAGCAAAACAATCAATTAAGATATTATTAGATATGCTAATGGCTGTTTCGGCGTAATTTGTTTACTGACACACATCAAATCTCGGTCATAATCGTTTAAAGTTTGTTATCATTTATTTATAACACAAAACAATAATTCGGAAAAAAATATTAGGCATTAATATCGCACGTCTATCGCATTTTTGGAGTAGTTGAAGCATTTATGAAATGGGTTAGCTAGATCGGGGAAGTACCCCCCTCTCTCATAGAATATCGGCGTAAAGCAGCAATGCGTTTCGTTCGTTTGTGTGTAAATACCCTATGTGTTAATCCAAGGTATCAGCTACCTACATACCAAATATTATAAATATTGGCTCAGTAATTTGAGCGTGAAGAAGTAACAAACATACACATAACTTTCGCCTTCATAATATTAGTAGGAAGTAGGATATTATTGACGCGAAAGTTTGTATGGTAGTATTTTATTGACGTCTAGAAGTTTTTCTTTCTTCTTTCTTTTCTTGAAATTTGGTACTCCGGTAGTTCATAAAACGGATAAACATTATATGCTTTTTATCCCGTCATAAGTAAATCATCCCGGGAACAGAAACAACTTGATATCGCGGGTAAAATCGCGAACATAGCTTATTATATCCTATTTACAGATCAAAACAACAAATTATATTACACAGTTGACTGCATAACACATAATTGCAAACAGCTTTATGTAATGTGCGTTATTATGTAACGTAATTAAGGCGATTATGTAGTCAAGGACATAGCATAGAGATGCATTATGGACCTTTCATAGTTTCAATATACTAGTGAAGGCAGTTACTTGGTTGGCGCATACGTAGCCTGTGGAAGGGAAATATGAATGAAAAAACACAGGATAGGTGTTGCTATGTTTTCCGGTTCACTTATTCACCTAACGAATATCCATACTTCCATATCCATACTTCCATATCCATATCCATACTTCCATATCCATTTTTCCATATTATAAATGTGGAGGTGCGTTTGTTTGTTTGATTGTTTGTTTGTCTTCACTTCACGTCGAAAGAAATGAACGGATTGAGATGTTTTTTTTATTGGGGATACGATGGTTTAAGGTCTGGAGAGTGACATAGGCTACTTTTTATCCCGGAAAAACCTCTTAGTCCCACGGGAAAAAATAAAGTATATAATTTTTTGTTCTTCTTTCACCCTAAGTTCGTAGTAGTTTGTCGACCTCCGTGGCGTAATGGTTAAAACGCCAGACCGCCACCCAGTGGGTCCCGGGTTCGATCCCCGGTCGGGTCATGATGAAAAACGAACTTTTTCTGATTGGCCTCGGGTCTTGGATGTTTATCTATATATGTATTTGTTATAAAATATAATATCGTTGAGTTAGTATCCCATAACACAAGTTTCGAACTTACTTTGCGGCTAGCTCAATCTGAATGAATTGTCCCTATATATTTATTTATTTTATTTAAGTAGCCTATGTCACTCTCCAACCAGACCTTAAATCATCTCTGTTAAAAAAAACAGCCAGAAAAAATGATTGAATGATGATTTTTTCTGGCTGGAGAGTGACATAGGCTACTTTTTATCCCGGAAAATCACCTTTCTCATTCCCACGAAAAAAAGAGATTCCCATGGGTTTTTTTTTATACGCATTGCAGCTTCACCCCGATCATAAAACCTTAAAGCGAACCGTTCAAAAAAAATATCAATTCATATAACGAACATGAGGTAGTTCCCTGGTCAAGCTAGCACATTTTGTAAATGCCTTACTAATCAAAAATGATAAAAATATGGAACTAGCTCCAGCGGTTTAACTATAACTTATGACCTTCATGAATTGATGTCTACTTAAAAGGCAGGCAATGGCTCAGTGACTCCCCCGGTGTTGCTCCATGGGCGGTGATCACTTACCATCAGAAGACCTTTTGCCAACCTCTTACATTAAAAAAATATGATGAAAATGGTGATGAGGAGAAGATGATGAGCTACTTAGCATGCTTGTCACCTGAAGGTAAGCACTCCACCAATGGACACCTAATCATTCTGTCATACTCACAGCTCCTTTCCCCGCTTAACGCTGGATTGCAACAGGGCATGGTGCAGGGGGTGCGGGTGGTGTCCGTGGGGCCACCGGGGCCCCTCGGCCGGGGACAGGGGCCCCGTGCCCGGTGAACTACACCTGTTTGACCCCACCTGTAGAAAAAAATATTACTTATAAGGATGAACTGAGGAATTTTGGACGAAATAATTTTACCAGGGAAATCAGTATTCATGGAGGTACATTCGGCACTATCTGTGCAAACGGCTTCGCCCGCGTGGAAATGATTTGGTTAAAAAAAATAACGACGGATAAAACGGAGTCAGTGACGTTTAGTGAAGTTTTGAGGAACCCAATTTTCATTACGTCATACTTCGTCCACGTAAATGAAAATAACTAGTCTATATTTTGCTCCAAGTCAAGCTGTATCTTCCTGTGTCAACATTCAAATTCGTTTAGTAACTACGAAGACCGCGTACAAACAGACAAAAAAAAAATTATTACTTTTCTTTTATTGTTCCCTATCCATTTTTACCAAATATGGTCAATGTACAGACATACCGGGGTCTACTATTTTATTATATGTATAGGATAGATCACTCATTTTTACATCTAAAGGCTCACCCTAATGAACTGGCTTCTAAGCTGACAACACAAGCTTATGATAAGCGTCTTAAAAGGAAAGACATTATCCCTAAATTATGAGTAGATGTTCTCACTGGAGGGCACACTCTAAATGTAACTGTGAGCTTGATCACATCTGATTAAAGCGCAAATAATCGCAGATACAAAAACAGCAAAAAAAAATAGATACAAAGCATCTAAAACTTTAGAATGATCCGTTAAATATATTTTGGAACTATTTTACCACAAAACATTGTTTACAATACGTAAATCACTATGTATTTTATGGGCTATAATTTATTCCGATTTACACCATAAGAATACGAAATAGCAATGTAATACTTGTTTTTATACTCGACTAACTTTTTCCTGTGATTTCTTTCGTGGTGTTTTTAATGAGAAATCTTTTTTTTTTTTGACTAGGGTGGCAAACAAGCATACGGCCCGCCTGATGGTAAGCATCACATCACCGTAGCACAACCGTAGCCTATAGACGCTTGCAATACCGGGGGTATCACTCACGCGTTGCCAATCCACCCAACCCCCCCAAGACCAAGAAGAGCTCTGGAGACCTTACTCACCATAGGAACACAACATGGCCGAGACCAATGCTATTGCTTACACTGCTTATTTTGTTAATTGTGTATATTTTTTTATTATTTATGTTATTCTAATTTCTATGATATTATCGATTTTTATTTTGGATACTGTCAATGTATTGTAAACATTGTTAAAAAATATTCTGAAAATTGAATAATAGAAAAGGCCGTAACTGGTTTTCATTCGCCATTTCTTTTACCAGAGGCCATTAGGGTTCCGTATAAACTACAAGTAACCCTTATAGTTTCGCCATGTCCGTCTGTCTGTCCGTCTGTCCGCGGTCTAGCGCCTATACGCTTAATTCTAGAAAGCTGTAATTTGATATGTATAAACATATTAATAATGCTAACAAAGTGCTGGAACAAAATTTTGAAAAATACTTTTTTTTGGGTGCCTCCCCTACATGTAAAGTAGAAATAGATATTTTTTCCGCGCCCACCCCGTGTTGTGGGTATCGTTAGATAGGTCTCTTCAAAACATTAAAGGTGTAGGAAGATCGTTTTCCGATACAATGATCCGTTTGCGAATTATTTGCATTTAACGTGTCCATTTCCGTTTTGCACGGTCCGTTTCCCCCCCCTCTATCTCAGAAAATCTTGTGTTTATAAATTTGAAAAAATTCTTGGTAGTAGTCCATATAATGAACCTACAAGGAAAACTATGACGGTTAAGTAGGCGCTACTAGTTACCGAGTAATAGCCGACGAACTTATGAAGTAGAATTTCTTTGACGAAAATGTACAAATGACATAGAATATGGCATTGTAATATGGCATTGTACTCATCTGCAAGCAAGAAATGCGTAGCCAATACGGAACCCTACATTGTGCGTGGCCGACACGTACTTGCCCGGTTTTTTTTACTTTTGTTTCCGAAATGGTAGTAGTTTATGGAGTAGGTTAATTACACAAATCATTTATTACTGTAATGTCTTTGACGAGAGAAAGTGTGAGGACCTCTGAATAAATATTCTGATTTTATTTTTTTAATAAAAATAAAAAAAACATCGGTTTGCCACCCTATTCTATAAAAAAGAATATAGCTTCATTGGTTGCCTCTCTCCATAGATTTAGTATATACTAGCGTACCTATAGATCGGCTTTGATTGATTAAGGCGAGACACAAAATACTTACATTAGAGTGCGTGGAATGTACATGTGTGCAAGCAAGATATATAATTATGTGTATTTTCCTTTTAGTTTGAGTTACATCCAGGCACTGCACAGGTAACCATATTTAATCACGTCTAATTAACACCAAAACTACACTTAAAAATTATAAATTTTGTAAATATAAGTGGGATTTGTTTTAACATGACTGACATTAGGGCGATACAAGCCCATAGCGCGTATAGGAAAAATGGTCTCGTATATCTATCTCGCTCTAACAAACGCGTATGATATGATCTATCTCTTTTGCATTGCCAATCTTCTTACGTTAGTAAGTTGTAATAAATTTATGCCTCTCTCATTGTGCTTGACGAATCTTCAATATTCAAATGTCTATTCTCTATCGTGCCATAACTAATGCCCATTCGTTTTTGTTAGAGACTTCTTGTCTATGAGTCAGAAGTCGTGAGTCGCTGCCATTATGTACCAATCGATTCACAAACTGGTTTCATGTTTTTATAGCAATACCATTAGTAAGCTCGTTCGTATGTATGTAGGAAAGTGTATTGTTACTTGCGTACCAATTCGTCTTGGAAAATAACAAGTATTCGTACCAGTTCTTGATACGTATCTGTCTATGATAGCTAATAGGTTCGACTGTCCCTAAAACCTGTTTTCTGTTTTTCTTAACTTGACCAATGTAGTAAACAATCTTAGCGTATCTTTTTATTCAATTATCCATGTGTAAAATCGATAAATCGCCAGAATAATAAGAGTGTTGTGTTGAAAAATTACTACATTGGTAAAGTTAAGAAAAACAGGGTTTACATCCGGCATTGTTGTGAAAATCACATCCCACAATACCGCATGGAGATACTTTTTTAATAATAATAATTTAACTTTGTAAAACGTGGGTTAAAATTTCCTGAATTTTTTATATTTTTATACATATCTGTCTGAAATGGTGATTCGAAGGGATTGGGCAATGTGAAAAAAAAAACAATTTGTTCAAATGTTTGATAGCGCAAAGTGGATGCTTTTGCCCAGCAGTTTGTACGTACCTAAATAACAACAAAAAATAGATGAAATTAACCGGTCCTCATTTAAGCAATGGTCCTTCGAGCCGGATTAATTCTGAGGATGCGTCTGTCTAGTGGACTTCTTGTGACTGATATGATGTACAGAAATAATTATTGTGTCTAAATTGTTTCTTTTTTTTAAATAATGATATTAAATGACAAAAAAGGCTTTAACTGGGTTTCTTTTGACGGCCTCCGTGGCGTAATGGTTACCACGCCAGACCGCCACCCAGGAGGTCTCGGGTTCGATCCCCGGTCGGGTCATGATGAAAAACGCACTTTTTCTGATTGGCCTCAGGTCTTGGATGTTTATCTATATATGTATTTGTTATAAAATATAATATCGTTAAGTTAGTATCCCATAACACAAGTTTCGAGAGAGATGATGTGGAATTGAGGTACCTCTGTGGAAATGTATAATAGTTTGTATATACAGAGTGCCAAGCAAAAATACCTCTCTATTTTTTGCGAAACTGGAAAGACTTTTACATAGAATAACTTCCAAAAATAATTCAAAGATTATTGTAACTGGAGATATTAATATTAACACTCTTGCAAAAGATCAGAGTTCGTCACAATTACTTCATCATCATATAAAAATGCCAACACGCTTAAATTCATGCATAGATCATATTTTCAGTAATATTGTAGGCGTAGATGCCGAGGTTCACCAGCTATTTTTATCAGACCATAATACTGGGCAAACTATTAGTTTTGAATTGAAAAGTAGAGTACCAACAATAAATTATTACTATGTATTCAGGAGAGACTACTGCAAAGATAATATGCATAAGTTCAAGCAAGCTCTTGAAAGCTTGTCATGGACAGATTGTTATGAGGAGACGAATGCCAACTTAGCTTTCGACTCATTTCATGACATATTTGTTCTTTTTTATAACTTATGTTTTCCTATAATAAGACATAAAATTAAACTTAAGAATAGCGCACCAAAATGGATCACAAAGGGAATTAAAAAGTCGTGTATTCAAAAAAGAAAATTAAGGTTTAATTTGTATAAATGTAACTCAAATATAAATAAAACTATGTATTCAAAATATTCAACTATGTTAAAAAAATGTATAACTTGTTCTAAAATAAAAAATAATAATAAATATATTCAGAATTCTAAAAATAAATGTAAAGCTTCTTGGAATATAATAAAAAATAAGGAAGACATAACTGCTAATAAACGTGAAATAAAGCATATATCCGTTGAAGGTGGTGTAATACATGACCCACAAAAAATAGCAGAATTATTCAACGACTTTTTTATTGATCTGCCTAATAATCGTAAGAAGCCATCACAATCATCTCAAGGCCACGAGTATAAAAATATAAAAACAATAAACTCGTCAATTTTTCTACTGCCTTGTACTGTAGATGAAGTAGTAAAGGTAATAAATGCATTGAATAACACGAATTCGGTTGGTTTTGATGAAATCACTACACATATGTTGAAAGCAACTGGACGCATAGTAGCACCAGTTCTAGTACATATAATAAACTTATCAATTACATTAGGCATATTCCCCAACCGGTTGAAATATTCAATTGTGAAACCGCTTCACAAAAAGGGTGATAAAGGCAACATAAAAAATTACAGACCAATCACACTGAACTCGGTTTTTTCTAAGGTCTTTGAAAAAATTATGCACAGTAGACTTTCGAACTTCCTTAACAAATTTAGTATTATCAAAGAGGAACAAAATGGCTTTCAAAAGAATAAGTCCACTACTCTTGCTGCATTTTCTCTCATTCGGACGATTACACAAAATATTGATCGAAGAAACGAAGTCACAGGTATATTTTTTGATATGACCAGGGCGTTCGATTTTGTAAATCATAAGATTCTGCAAAGAAAATGTGAGAGATATGGCATTAGAGGTCCCGCACTCGACTGGATCTCAACATATCTAGAAAATAGGAAACAGTGTGTAGAATTGGACAGACTCAATGAAGAAAACATGATTACAACATACCGATCTAATTGTCTGTTTAGGGGATCAGGGGTGCCTCAGGGTAGCGTATTGGGTCCCTTATTGTTTATTCTGTACATCAATGATTTGCCTGATATTACAAACTATCATTGTACTTTGTTTGCAGACGATATCTCAGTCATTATTCCTAAAGAACAAGGCAAACTCTATGAAACGACGTTGAATATGACTATAGAAAGCATAAAAAACTGGTTGGAATTAAACGATTTAAGTGTCAATACGGCAAAAACCAAATATTTGCAGTTTTGCAACTATTCAACTAAGCCCAACAGGCTATCTTTGAAATGCAATGGCGAACCTATCTCTGACTCGAAGGAAGTAAAATTTCTAGGCATTACAATTGACCAAAATTGTAACTGGAAGTCTCACACTGAGAATTTACGAAAAAAGTTAAATAGTTTTGTCTTCGCGCTAAGACGACTTAAAAGGGAGACTGGTGAGTCCGCTGCCCTCATGGCGTACCACGGCTACGTCGGATCTCTGCTGAGATATGGAATTGTACTATGGGGTAACTCGACATTGAGTCAAAACGTATTTGTTGGTCAAAAAAAGTGCATACGAGCTATATGTGATGTAAGTCCTATAGATTCATGTAAACCATTGTTTAAAAAGCTTAAAATCATGACTTTAACATCTATATATATTTATGAAGTTGGAGTTTTTGTCAAAAAGCACCCTCATCTGTTCACTAAACTCTATGAACATAGTAAATACTTGCCAAGGGACGCTACTAGATTGAGATATCCTGTTTGTCGAAGCACTTTTCAACATCGTAACTGTAATGTTAAGACCATCAAGGTATTTAACAGAATTCCAAAAGAAATTAGAGAATTGCCACTAAACTATTTTAAAATTAAATTAAAACTCTGGTTGCTTGAGAGGTGTTTTTACAAGCTGAATGATTTCCTGGATTAATAATATGGATACTTTATTGGATTTATGATTATTTATTAAGTGAATGGAAATGTTAATTATATTATTATTATTATTATATTTTATTAATTGTTAATTTGCATGTCATGTTTTATGGCGGAACATTGAAACTATTTGAATGTAACACCTTTTTTGTACTACATGTTTCTGGCAAATAAATTTCTAAAATTTCTAAATAAATAAATTTCTAATTTCGAACTTACTTTGGGGCTAGCTCAATCTGTATGAATTGTCCCTATATATTTATTTATTTATTTATTCTTTCGACATTAGAGGTTATTTTTTCCTTTGTTTGCAAAATGGTTTATAGAGTAGTATTTTTTTATACAAATCAGAATTTATTAATACAAATCAATGATAGTTGAACACTCTGACAAGGGAAAGTGCCCGTGAGGGCCTAGTCCCTGAGTAAATGATTTTATCTTTTTTTTTATCTTAAATAAAAATAAAAAAACTGCTTTCTACTATTAAAAAAAACCATCACACCATATCTTACAAAGTCTTAGTAGCTATTAAGGGCATTGTAAACATTATTAAGACCATCAACTGTGACACAACAAGAGTCGGGGAGCTAACTACTTAAGGGCAAGTCGTAAAAGAGACGCTATTAAAGTGTCGTTTCATTTGCACTTACATACAAATGTTTTGCGCATTTTATAAGTCAGATTAACAGCCAGTTTCAGAAACGTATTTTAATTTTAAATCCACATTAAGTCTAAATTATGTTATTTTTCTTCGTTAGTTAGACAGTGACAGCTATAATTTCATGGGTGATTAACTTTAAAATGTCCCTATTTAATTTTTTATGTCATTAGTCAAAATTGATGGAAGAAACCAGCAGGGCTAACATGACAAACGCGACAAAATTTCCTCGCTCCGCTCTGCCAGTAGCTTATCTCGGTTATGTCTACAGTAGACAAAACAGGCGTTGCTATTGGCGAAGAAGCTTTGTCGCGTGCGAGAAACTATCTCGAGTGTAAGCATGTTAGGCCCGCAGGTAGGATAAACGGTAATTATGTCTTTATTATTAAACTAGCGATCCGCCCCGGCTTCACGCGGGTTCTACTAAAGATCCTTAATCTTTTTGAAAATATAATATAGCCTAATGTTACCCGGGGGTAATGTACTAAATGTTCTATTCTTTTATTTTTACTTTTATTCCATACGTATTGTATTGTTAGAAATTTTAACCATGATATTTATTTTAGTTTTGAATCTTGACTAAAAATAACCCTATTATGTGATTTGTATTACTAATTATTATCTTAATCCTATTATCATTTAGAACGTATAGTATACGTATACATAATTATGAAACATTCAACAAAGTATACAATTAAACTTGGCCTTAAGTAAGCCCATTATACTTTTACACAATCTTCTGTTTCTATATTCAACATAGTATGTAACCAAGACGCATTTGACACGACATAACTGCTATATATGTATAGTACGTCGTACCAACCTAATTTTGCTATCGTAATTTCTTGCGAGACTACGCTACGAAATACGGCCGCGCGCAAGTTTTCGCGTCGTCAAAACATTTTATTAAAATGGGATAGTTTGACAACATCCTATCTCAGAAAATTGGCGTGAAGTATGTACAGTCAGGTGCACGTCGAGCTTTACACTTGCAGTACAATTTTGGCTCTTATGACATAGAACTTAAGAACGGTACAAAGTCCAATATGTAAAGGTCGACCTGCTCTTGACTGTACAAGCTAAGCGTCCACCCAAAAAAACCTAGTGAAAGTGCTCCAAGTATTTAATTATTGTGTATTATCTTCCAATTATTGAGATTGACGGTCCTTCCTCGCATCATTTTCAAATCGTTGAGTATTGTTTAATTTCTCTGAAATTGAAAATTGGAATACCAGTCTTGAAGAATAAGAAATGACACCTCCAAAGCTAATTCTTCAAATATGGTTTGGTTTTGGTCGATGCATCTTACAAGTGCAAATATTATTAGTCTAAAAGTACACTAGGTATGAAAATCGGGACTGGTACGACGGCCTATTCAGTTCGATTAGGTATAATTTATACGCAGGGAGCGTCACATCAGGCGATCAATTTAAATGTACCGCCATATATGAGAGTGTTCATGGACCGATTGTTTTAAAGTATAATTTATGAGTTGTATATTGATGGCTTATTTCGAAGATAAGAGAAGATAGTACAAAGTCCAAATTAAATTGATCCCCTTCCGGCAGTTTTGGTGTGTAAAAAAATATTTTTTTTATCGCTTAAAGTTTAAAAACAATATTTTTTTGTTTTAATAATCTGCATATTTAATTTTAATGTTTCTTATTGAAAATATTGTGAATAAAACCAAACCTTGTCATATCTGGTTACAATATTTTAATGTGAAAGTGTGTTTATTTGTTTGTTTGTCCTTTACGTCGAAAGTAATAAACGGATTGATATGATTTTTTTATTGGGGATAGATTATGGTCTGGAGAGTGACATAGGCTTTTTCCCACGGGATAAAGAAATTCCCATGGGAAAAATTATTGACATTTTCCCTTGACCACGCAGGCGGAGCCGCAGATAACAGCTAGTCTGGTTATAAGTTTCTCATATCTAAGCATTCAAAGGAAGAATGGTTGTTCACACGATATAATTTATATAAGCCTTTTATGCGGGCGCCTTCTATTTTTCTGGGTCAGACATTGAACGAATTTTGATGAAAACACGGTTTTTACCTAATCGTGAATTCAGCCTATAAAGCCTTGTTCATAAGAAAACGTCGTATTTAAATAAATAAATTCCACACGATTCACGCCATCTGATCAAAGTCAAATATTTTTATACAAAATACAAGCTCTTTCGTCACAATTTTTTCCTACCACCAGTTTAGATGCCAGATTTGTACTAGGAAGAACTAGGAAGAAACTTAGCACTTGCTCTTTTAAAATGGTATGTCACAAAGGTCCCAAAGTTAGCTAGACATTAACCTGCTTGTGGTATGAGCACCAGACAACGAACATATTGTCATACTTTTGACAGGTCTGGTGGTCGAGTGGCTAGCAATGGTCACTTTATCTCGAGGGCCGCGGGTTCGATTCGTGCTCAAGGTAAACATTTGTGTGCATGAACATGTCTGTTTGCCTTGGTCTGGGTGTTTTCTATGTATAATAAGTATTTATTTACAAAAAAAAAAGTATTTAACTATATTTATCAGCAATCTAGTACCCATAGTACAAGCTTAGTTGCTTAGTTTGGGACTAGATGGCGTTGTGTGATTCGTCCAAGAATATTAAAAAAAAAGAATATTGAAAATATTATACTAAAATTATAAATGAGAAAGTGAGTTTGTTTGTTATTCCTTCACGGCTTGACTAAACAGCCGATCATTATGAAAATTTGTTTATACATATATTGTGAGGGATACAGAGCCCAACATAGGCCAATTTTTAGCGGGCGAAGCCGCGGGTAACAGCTAGTTGTAAATAAATACTTAAAAGACGACTTTCGACGTGAAAGAAGAACAAAAAAATTATATACTTTATATTTTTCCGTGGGAATAACATGTTTTTCCGGGATAAAAAGTAGCCTATGTCAATCTCCAGACCTTAAACTATCCGCGATAAAAAAAACATATCAATCCGTTCATTACTTTTGACGTGAAGCGACAAGCAAACAAACAAACACACTTTCACATTTATAATATTAGTATGGATTACAATGAAGTTATTGTCTGTTTAGACGCATTATTACGTGAGCACGCCTAATATTACTGGGTCGAGGTTTATCAAGGACGGTTGGTCCATCACGTTTTGTTTTATATCAACTATCAATCAATTTTATTACCGTGCATCCGCAGTTACTTTTTGTATAATGCATCACCACATTGGGCGACATTCTTCAACTTCTGCGACTTTTCAAATAACTTCTTGTTATCGGATGTTGCCCACTAACATTTGGAAACGTTGCTCCACAAATAAGAGAGGTAGGGCACAGCGGATAATCCGCTCAAATCGGAGCAGCCCGTCTGGGGAAGAACCTCCACCTTATAGAAGATCGTAGCCAAATAGCATTAGTCTCGGCCATGCTGTGTTCCTACGGTGATTAAGGTCTCCAGAGCTCCACTTGGGGGGGTTGGGAGGGTTGGCAACGCGTGAGTGATACCCCCGGTATTGCAAGCATCTATATGCTACGGTTATGCTTACCATCAGGCGGGCCGTATGCTTGTTTGCCAACTTTGTGGTAAAAAAAAAACAAATAGTAACTGCGACTGTCGTCGAAACTGACGAAGATGAAGTTCTGTTGACAAAATGTTCATAGGTGAAAGAGTCTGCTGGCGAAACGGAAACGAATCTATTCAGAAACGCTTCTTGTGGCATCTGACATTCTCTGCTCATCTCGGGAAGAAACTGTTGCACTATCAGGATAGGCTGAATCATTTCAGGATTACTACACTCGAGAGTCGAAGGCGTATGCTTGATACTGTGTTTTTGTGTAAACTGGTGAATGGTCTCCTCGATGCGCCGGTTTTTTTGGACACTGTTGCGCTGTCTGCTCCCAGCAGATTACCCCGAGCATCTAGATTTAATATTTTCCAGCTGAATGTTTCGAAATCTTGTCTAGGTTACCACGCACCACTGGCCCGGATTATGAGACAGGGTAACACTTACTCTAAACTGGGCCATATTGATGTATTTGCTGACAATGTCACTAGAATTAAATCTTTTTTCAAATTTGATGGCAAACTTTGTAGAAATAATTTATAATTTGTAATTTCATATACCTAATATATTATTGTTATTTTGTTTATTTTTTATTTTTGACATTGTAATTTATTTTATTTTATTTTATTTTGAATTTATGATATTGTGTTCTTATTCCAAAATTGTTATTATTATCATTATTTTTAAGATCTGTTACTCTCATTGTTTACTGTGCGTGATGTCTTCACCTATAATTGTAGTGGCACTTGATGATGAATATTTTTGTTGTGTTTTATGTTGTAACGGTGTACTCTATGTTGGTGAACTAAATAAATAAATAAATAAATAAATAAATAAATAAATAAACGGAAATAAAAGAATCGTCCTGTGAAGAACAGTCCAATGGCGAATAGGCTTTAGGGGAACGGTTTCAGAATCTACATGGGGTTAAATTTTTACACCTCTGCTACTGTCGCTCGCTCGCAACTGACTGAAGGGTGGTGGTGTGCATGTGCACCATCGCAATGCCGCAAAATCTCAGTACCGGACAGCTTGTTTATACTTTTATGTCGATGTTAGTAGTAGATTATGGAACTTACCACCAATGAAAGTCTGTGGTGGGGCGGAGGCGGTGGAAGCCTCGATGGTCTTCGGGAAACGGTGCATGGTTCTTTCTGTTAACAAAAATTAAAAATTAAGTATAAGTTAGGGGAAAATCAAAATCTTGAACTTGATTAGAAACACGACTGACTTTTATGTAGATTGGAGGGTAGAACGGAAAGACTAATGGCCAACACAGTGGGATTTAAATGTTAAAATTAAATCCTTCCTTCGATATCCTCCTTTTCGATTCGATAGACGGCC
Source organism: Endotricha flammealis (assembly GCA_905163395.2). Lineage (NCBI taxonomy): Eukaryota > Metazoa > Arthropoda > Insecta > Lepidoptera > Pyralidae > Endotricha > Endotricha flammealis. Next base: position 1,860,166 of record LR990878.1, read on the forward strand.
ATTTCTTTCGTCATCGCCATTTTTTTAACCACTAAGGTTTAAGGCCATTATCTATACTAATATTATAAAGAAGTAAATCATATCTATATATATAAAAGGAGAAGCTGACTGACTCACTATCAACGCAGGGCCTAAACTATAATGGTTAGAAACTTGAAATTTTGCACAGGGGTTCCTTTTATAACGTAGGGGAGCACTAAGAAAGAATTTTTCAAAATTCCCACGGGAAAGCGAGATATACGCAAACGAAGTTGCGAGGGATTTACTAGTTTTATTATAAACTAGCGAAACCCGCGCAACTTCCTTTGCGTATATCTCGCTTTCCCGTGGGAATTTTGAAAAATCCTTTCTTAGTACACCCCTAGACGTCGTAAGGAACCTACACTCGAAATTTGGAATCTCTAGACCCAGCGGTTTGGGCTGTGCGTTGATATGTAGTTCAAGTCAGTCGGACTTTGAATTTTATATAGTTAGATTGTTTGTGAAGAGTCCTGACCCTGAATTACCTGCTTGTTTGCCATCTGTATTACATATAAAAAGCGGCCAAGTGCGAGTCGGCCTCGCCCATGACGGGTTCCGTAGCAGCAATTGCAGTTTACGATTTATGACGTATTAAAAAAAACTACTGACTAGCTCTCGTTCAAACCAATTTTTAACCGACTTCAAAAAAGGAGGAGGTTCTATGTTTCATGTTTCATTATTGTACATCATATATTTTTTTTAATTTTATCATTCTCTTATTTTAGAAGTTACACGGGACGACACTCATTTTATCACTTTGAAAGTGTCTCTCGCGCAAACTATTCAGTTTAGAATAAAATCATTTTAGAAACCTCAATATCATTTTCGAAGACCTATCCATAGATACACCACACGTAGGGGTTTGATTAAAAAAAAATTTGAGTTTCAGTTCTAAGTATGGGGAGCCCCAAAATTTTTTTTTTTTTCTATTTTCGTGTGAAAATCTTAATGCGGTTCACAGAATACATCTACTTACCAAGTTTCAACAGTATAGTTCTTATAGTTGCGGAAAAAAGTGGCTGTGACATACGGACGGACAGACAGACAGACATGACGAATCTATAAGGGTTCCGTTTTTTGCCATTTGGCTACGGAACCCTTTAGTACATTCACGAGTGGAAATCGTTACGCTATATATAAATTGTCATTGCGAACGTCACACCGTGAACAATGATTTTAAAAAAAAAAACACCTCCCGTTGTGAACGGTTCGTCGGCGTTGTTTTTAGCGCCAAGAATTTAAAACAATTTAAATCTATTGTGAAATGTAAACATTGTTAATTGTGTTTTTGTTTTTATAACATTAGAAAAATAACTTTAGAAAGAAGTGATCTTAAATTATGCATATAGATGACGCACGGCCCGACAGACCGATGTGTGGTGTGTCGAACTGCCTTGTGTTTAGACCAGCGAGGAGGTAACCAATAGAGACGTCGTAACGTTTGTCATTTTCTTTCGAAACTTATACTTATTACTCAGTGCATCGATTTTCAATTGTTAGTGAGCCAGAAGCTTTGGCGTTGAGTATAGTCCTTCTTACCTTTTCCCTTAAATCGTTGAACCAATTTAGACAATTCTATTCATTTCTTCAATACCAGATATTTTGTATCCCAGAATTATAAAATAATTTCTATTTTCGTAATCATCCCGAGAACCATCAATAACAAGAAAGATAGGTTCCCTTTATGATGTAATCAAGTAATAAGAATGAATTTTTCGAAACCACGGGATATACAATGCCAAGTATAAAATAAATAAGTTACCACGTGAACGGAGAGCGTGGGCGCAGACTTGCCGAGCGCGGACCTGCGCATACGCACAAGATTGCCGCTCCGCAAACCCTTGCCCGCATCTGTAACAAACATAATCATCAAAATTAATAAAATGATCAAAATTTTACTAATTCAGTAACACCCCTTCCACACGGCCCAATCTAATTGGCCAATTTGTATACCTGTCCTTTTCTATCACCAAGAACAGGGACAGAACAATAGATCAAATTAGCCCAAAAATTGGGTGCGTGTGGACGGGGTGTTAAAAACTTGTGTTATGGGATACTAACTACTATATTTTATATCAAATACATATATAGATAAACATCCAAGACCCGAGGCCAATCAGAAAAAGTCAGTTTTTCATCATGACCCGACCGGGATTCGAACCCGGGACCTCCTGCGTGGCGGACTGGCATGGTAACCATTACGCCACGGAGGTCGTCTATTATATAGTTGCTCCCGTAGTTGGACATAAATGACAAATAAAAAAAATATGTAAAATATAAAATGTACATTCACATTTTATCTATCTAGTTTTAGGTTATAGGTTAAAAATACATAATACATTATTATTCTTAATCTAAACATTAAGAATGGTTTTAGAGAATTTAGAGTCGCGCTGACCGTCGTCGTCGGCGGCGCTGACAGCAAAATGTATAACCGCCGCTGATAACTATGTGTTATTCAAAAACGCTTCTTAGAAGTTCGTACATTTCCGACTGTCAGCGCCGACGGTAAGCGAGTGGTCAGCGCGACTCTAAAATCAGCCTAAATTATGGAGAGCTTGACTGATTGACTGACCTTTATGGTAGAATTATGATTGTTTTTTTATAGATGTTACGGTTCAACCAGCAATTTTTATTTCGGAATTTTTATCATAATTTACCAATACAATACAACTAAGCTTAATAAAAAAAATATTATGCTTCGTTATATTAAGGAAACCCTAAGCACTCGACAGCGTCGCGACGACGGATGGCGCCGCCCAAATGTATGGTTTTATATGGGACCGGTCTCGAAAACAGCAGGGCGGCATGCGGCATGGCAGCGGCACAGTGCGTACTGCCGCCCACCGCGTCGCCGATATAAGTCCGCGGCTTAATACATTTTAGGATTCCCGCCAAATAATCCACAAACTTACTTTACAAGTATAATGCGTCCACAAATACTTGGCAGAGATTATCCAAATAAACTATTTTCAACCACGTAAACAAACTTGGGCGGCCAAATGGGGAGCTTGACACACCTTCGAATAGTTCATAGATGTGTATTAAAATAGATACCGCATATTTCTAAGGCCGCTTTTCAAAGAGCTCCTAAGCGCTCATGGAGACGAGACGGTTTCTCGCCGGAGCTAAGCCCGGCGACAAACCGGGTCTACGTCCGGTCGTGTCTTGTATGGGACACTATGAAGCCAATCACACGACGCCGGCGTAGCGCCGGCTCATCTCGCAACCGGGCACGGCATGAATGAGCCGTAATACATATTACTTTGTATTGGTGTAAACAAAACTATCGATATTTTGAATGTTTTTTGTCTTGGCCGATATTTCAAGGGTGGGTTCAAAGCCCTTTCAGGGTTACTTTTGGACCCCCCGCCAAAAATAAACAAGATTTAAGGAAAGTAATAAAAAAATAATTGGTGAAAAAAAAAGTTTTAAAATCCACATTTTAGTCACTATTTTAAATCTTAAATTTCTAGGAACGTTCGGTCACCCTCGCGCTATGCAATGATTGTTATTGGTTGAAAGGATGATATCAGCTACGCATGCGCGTAGTGCTCTACTGCGAGACGGCCGCACGCGCGGTAAACCAAAGAGTGGCCATAATTTTAAGTTGTTTGTAAAATTTTGAAAAAAAAAGTCAATATAACAATTTATTTTTATATCATAAATTCATTGTACTGCTGCTATAGAATCACCTAAAAAAAATTGGCGGGGAGTCCAAAAAATAACCCTGTAATTCGAATCACACAACGCCCCTTCTAGTCATAATACCTACCAAATATAGCTTGTGCTATGTGTACTTAATAGGATTATACCATTGCTGATTTTTTTTTAAAACTTTTCGTGTAAATGAATACCTACGTATTATACATAGAAAACATCCAGACTTCGACAAACAATAATCATGCACACAAATGGACCGTGCACGGATCTAAATGACATCCTACAGCGGAATCTATTTTGATTCTTATCTATGTTGTAAAATTATAAATAAAACTTAACGCTACGGACATTCCGCGTGCGTAACGCAAAGGAATCCGACATCGTAACGTTGATCAAAGTCAAAGTGTGACGTAAGTACAATCAAGAGCAGGTCAACCTTTACATATCGGACTTTGTACAACTCTTAAGTTCTATGTCATAAGAGCCAAAATTGTACGCAAGTGTAAAGCTCGACGTGCTCCTGACTGTACAATCTTTGGCACATTACAATAATATGTTATTGGACGAGTAATCGTCAAATTAACACAGGCTTCTCAAAGCCTAATCTCAGGCACCAGCTATCCTATATTATGTGAAAATTATATTATATTATGTGTAATAAAACACAGTTTATTTTGAAATATTATCCTGAAATATTGTATAACTTTTAGATGTGCATTTGTAAAAATGTGGGAAAAGAAAGAAAGAAATAAATAAAATTGTATATTCATTGGTTAACGAGATAATGAGAGACGGAAGCCTTAGAGCAACGCGTTGCTCTAAGACGGAAGCAGAAGGGCTCATTTCGACGACGCGAAAATTTGCGCGAGGCTGAATTTGACAGCGCGAAAATTTTCATTCACAGACTGGAGTGGACTTAATGGACTGGTCAATTAAAGTTTAATTTGCTATGAATTAATATTTTCGCGTTGACAATGCGCGGCCATATACCCATCCTGCTTCCTCCTTTCTTCGCTTTCGCTCAAAGGACTCGAGGATCACTTGGATTCCCAGTGGACAAAATACACTGGGCGTCAAAAATAAGTAGTACAGTTTTAAAATTGCAATTACTCTTAAACTATAGAAGTTAGAGTTTTGAAATAAAAGTAATTTTATAGCAAATTTAACAAAGTTTTCTAAAAATAATATTTTATTGAGCATTAGTAAAGTTTTACACTGAAAATTAAGAAAAAACTAAAAAGCTAACCATTTTGAAGTAACTATCATGAACTTAATTTTTAAGTTTTGGGCCTTGTTCCCACTTTAGTAACTTGTGTTGCCGCCTCGGGCTCTGATGACATCTTCGAGCCGGTTTGGCATGCTGAACACTAAGTTTCGGAGGCGGTGTTAGGGAATATTCACCCATTCTTCTATCAGGGCCTGTTTTAGAGCCCTGAGGGTGGCGGGGGGTGGTCTGCGTCTTCTGACTAGCCTCCCAAGCTCATCCCAAGTGTGTTCAATCGGGTTAAGATCTGGGCTTCTTGATGGCCAAGCCATCAAGCTGATGCCAACCTCCTGAATGTACTCTTGTACGAGGTGAGCGGTATGTGGCCGGGCGTTATCATGCATTAGTATCGCTCCATCACCCATATTTACTAAATATGGCCCTGCATACTCGATAAGGATCTCTAATGCATATCTTTCACCAGTCAGACTGCCATTTTCTGTGACCACTAGCTCTGTGCGACCCTCTGAAGAGATGCCAGGCCATACGTGTACAGAGCCCCCGCCGTATTGAACTCTTTCTGAGATGCAGCCTTGAATGTATCGCTCACCAGGTCGCCTGTATACTTTCCGCGTTCCATCGGAAGTGAATAAAGAAAACCGAGACTCATCTGTGAACAAAACTCTTGTCCATTCTTCTTCGTCCCATTGTACGTGTTGACGGGCGTAGCGTAGTCTTGCTACTCGATGCCCTGTCTCAAGTTTGGGGCCATTTGCTGGCCTGTACGACTTCAGGTTGGCTTCAGCAAGGTCTTCTCCTCACTGTACTCTCACTAACGTAGTCTCTTCGGGTCTGAAGAAGCTGTTGCTGGACCTTAACTGCATTAAGGTGACGATTTCTTAACACAGTAGAGACAATTAAGCGGTCTCTCCGGTACTAGTGCACCTAGGTCTGCCATTACTTGGTCTCCTTAGATGGTTTCCAGTCTCTTAGTACCTTCGCTTTATTTGCTGGATCGTTCTTAGAGTTACACCCACCGTTCTTGCAGTATGACACATACTGCATGCCTACTTCGAGAAAAGTTATGATTCTTGCACATTCTTCTGGTGAAAGAGGCATGATTAGTGACGTTTACTCGCTGAAGACACATTTGCTTTTGAATTGCAATTGATTTATCAGAAATAAAGAAAACAATAAAAAACAAAAGTACAAGCCAACAGTTTAAAAAAGAGTGTTTTTGTTTATTAAGTTTTTTTTTCAGTCAATCTTTAAAAAATGATATTATGCATGACGTTTTTATTAAATGAAATGAAATTGTCTTTTAACTTTTTTTTACTTGAAAGGTCTAGCTTCTGTAGTTTAGGAGATATTGCAATTTTAAAACTGTACTACTTACTTTTGACGCCCAGTGTATTATATAAAACCATTTAACACCATCAGTTTGACGTCATTACAATCTCATACGGAAGCAATTAAAAACATTAAAATAAACTATGTATGTACCGGTATATTTAATGAGTATTTTTACCTGTCTGTTATTCTGCTTTGCATACAAACTGTCCAGTGTCGAATATTCGGCCACATATCAAGCGTATAGCCGCGTTTACACGTGCCTTTAATTTGCACACAAGTCGATTTCAAGTTGACAGTGGCGCAATTATGCTTACAAAAGATGATGTCGTTTTGATGTCAATATGATGTTGATCCCAAGTTGACATGGTTTTTAAATGGTATTATGCTATATCAATTCTGTATCTCATTTTTGACATTTACGTGATAGGTACTGTTTTTATGTTGATGTCAAGTTGATATCGCATATTTCGGAGAGCTAATAATACGAAATAGTCTGCAATGTCAAGTTGATATCAAAACGACATCATAATTTGTAAGCAAAATTGCACCACTGACTACTAAACTAACTAATCTGTGACTGTACACAGTACAGCGTATTTACTACGACTCATGACAGTTCTCGCAGTTCTTAATTTCTTGCACTGGCAGCTGTTTACAATCAAGTCAAGCAAATCTTCCGCGATTACTTGCAGGTTTAAACGCGGTATAGGAGCATGTTTACTTGTGAGTGACGCGACAAGTCCTTCAACCCATTTGGATTTATTTTAAGTACTACATGTTTATACTAATCCCAATGTTGGGATACCACAATAGTGGGATAAGCCGTGTCGTGAAAAGAAATGAACAAGTTCTAGTCTCAAGAACATATAAAAAAGTTATAAAAAGGTAACAAAAATACTCGCCATGAATGTTTAGTAGAAAAAGGACGACCCTAAAGTTAACGACATGCGAATAGAATATTTATGGGCTTTTGTAGCTTTTTTGTGCTTTAAATTTACTTTCAATCCACGAGGGAAAAGCGCGCAACTATTGTTTATTGGTTGCTTTTACGGTAAAAAAAAGCTCAACCTATTTGTAAACTGACATATGGTTCTGTCTGACCCTACTCATCTTAGCGTGAGCATATATCACAAAATTCGTATTTCCTTACCTTAAAATATTTTTTTTTTCTTTGTTTGCACTGTAAATCCTCCGAAACTAGTTGACCGATTTGAAAGATTCTTTCACCGTTGGAAACTATCTCCGGGTGACTTAAGCTCTATTACATATTTAAAAAAATGAGATCCTCAATTAAACTCGTGCTAAGACGGGGTCGCTAGCCACATAAATGTACATACATAATTGTTTCTTACTATTTCGTACTGACCACTCAGGAGAGTAGGAAACAACTACTACTACACTAATATTATCAAGAGGAAAGATTTGTATTTTTGAGTGTATGTTTGTAATGAAAAAACTCAAAAACTACTAAACCGATTTCAAAAATTCTTTCACCTTTTGGAAGGTACGTTACCCCCGGGTAACATAGGCTATATTATATTTTTTTTTTTTTAATTGGGAACCTTAGTAAAACCCGTGCGAAGCCGGGTTCTCTAGTTTTGAAATTAATATATAGGGACAATTCATACAGATTGAGCTAGCCCCAAAGTAAGTTACGGGCGAACTTGTGTTATGGGATACTAACTCAACTATATTATATTTTATAACAAATACATACATAGATAAACATCCAAGACCCGAGGCCAATCAGAAAAAGTTCGTTTTTCATCATGACCCGACCGGGGATCGAACCCGGGACCTCCTGGGTGGCGGTCTGGCGTGGTAACCATTACGCCACGGAGGTCGTCAATATAGACAATAGTTTTGTATAAGTAGCGGGCAACAAAAAATTGTCAGAGCCTCTGGAGTTACTGATGTTCATAAACCATCAGCTTGCTTGTTTGCCTGCTGGCAATAAAAAAATTAAGGTTTTTGCATACACAGAAAATTCATTCACATAATGTATCATTGTTAATTATTTTACGCGTACGACTAATTTAATTAATTAAGTTTGAACCCCATGCGACGCATTTCATTTCAATTAACATAATTTTATTCCATTCAAACAATCCTTTAGAGGCAGGTTCGTTTTTTACGTTATTAAATTTTAAACTAACTATAATACAGGGTGACAAGGAAATGATCCAATTCCTTACAGGGGCTAAACTTTGGCGTTGTTTTTTTTATGCCACAAAGGTGGCAAATAAGCATACGAACCGCCTGATGGTAAGCATCACCGTAGCCATAGACGCTTGCAATACCGGGGGTATCACTCACGCGTTGCCTACCCTCTAAGTGGAGCTCTGGAGACCTTATTCACCGTAGGAAGACAACATGGCCGAGACTAGCGGAGACCAATGCTATTTGGCTACGATCTTCTATAAGGGGTGGAGGTCCTTCACGGGCTGCTCCGATTTGAGCGTATTATCCACTGTTTTTATGTAAGGTTATTTCTTTAAATTGTTTGCTGTATTCATTTTTAACTGACACATATCTGAAAGCTGATGAACCAGCAACCATTTTCAATTCAATTCTTTTTATTTCCAACTTTCTATACCATTTTAGAGCCCATAGTGACGACCTCCGTGGCGTAATGGTTACCATGCTAGACCGCCACCCAGGAGGTCCCGGGTTCGAATCCCGTCGGGTCATGATGAAAAACGAACTTTTTCTGATTGGCCTGGGTCTTGGATGTTTATCTATAATATGTATTTGTTATAAAATATAACATCGTCGAGTTAGTATATCATAACACAAGTTTTGGTTTTAGTTTGGGGCTACCTCCATCTGTGTAAAAAAAAAATACAAGCTTCGCTCAGTTTGCAACTACATTGCTTTGTGATTCGTCCAAGAAAATATTTTATATATTTTCTCATTGTATTTGTTCAAAATTAAAATCCTTGACCAAATATTTCACAGTTCATAAACTCCAAATTCATTTTGCCACGCCTACTCTAAACATCTAACCTTCCTTTTGAGAAGTCGGTTAACTCGGTTAGCTATTTGGGTCAAGTTTCATTTGTGGCGTGTTCATATGGTAATCGTTCAAAGAAAGTGTTGATTAATCTATTAATTGCTGTTATGCCGTGTGTTACCGACAAACCGTGAAACTAATCAACATACATTATGAAAATTAATGGAATGTCGGTATCATTGCGAACAGTTTTTATTCAAATTTCAATAAAATTAGTATTTAAACGATTTCATAGTCGACAGTACGTAGGTCGTCGACGCACGAACAGCGACGAATTCTATCAAAAATGTTGTTTACCAATAATTAACTTAAAAAAAAAAAAACGACTTCATGGGACCACCCTTGAGGTATTACCTATAAGCCGAAAAAAGATTTGTTTAAATCGGTTCATAATTGGCGGAGTTATCGCGTAACAAACATAGAAAAAAAAAAAAAAAAAAAAAAAAAAAAAAAAAAAAAAAAAAAAAAAAAAAAAAAAAAAAAACATACGGATCGAATTGAGAACCTCTTCCTTTTTTGAAGTCGGTTGAAAACTATCAACGCACGAACAGCGACCAATTCTTTTCAATAGGTCTGAAATAACGGTAGGTATAACCTAGTCGTGGTACATACTTAGTGGTGGGAAGAGGTACACTTTCTTTCGGATTTCAAAAGAAATAGGATCCAATTTTGTGATTATATTATTAACGATAATAATCTTAGATAATGGTTAAAGAATATTTATTTCTCAAAAGAATTACAAGTTCTATTTATGATAAGTATAAAGAGAGGTAGGGCACAGCGGATGATCCGCTCAAATCGGAGCAGCCAGCAGGGAACTTGGGAGGGTTGGCAACGCGTGAGTGTATTGCAAGCGTCTATAGGCTACGGTGATGCTTACCACCAGGCGGGCCGTATGCTTGTTTGCCAACTTTGTGGCGTAAAAAAAAGTATATCCAGATTATATCATAATGTTCGAAACTTCTAATAGCTGGCGAAGCTGCCTGTATTTTTTTTAGGATCCTAGACACCCGTGCAAAGTCTGGGGGCCGCTAGTTTAAAATAAGATTATTAAATTTATACGTAAATTTTTTTACTGGTGATATAAAGTTATGCTATTTCAGTTTATAAACAGACATAACATTAAAATATAATTCGAGGTTATACTCATAACAGCTCATAAAATCCAAATAAGCTACTCGGGTTATGCGTATAAAGTAATTGGCCCACGGGGCAACGAACTCGGAAGGCGGACGTAACTAGATTTTTTACTTTTTGGAGTGGCAGGCTTGACCGAGGTCCACAGAAGTACTACCCTCCCAAAAATAATAATTTTATTACATTCCATTACAACATAAAAGAACTCCCTATTGGATTTTGTACCATTCTTAAGTTCCATGTCATAAGAGCCAAAATGTTAATTTTTTACTTTTTTTAATTTATCGCAAGTGTAAAGTTTAACGTGCTCCTGACTGTACAATAGTTTAAAGTTTTTGGATATAAACAAATTACCTTTCTTCCTCATATTCAAACTGATTTGACCACAAGGAATTTTAACTTTCTTGCAATAGTGAAGTAAGAAAACTTTGTGGAGAAATGAAATAAAGATTATAATATTGTAGCAGGCAAAGCAGTGTGTACCTCCTCTGGTTTTACTGATGTTCATAGGCGGCCATACATCTGATGGCCCGCTTGCGTGTTTGTTTGAAGTATAACACAATAAGAAAATCCTTTAAAACACAACCCTCTTATTAATAAACAAAGATTAGCCAAGGTTTAACTAAAACTTGTTTTGTGACTTTCCAACTACATTTAATTTTCCTTAGTAATGATAGTGACAAAACAGGTTTAAGTAAAACCTTGGCTGATCTTTGGTTATTAATAAGAGGGATAGATTATAGCTCAATGGCAGTAATCTTTGTGTCTATGCCAACCCCTTCAAGAATTATAGGCGATATATAACACGTATCTTATCTGGTATGAAGATGCCGTTACCCTCCCACGGTCAGCTGAATATCAGACAATAGAAGTTCTGAATTTCATCACAAAGTGTGCGGTGGGAACACGGCCAATTCAGAACTGAACTACTTTGAATTTTATTAATATTTGACGACTGTTTGTCGCTGTTCTACCTGCGTCATGGCTTTGGGTTCGATCCTTGTATATGCATTTATGTGCATTTATATTTTTCATGTATAATGTCAATTTTCTAATTATTCTTTGAGCTTATGTTTTTATTCACTTGTCTGTTTGAGCTTATTTGCATACTGTGTAAATTAGTGAACTTCATTCGTCTTTTTTTGTTGCAATATTTTAGATAGCATGGGTACGGTGACGTTTGAGTTATTCCATTTCAAGCATGTTTATTCGAAACAAAAAACCGCGAAGTACAAAAAGAAATAGAAAAAGAGTGAAGAATAAGCGACTACAAAAAAGTTGTCAATTCAAATTTGCATTATTAATGATATAAATGATACATTTATTTTTAATTCGCTGTAAATTCCCTTCAAATCTCAAATGTCACCGTACCCATGCTATCTGAAAAACATTGTAGTATACTTATTTCAAATACCTATACCTAGTTCATATCTTTTGTGCATGCGGTGTTTACCTATAATGAAATAAATAAAATAAATAAATATATAGGGACAATAGGCTTGTGTCAACTAACAATGAAATCAATGGATGAATGTTTCTAGACGTAAATTGTAATATTTAAACAGGGAAAACCGAAATAATTCCACATAAAAATTTATGGTTATTGTTATTTTTACAAATTAAAATCAAATAAATACCCCCCCTGGCTCCTCCGCTGTGAACGACAATCAGAACGTATTACGTCACATAGTGGTATGCCGCCATTATTGTTTTGACGATTGTTGAATTTATTCGGAGTTTTTATACTTGTATTTATACACTGGGGCACTATACAGTTTTTAAAATACGAGATTTCCATTTTTATTTCAACAAAACAAACTTTTGCCGTAAGTGAACACAATCGTTTGCCACTATGTGTCGTCATTCACGACGCCATGACACTTTCTTGTGTTTTTACGCCAGATTAAAAATATTTTCTTAAAACTTAAAATATGTGTTTTAAATATAATTTTTATCATGAAATATTATTTTTTTGGGGTAATACAGGTACTAAACTAACGAAATAAGCCATTTTTGAAATTTACGACACAGGCCTATTCATACAGATTGAGCTAGCCCCAAAGTAAGTTCGAAACTTGTGTTATGGAATACTAACTCTATATTATATTTTATAACAAATACATATACAGATTAACATCCAAGACCCGAGGCCAATCAGAAAAAGTTCGTTTTTCATCATGACCCGACCGGGGATCGAACCCGGGACCTCCTGGGTGGCGATCTGGCGTGGTAACCATTACGCCACGAAGGTCGTCAAATTTAGTTGTCACAATTAGCTATAAGAACCTAGTTTGTAAGTAATCATGCAATGTATCTTTGTGAACAACTGTTGGTAGACCTTATAAATAAATAAATTTCAAAGATTTATTCTGTAGATCTTTTTCTGTAGATTCTTTCCGAAATGGTAGTAGCTGCTAGAGTAGATTAATTACATAAATAATTTAATACTGTAATGTAAATGTTGTGTGTCATTGACGAGAGAGTGTCTGTGGGGACCTACAAGCTGAAGAAATTTTTGAATTTTGAATATTTGATCGACCTAAGCCTATGTCATAAAAGCTCACTACACAAAAAAAAAATATGACAGGGCAAACGAGCTAGCGGGTCAACTGATGGTAAGCCGCGGCCAATGGCCATCCATGACTACATCTTCGATTTGACCTTATTTGGATGCGTTCCCACCTATGAAGGAATGAAACAGGAGTCCATTGCAGAGGTCTTTAGAAGTCGTCGCGGTCTATAGAGACGTCAACGCTGGTTTCCTACTAGTTTTTGCTCATAGGAAACGTAGCCTCGTTCAATTGTATTTTTTATTGCATCTATCAAAACAAATTGCATAATAGTTTTTTTTTGCATAAGCGACATTGAAACACTTGCCAATACTATTATAGGGTTGCCACAAATACTGGTGGTTTTGTCGTTTTAAGCTGTAGATGTCACTGTTTACCACCACCTTTTATTTGCGTTAGGTTGTGCTCGCTGACCGTTGGTGCTGACAGTCGAAATTGTATCAACTTCTAGGAAACGTTTTTGTATAACGCGTAGTTATCAGCACGTACGGTTCATATTATTTTGCTGTCAGCGCCGATGGACAGCGTGCGGTCAGCGCGACTCTAAAATTAAAACATTTATTAACAGACATATCAATGTATAGACAGGAGGGTTCTACTCCCTAATTGTATGCCTAGACTAGCGAAACAGGCGTAATTTCGTTTGCGTTTCATATCACATGCCTACGTCATACATTTTAAAAGAGGTAGGGCACAGCGGATAATCCGCTCCAATCGGGAAGCCAGCAGCCCGTCTGGGGAAGGACCACCACCTTACAGAAGATCGTAGCCAAATAACATTGGCCTCGGCCGTGTTGTGTTCCTACGGTGAGTAAGGTCTCCAGAGGTCCACTTGGGAGGGTTGGGAATGAAAAAATCAACGCGTGGATGATAAAAAAAAACCTCTAAGTTTAAGGTCTCTACGAAGAGCGGTTTACGTTCAGGACAAACCATTTTAAATGACTGTATAGATGTGGCAACCCTAACAACGTCCGATGTTTACACCGGCTTTCTAACTTATGAAATGTTCTTTAGAATATAAGACGAATTTCTACGATTTCACTGTTGGAACAATTTTATTTGATAAAAAAAACTTCTTTCCAACACCGCAATCAAATATAGCAAAGCTTTGAAACTTATCACGAGTTCGTTCTTCGCAGAGGACAAACTTTTTGACACGAGTTTTTTAATGCTGGCTCTACACTCGCGAGAAATTGAGCGAAGTGGGGACAAAGTTAGTAGACAAAGGTAGATTAAAGATGTATACTGACGAGAGATACGTGACGGCCTAATCTCTAAATAAAATATTTGATTTGGAAAAGAGAATACGAAATAGGACGAAAAGCTTTTATATAAAATTACTAGCTGTTACACGCGGCTTCGCCCGCGTGGTCAAGCGAAAATACCAATGATTTAGTTCCTGTAGGAATTTAAAAAAAAAATTACTTTATGCTCGTCAACATCATAAAGGGAATCTCTATTAAAAAAAAACAGCTGACTTTGCACCCCCGTTTAACCCCCTAAGGGATGATTTTTAAAAAATATTTTACTCGTGTTTCATGCCTTTCAATAAAGAACCTTCATGCTGAATTTTATGCGAATAACTTCAAAAACGGCAAAGTTTCATACTAACTTTGCACCCCCGTTTAACCCCCTAAAGGATGATTTTTGAGAAAAATATTTTATTCGTGTTTCATGCCTTTCAATAGAACCTTAATGCAGAATTTCATTCGAATAACTTCAAAAACGGCAAAGTATCATACTAACTTTGCACCCCCGTTTAACCCCCTAAGGAATGATTTTTGAGAAAAATATTTTACTCGTGTTTCATGTCTTTCAATAAAGAACCGTCACGCTGAATTTCATTTGAATAACTTCAAAAACGGCAAAGTTTCATACTAACTTTGCACCCCCGTTTAACCCCCTAAGGGGTGAATTTTGAAAAAAATATTTTACATATGTTTCATGCTTTTCAGTAAAGAACCTTAATGCTGAATTTCATTTGAATAACTTCAAAAACGGCAAAGTTTCATACTAACTTTGCGCCCCCGTTTAACCCCATAGGGGATGTTTTTTGAGAAAAATATTTTACTCGTGTTTCATGCCTTTCAATAAAGAACCCTCATGCTGAATTTCATTCGAATCACTTCAAAAACGGCAAAGTTTCATATTATCTTTGCAACCCCGTTTAACCCCCTAAGGGATGAATTTTGAAAAAAAAATTTTACTCATGTTTCATGCTTTTCAGTAAAGAACCTTCATGCTGAATTTCATTCGAATAACTTCAAAAACGGCAAAGTTTCATACTAACTTTGCACCCCCGTTTTACCCCCTTAGGGGATGAATTTCCAAAAATCCTTTCTTAGTGAGCACCTACGCCCCAAAAGGAACCCCCATGCAAAATTTGGGACTCCTGGCACTTGTAGTTTCGGAGATTTCGTGATGAATCAGTCAGTGATATTCTCTTTTATAAATATAGATTTCACTACAGTGAAGAGGAGGCTCTTTTACTATAAACTTCACAGAAGAGATCCCAACAGTCCCAACCCTTTGTAAAAAAAAAAACCTTCAGAATAATAAAGAACTTTGTCAATTTTTTTGAAGTAAAAACTTCTTTACTGGCGCTTGGCACTTTTTTTTTATGAAACGTTAAACTCGCGTTAGATCCGTAGTCTGATCGAAAAAGCGTAAGATTCTCTAACCATTCCAAAATATTCACAAATGCACAACGTTGATGTTTAAGTTTTCACTTCTGCCGGCACTCCCGGAGTGCAAACCCGTCCTTTTTTTTTAAAGCTTGTCCACACTTATTTTCTCTCAACTTTGCGAGAGTGCATGTTAGCAGAGTATGAATGTTTCCTTGAAAACCTTATATATATAACATCTATTATTTACTAGTGAAACCCGCGCAACTTCGTTTGCGTGTATTTATATATGCACAATAGCGCCATCTATATCAGACTTTTGATGAAATCCTACGGGAAACGCGTATTTTTCGGGACAAAAAGTACCCTATGTGCTAATCCAAGGTACTACCTACATACCAAATATCATAAATGTTGGCCCAGCCATTTGAGCGTAAAGAAGTAACAAACATACACGTAACTTCGTCAACTGAGAGTCTAGAGGTAGCTGTTAGCATACTCACCAAAGGTATTCAAAAAGCCTTTGAAGAGAGCTGTCCGCTTAAAATAAAGACCTCAACCAGAAAAGTACCCTGGTGGAACTCTAAGCTTCAAAGGCTAAGGGAAAAAACCAGGAAATTATTCAACAATGCTAAAAAGACTCAATTGTGGGAGAACTATAGGAAAGCATTAACTGAATATAGCAAAGAGATTAGGAAGGCAAAAAGAGCATCATGGAGAAAGGTCTGTGAAGAGGTCAAAAATCTCCCGCAGGCAGCAAAACTCCATAAATTGCTCTCAAAAACCAAAACTAATCAGATTGGACTCCTCAAAAAGGAAGATGGCTCCTTTACAACATGCGAAAAGGAGACATTAGAGTTGCTGGCCGCGACCCACTTTCCAGGGTCCACGATAAGGGACTTGTTCCAACAACGCCCTGTCTATCATAAGCCTCGTAATGAGGACTGGTGCAGGGCTGCAAAGATCATAAGACCCAAACAGGTTCAGTGGGCCGTAGACTCATTTAAATCATACAAAGCGTGCGGAGATGATGGAATACTGCCCGTCCTGTTACAACAAGGAGTGGGCATCCTCATTCCCTATCTGGTAAAAATCTTCAGGGCAAGTTATGCCTGGGGATACTTACCAGATCAGTGGACCTTGGTCAAGGTTCTTTTTATACCTAAAACTGGTAAGAGAGATTATAGCCAGCCAAAGTCTTTCAGACCAATAAGCCTCTCTTCATTTCTTCTTAAGACAATGGAGAAGGTGATAGATAGGTATATTAGAGACGTAGCTTTAGTAAGACATCCAATCCACCCCAGCCAACACGCTTATCGCAAGGGTAAATCAACAGAAACTGCCCTTATAAGCCTAGTGGATAGACTGGAGAAGGCTACAGAAGATAAGGAAATAGCACTGTGTGCTTTCCTTGACATAGAAGGAGCTTTTGACAACTCATCAACCTCACTGCTGGTCAATGGGCTGATAAGTAAAAATGTCGACCCTACGACAGTGAGATGGGTAAACTCCATGCTCTCGCATAGAGGAGCAAGATTAGCCCTTCATAAAACCACAATTGAGATATCTACAGTACGAGGATGTCCACAGGGAGGAGTTCTATCGCCTTTGCTATGGACTCTTGCTGTAGATGAACTATTATACAAACTAGCAGAACTCCGAATTGATGCGCAAGGCTATGCAGATGACTTGGTAATCATAGTAAGAGGTTTCTGCCAATCTACCATCTCGGGTATAATGCAGAAGGGACTTAACACTGTCAGTGACTGGTGCGTCAAAAGTGACCTCTCCGTTAACGCCGACAAAACTGTTATTGTACCCTTTTCGAAGAAACGGCTATTGGACAAATTAGTAAGGCCAAAGCTTAATAATAAAATGATTATGTTTTCCACAGAAGTCAAATATTTGGGCGTTACTATCGACCAAAGGCTGACATGGAACTCACACTTGGCTAACGTTTCAAAAAAAGCGAAGATTGCCATGGGCGTCTGCGGTCGCTTGATGAGGAACAACTGGGGTATAAATCCCAGAACCGCACTATGGTTGTACACTGCCATTGTGCGGCCGATCATAACGTACGCATCAGTGGTGTGGTGCGACAAAGCAAATCAAGTGACTGCCAAACAGAAATTAGACGGCCTGCAGAGAACTGCCTGTCTTATGTCCTCGGGAGCTATGTCCACGTGCCCTGGAATGGCGCTCAATGCACTGCTGGGACTGCTGCCTCTTCATGTATTCATACATAGAGAGGCGAGGGCAAGCATGTATAGAGCCAACATACAGGGCAGGGGCAATTGGCTCTCCAAGAAAATGAGGATCCTACAGGACTCATCCCTGAATTCACCAATACTAAGCATGCCAACCGATGCCATGCTACTGCGGCACGTATTTGGAAAACAGTACTCCGTAGAAATTCCATCTAGGGAAAACTGGTTAAATAGCCAGCTATCCTTTGAGGCCGGATGTTTAATCTGGTACACAGATGGATCCAAAATGGGTCACAATGTAGGCTGTGGAATACATGGAGTGCGACCAAGGTTCAACAAAAGTGTGAACTTGGGTAAGTACGCCTCTATATTCCAGGCAGAGGTTTATGCCATAGTAGAATGTGCGGAAGCCAACCTGCAAAAGCGCTACACCAACCAAAAAATTTATATCAACTCGGATAGCCAAGCCGCTCTACTAGCGCTAGACTCGAATGTGGTCACATCGAGACTGGTAGAAGAGTGCATGGAACGACTGAACACTCTAGGCAACAAAAATAGAGTAGTTTTAAGATGGGTACCAGGGCACGCAGGCATAAACGGCAACGAACGTGCTGATGAGCTTGCAAGAGTGGGGGCTAATGGAGCACAGGAGGGACCCGAGCCGTTCTGTGGTATACCAAAAAGCCTAGCTAACAGAACCCTTTCGTACTCCTGTTTCGAAAACGCTATCAAGCTCTGGACGGAATCGCCGGGCATGGATCACTCAAAACTTCTAATCAAAGCCTTCGACAAAAGGTACAGCAACCTTGTCCTAGCGCTCAGTAGAAGTAACCTACGAATTATTGTCAGCGCCTTAACAGGACATTGTTGCCTTAATAAGCACATGTCCAACTTAGGGCTGAGTGACACACGCACCTGCAGACGATGTAAGGAGGCTGATGAAACACCACTGCATCTTCTGGGGGAATGTGGGCCACTTATACACAAGCGCAGCACTCATCTTGGGAAACACTTATTAAGCCCGGATGAGTTAAAGGAATTCCACCCCTAAGCAAATCCTGCGGTTCATCACAGCTGCAGGGTTTAGCGGTGAGCTCTAACAAATCATGTGGCGATCACAATAGACCAGTCATGGTCGCAGTGCTACTTAAGCCGCACAAAACATAAATAAAAAAATAAAAAATAATACACGTAACTTTCGCCTTTATAATATTAGGAGGAGTGTGTCATTTATTTAAAAACCGCCTTCGTGAATATCTGCACTTCTCAATGGTTGACTGATAGATAATGCTATAAGCGTCAAGTCCGCCTTTTGTACGAACTTATTGTGGGGTCAATCCCAATATTGACTGGTAGATAATGCTATAAGCGTCAAGTCCGCCTTTTGTACGAACTTATTGTGGGGTCAATCCCAATATTGACTGGTAGATAATGCTATAAGCGTTAAGTCCACCTTTCGTACGAACATATTGTGTGGTCAATCCCAATATTGAGTGGTAGATAATGCTATAAGCGTTAAGTCCGCCTTTAGTACGAACATATTGTGTGGTCAATCCCAATATTGACTGGTAGATAATGCTATAAGCGTTAAGTCCGCCTTTAGTACGAACATATTGTGTGGTCAATCCCAATATTGACTGGTAGATAATGCTAGAAGCGTTAAATCCGCCTTTTGTACGAACAAATTGTGTGGTCAATAAAGTTTAAATAAATGAATGTTTTCTGTGTATTCTGTCGATGTCACTGCAACGTGTACAAACCAACTATTAGTCCACCCAACGAAGACATAAAAATAGCTCTCAGGGGAAATAATTCGTGTAGTAGCGAATTTTGGCATATTTGTAGGAAATTGTGTTTTAAACAATATACTAAAAGTATTAATGGGTGGGGGTGGAGCGACGGAGGGAGGGGTTTAATGGTTCCGTGTTGTTACTACACGAATTTTCTCTCCTGAGATTCCTTCGTTTGGTGGACTATATCATAGTTTTTGGTGGTGTCAAACTCTATGGTCTTGTTTATGTTTGTGTTGTAATTTTTTTTTTTGCGATATTTATCTGTCTATTTCGATACCATATCAATGATGCCGTATGCCCTCGATTTTTGATCGATTCGATTGTACGATCGAATGTTCCGATAAATCGAATAACGGTGTTATGACAGATACGTTTTTTTATAATAGCTGATGCACGCGGTTTTTTATGCCACAAAAGTGGTAAACAAGCATACGGCCCACCTGATGGTAAGCATCACCGTAGCCTATAGACGCTTGCAATACTGGGGGTATCACTAACGCGTTGCCAACCCTCCGAACCCCCCCAAGTGGAGCTCTGGAGACCTTACACACCGTGGGAACACAACATGGCCGAGACCAATGCTATTTGGCTACGATCTTCTGTAAGGTGGAGGTCCTTCCCCAGACGGGCTGCACCGATTTGAGCGGATGATCCGCGGTGCCCTACCTCTCTTAAAATCTTGCGATATCCCGTTCCCGGACTGACATTTATCTATGGATCTCTTAGTTTCCCGATTTTTTTTTATTTATATCTGGGATAAAACCTATCTTTTGTGTTAATTTGGTTGTGTGTGTTAGGTTGGTTGTATTGTATGGACGTTTGTTACACTTTCCCGCAAAAACGGCTTAACACACGGATTAACATACGGGATAGTTATCCCCTATATCATTCCGGGAACGGAGTTTTCGATCAGCTTCGGCACCATGACGTACCTGACGAGTTTCAATTAGGTACTGACAACTTATCTGACAGCTGATACTTATCAGGGACCTGTGAAACCGGCCTTATACAGCTGATTCAAAATAAATGATAACACATTATGTAAGGTAGATAGAAGAAAGCCATGAACCAATTACATAGACGTACACATTGGCTGTGGTTATGGCAATGTCCGACCACAGACAAGGCCAATCTAGTTATACTTCATTCCACTATACTTGGCACAAAAATACCAAACAATCGTCTAATCTAATCCCACTAATATTACAAAGGCGAAAATTTTTGAGTATGCTTGTTACTTCTTCACGCTCAAATATCTGGGCCAATATTAATAATATTATTATTATAATAATATTTGGTATGTAGCTAGCTGATACCTTGGATTAAATTAAAATAAAATCATTTACATATTTTGCTAGTATATTTACAAGAAAACTAGCGAACTAGTAAGTAACTTTAACCCGTACTTTTTTCATCCTGTGTGTTAAAAGCACACAGGATGAAAAAAGTACGGGTTAAAGTTACACTGGTTTCGCTAGTTTTAAACATAATTCGACATAAAATGAACGTGAATCGATTAAAAATCACTTTATTGTGATAAAGCACACAACATTATGTTACCACAAGTCATGAAATACTAATTCAAACGCAATCGTTGAATTTCACTGAAAATCTCGTGCCGAGAACTGGTGGTATGAAAAAAATGTGACGATTCCAAAGAGCTTGTATTTGTAGAGCCCATTTGAGAGAAAAAAAAATACTTTGATTTTATAAGTATATTTTATATATTTATAAGTATTATTGTTTATATTTAAGTTTTTGTAAAATTTTGCGCCACCTACCTGTTATTTTACAATTTTATTTCTCTACCCTAAGGTCGTCTGGAAGAGATTGCTTTAGCGATAAGACTGCCTGTTGTACTTTACCTACCTGTTTGTACTTTTAATTTGTTGTTATTTTTTTGGTGCAAGAATATTGTATTGTAAGTATATTCGAACGGACTATACAACGAAAGACCGGAAAGTAAATAGTAATAAATATGTATAGAGGTTCTAAGGCGTCAGTATATCATTGTCTTAAAAGTACAGTGTCATTATGACTACATTTACAAACATATTCTTACAAAGTCATGCACGACATTATCATACACTAGTGGGTTTGTTTTTTGTTTATGGTCACGAAAATGACAACCCGTTGGCGCGTTGGTAGTGACTTCGGTACCAGAAGGCGCGGATTCGATCCCCGCACAAAGCAACGTTTATGTGACTGCATTTTTGTTTGTCTCGAGTCTGCGTGTTGTCTTTGAATTAGTATTTATTTTGTAATAGCCATTTATGTCCCACTGCTGGGCAAAGGCCTCTCCTCTCCTTCTCCAATTTGATAGCAATTGGAAAGAGGAAACAGCAGAGAGAGATAGTGTTAGTATTATCCTACGAATATCTAAAGGCGAAAGTTATGTGTATGTTTGTTACTTTTTCACGCTCAAATGGCTGAGTCAATTTTTATGATATTTG
Source organism: Endotricha flammealis (assembly GCA_905163395.2). Classification (NCBI taxonomy): domain Eukaryota; kingdom Metazoa; phylum Arthropoda; class Insecta; order Lepidoptera; family Pyralidae; genus Endotricha; species Endotricha flammealis. Next base: position 1,882,204 of record LR990878.1, read on the forward strand.
GTATGTAGGTAGCTGATACCTTGGATTAACACATAGGGTACTTTTTATCCCGAAAAGTACGCGATTCCCGTAGGATTTGTTCAAAATCTAGATGGCGCTGCTGTGCATAAATAAATACACGCAAACGAAGTAAGTAACTAATGTAAGAAATATATCCCTAAAAAAAGAAAAGTACGATATGTTTTCAAATTACAAAAAAGGCCGTAACTGGTTTTCTTTCGCCATTTCTTTTTACCAGTGGTCATTTTGCTTTTGTTTCCGAAATGGTAGTAGTTTATAGAGTAGATTAATTTATACAAATCATTTATTACTGTATACTCTGACAAGAGAACGTGTTTGTGAAAACCTATTCTTTGAATAAACGTTTTGAATTTTGAATTTGAACTTGTCAGTACCCGTAACACAAGAAGGTAAAGCCTATCTTACTTTGAGACCATAAAATGCGTTAGGGGTTATGGTAACCAAGCAGTCCAGGCAGAGACTTGCAAGCTATCGCAAAATTGTTTGCAATTTATTGCAGGTATAAACACGGCCTAATAGGAGAAAAAAGTTTACAAACAACTATTACAGTATTTAGAACCTTAATCCCAAGAGCTAAAACTCAAAATCTAAAATTCTAAATATGTTCTAGTTACGCAAACCGACAACAATAGTACCTACTTAGAATAATCAGAGCATACTTTTAAGTTCAAACTAGGCATATGACATGTTGACAGATAGTAGGTACCGCCCCATTTTAATATAGTGAGTGAAAGTATACATATTATCGAAATAGATCTTGTTTTCGACCCATATATACCTTAGTTCGGCTTATTTAAGTCTCTACATACGTAAGAGAGGTAGGGCACAGCGGATAATCCGCTCAAATCGGAGCAGCCCGTCTGGGGAAGGACCTTCACCTTACAGAAGATCGTAGCCAAATAGCATTGGTCTCGGCCATGTTGTGTTTCTACGGTGAGTAAGATCTCCAGAGCTCCACTTGGGGGGGTTGGGAGGGTTGGCAACGCGTGAATGATACCCCCGGTATTGCAAGCGTCTATAGACTACAGTGATGCTTACCATCAGGCGGGCCGTATGCTTGTTTGCCAACTTTGTAGTATAAAAAAAGTGACGGGATAATGGTCTACACATACTAGCGCAGAGTAGAAAGTCTCCCTTCAATCGAAGGGGTTTAAAGCGCACTGCCACACCCTGTCCAATAAGGATTGGCTGATTAACTTTCAACCCGTCTGCCTAAACGATTGCCATTCAGCTACTTGGCTTAAAGACATCCATCGATAACCTTGAGATAACGAAATCCATCAAAACAATGACCTGGGTCGACGTTGCTTAACTTGCGTGTTCGTTTAGGGTGCGACACACAGCGAAGCTATCGAGCTCCCCATTGTAATAACTTCGTTCAATTACAAAGCATTGTAATAACTTCGTTACAATTTACAAAGTTAAGCTTTCAATGTTTTCCACAAATTGCTAATTAGTTGCAAATTCTATTACCCAAAAAGCAAATTGACTTCGTTTACAAATTGCTAATTAAATGTTTAACTATAGAAAGTACACATTTATCTAGAGCTACCTACTGTTTGCTCATTAAATAATAAAGCGCGATTCACATTTTATGGTGAAAACGCAACGGTTAAACGGTGAGAGCCTTGGACGATAGATACGACATATTTTAAACGCAGAATGACGCGTTTATATTCGCTTTTATAAATTTGAACACAATCTTGTAAGACCAGAAAAGCATTCATTCAGACTGAATAACCGCTGATCGTAGAAACGCTGAAACTTGAAGGGTGCGTTCTTTGTAAGACGTGAGCATTCGAAAATAAAGGGTTTCCCGACATTCCCACGGAAAATTCGATTTAAGCTGTACATGTGCAATGAATGATAATAAATAAATAAAACGGGATACGATACGGGATACGCAAACGATGTTACGCGGATTTCGCTTACCTACAAGTAGATAGGTACAAGTGGATGGGATATTTACCATGCTTTATTACTATTACATGCTGATGGGATACTAAACGTAGCATTAAGTTCGCCTATTGTATCAGTACTTTGTGTATTGTGGTCAATAAAGTTATATAAATAGATAAAATTAAAATAAACGCTAATATGAGGCCTCAACAGTTCTATAGAACTCCAGGTATGGGATACTACTGGGATGCACTCGTTTATTTCAAGGAAAAAAAAACAGCGTTCAAACCGCCCTTTATAAACCGTTCGATATTAACGTCTCCTAAATAACACGCCAACTATATCGAACCCGCGACCTTCATTATCACACACCGTACACCATAATCAAGCGAATTGAACACACCGTGTCAAAGCCTACTTTTGTGCTTTATGCTATGGAAAATAAAGTTCAAAACTCATTGAGTTATACGTGGGAAGATGTTTTCCTATGGACACCTAGATTCCATTCAATTGTAATTAGTGCGCGACATACTTGAGTAATGGCTGATAATGTTGGTCGCAAAAACGGGTAAAGTTTTTTGAAAGTATGTATAGTCACCGGCATAAATATGTTAACACTTTCTTGGCACTAATAACACTGTTGATATTGACAACCAGTTGGCGCGTTGGTAACAGTAACAAGTCATCCTCTTCCGCCCCAGCCCAGATTTGATACCCGTATGGGGCAAACATTCAAGGCTCTTCGTCCAAATGTCCACCCTTACATTTTCGCCCCAAGCGGGAATCGACCCGCGCCGCGCCCTCTGGTGCCCGTAGGATTACTACCAACATACCACCGAGCTGTCTAGTCTGTGAATGTGAAAGACTAACAAATATCCATACATCATACAAATTTTCGTATTTATTTTATTTATTTTATTAGGGTACACCAACAGTGTATTAGTAAGGTTGGTCAAATTTTATCTACATTTTTTGGAATTTGTCATCATTACTAACAATATTGATTCAGATGAAACTGTCTCAAGGCTGTGCTATTATAATGGCAACATTTACAAATAAAACCAAGCCAATGTATTTGCTTTGTAACTATTTATTTTGATAATTTACTTAACTCACGATGATGTCAACTGCGACTGGCATTTCTGATAACAGAAGGCTCGGACAGATACAAAAGTGATGTGTGTATTATATGATGAAGGAAGGCAGACACAAAAAATAGTATAGGAGTTAAAGGCGCATTTTGAGACGCAAATTTTAGGGTCGTCTAAATGCGCCCTAAATGTTGTGGTACAACCAATGAAAGAGGTGAACAGGGTACAGAACTAAGAACAAAAATATATAATACTTTTTTTATTTTTTACGCTGGGAATGCCCTAAGCACGATACCCACCGCCGGGGGACGGAGGGCGTGTGTGGGACTCGCACCCACTAAACCCCGCGGCGCTCCTTCATTGCCAGAGTGGGAGTGTCATGGGTACAGCGGAGCCTTAACTTCCACGACACTTCCGGCAATCGCCCTTAATGTATGGGCCCTACATGTCTCCCTTGCGGGAGGGGAATAGCTGGGAGCGCCGAACTATTCCCAATCGGCGACGGTGGCCTGTGCGATGCAGGCAGGGGTGCCCCCGCACCTCTGTCCCGCGGGCCAACGTCGGGAGCGAGTAAGGAGAGGTTATAGATGCGCCTTCTCACTCCACTTCTGCGTCTGCGGCACGGGACCGCTAGGGGATCATTCTCCCTTTCAATGACACCCGCACAACTTCGTTTGCGTGTATTTATTTATGCAGAGTAGCACCATCGATATCATCTATTTGATAAAAATCCTACGGGAATCGCGTACTTTTCGGGATAAAAAGCACCCTATGTGTTAATCCATAGTATCAGCTACCTACATACCAAATATCATAGATATTTACCCAGCCATTTGAGCTGAAGAAGTAACAAACATACACATAACTTTCGCCTTTATAATATTAGCAGGATATGAATTAATACTATTTATGAATAATAAAAATTTGAGTAAATCCTTAAGCCCACCATTCACACGCAGATTGGTCCGGCGGATTGGTCGGCCATCGGACTAATCCGCCTGTGTATGGAAGCGACGAACCGGTAAGCCAGACTGTCAAATGGGTTGGCGTCGGGCTCGCAGGTCCGCGGTTGCGAGCCGCGAGCGCCTGTCGAACCCCACATGCCATACTTCAAGTGGAGGGTTCGTGGAGGGTTCGTGCAGTGTATGGGCAACGCTGGATTGGTCCGCGGTCGGGTCCGGGTTCGTGTAGTGAATGGTAGGCTTTACACGGAACATTTAGAAAACTTATCATATTTACGGTTCTAGAACAGTTTGTTGTAGATTCGTCACAAAGTAAATTCGTCAAGAAGTAAACACCTATGATTTGTGATGAATTTACTATTAACGCATTCACAGACGGCAACGCATATGTGCGTTTTAGTTACTTTCACCCAATGCCTTGAACGCGTCTGTAAGTTCATATATTTTGCGAGATTCGCCCAGTGCCGTCAACGCACATGTGAATTCTACTATTTCTACTATGCTCCACTTACGTTTAATATGTTACTCCCTTTATCTGAAGACATTGACAATGTAAATAAAACAATAATGACTGGGCGTTTCTCTTGTTATAATAATTGGTACCATAGGGAACAAATCAACAGCAAAATAGTATGAACTCACATGTGCGTCTGTGGCACTGGGCAATAGTTGGTTAAATGCACCTGTGCGTTTGCAGCACACAGACAAGTGCGGCACCTGGTGAAGGTTTAAGGTTTTTACTGGCAGTGAATGCGTTAATAGAATAGAATAGTTATTTGTTAGGCTGAGCGCAGAATGAAGTCACGACAGTTTTAAGACAGACTTGTCGCACAGAGAAAAGTCTGCTTTTATATAAAAACAAAACTGTTTTGTCTACGTCAGGTCGCACACCTAAAACGAAACTGTCTAGTCTACGACGACGGTAGCGTCTGCGTAATTTCGAATCAGTATCAAAATTAATTTCATTGATACTGTTATTAGACTGATTTGTCGTTGCGCACCCGCATACATACAGAAGGAAGCCGACAGTCGTTAGTCAGACTTGTCGTTGTAGGCAGTAGACAACTCTGTCTATGCGACGTTTTGTTTCAAATGTGCGCATCTTCATAGATTTTGTAAATCAATAGTCTGTCTTTAACACTGTCGTGACTTCAATCTGCACTCAGCCATATAATGCATGAAGTGTAATGATGAATTTATTTTGTGACAAATGAACAATTGGAACAATTTGTACTTTTTTATAATGACCTTTGCACAAGGTCAAATGCGTAAAGTGTTATGTGCACTTGTTTATTATTTGTTTGCTTCTCTGTCAAAACACAAAACAAACTATTTGTTTTTAAAAGCAAAATAAAATCATATCAGAAATTGATAGCCTCCTTTAGATTTACCGTTGTAAACAATAATAACTGATAAGGTTTTGATAAAACTATATTAGATTATGTTAATAATATTGGAAATACTTCACTTAAGCCACTATCACCTACTTTGGCAGATGATGTTTTTTTTTATACTACTAAGGTGGCAAACAAGCATTCGGCCCGCCCGATGGTAAGCATCACCGTAGGCTATAGATAATTACTTACATGTTTTTTTTTTCAACCTACAATCGGTCTACAATGTAACACGCTCTATTTATTTTACATTACTGCTTAATGTCTGAAAACATTTAAAGGACTAAGGTGTCAGCGGCAATGTATATAGACAGAGCCAGTTGAAGCACAATAAGGTGAATTTCAATACATGTACCAAGTTTAAGCTTTGTTATTGTATGATGTGCTGTATCCACTGTTGTATATGATTGAAGGCCCACATACATAAGTATTGATACAATAGGCGGACTTAATGCTAAAGTGTTTACTACTGTTTATTCTGATCTTAATTCTACAAACGAAAATACAATTTTCTTTACAACTAACAAGTTGTAAGCAAAATTGAATGCTGGTTAGGAAAAGAAAAATAGTGTTTGATCTCAAAAACAATTGGCACATACAATGCCGGAATTGAGAGCAACTCTTAATTTGTTTACTAGAAGATAATTAAGATTTTCGGCGCGAAAATCCAAATTAATGCATGAGAAAAATTATGGAAGTTTCATTGGAACTATAAAACATAAACTTTATAACACAGATATTATAAAATAATGAGAAAATCTGATTTGAAACCATATGAAGGTGAACCCCTGACCAAAATCAAAACAATCAATTTATAATGTTATTGGCCATCTGGCACTTCAGTCAATCAAGAAACGCGTTTAAATGCGACAATCATAATGATATTGTATTAAATAATAGCACACAGACGCGCCAGACTAGCCAATGGGCGGAGGTCGATCATTCACATCTTCCCAATTGACAGCTGAGAAGATAAACCTTGAAAAACAATATGAAAGCGCGCCCATCTAAACATCACATAAAAATATAGCTAGCTAACCTTCAGCACTCTGGTTCAGCGATGATGGAGCCCCGACAGAAGTCAGGTTCCTCTGACCGGCTTTCGGCGGGTCAGTGTCTGAATCGTCGAAAACCAGCGTCCGTACGGACTGTGAACACCGTCGATCCATATCCACATTCACAGCACACATAAATACACAAGTACATTCGCCATTTAACACTCCTATCTGCTTATAATACAACCGCGTTATGTTTCCATCACTGTATCAATACGCAAATATCGATGTTACACTATAAAATCACAAACAAATTATCATTTGAAGATTTTTCTATGCCATGATAAATAAACGAAGGTAACACACGGCACGGCTTCGCCACAAATCGAAAAGTGACATTTTTTGAAGGAACGTATTGGTGTTGCCGTAGTTAATCACGACTATTTATAGTAGTAAGTTTTCCTTTGCTCATGGTAACATTTGTTTTTTTTAACGTCAAGTAAGGGAAATGAATCACATTGCCAATGTGAAATTTTAATTATATTTTATTTTATTAGTTTGTTGTTAACATTTGGGAAAGCATATTTTGAAATGTTAGTAGTCCCATAATTTTATTATAATGAAGCACAACAGTGAGAAAACAAATGGCAGAAAACCAATGATACATCTGGCAACATAATTTGAGCACCTTTTCTTTTTACAAAGGCTGAAAGAGTTAGTAATAGTTCTCTGAAAGCTGGTTGATTGATCTGTCTAATGGCGGAAACACACTACCGTGTCGGGGCGTGTCGTGTCGCGCCAGAAGCATATCGCGTTCATACATTTTATATGGTTAGGAGCACATTTGTAGGGCGTGTCGTGTCGTGACTCGCTCTGTCGTGACGCGGACTGCTGGCCGCCGATTGCGCCACGGCGGTGGTGGGGGTTATGACGCGACACGACACGCCCTGCAAATGTGTTTCTATACCCGCGCGTGGTTCGTGTCGCGAACAAGTGAACGCTTTTTTTTTAATTTGTTTTTGCAGCGTGTACTAGCACACTAGAGTTACTAGGTAGTAGATTTCTGATAAATATACTTAAATACATTTTTTTGTAAATAAATACCATTAATACATTATAGAAAACACCCAGACAAAGGCAAACACTGCGACCTTCTGTTCAGAAATGAAAGAAATAAATGTCTGGCGTTTATTTCGTTCATTTCTGAACAGAATCGCGCCCCGACACGACACGTAAGTGTGCACACCCACCGTCACGACAGAGCGCGACACGACAGGCCCCGACACGGTAGTGTGTTTCCGCCATGAGTCATTAATAGAATTTGTAAAAAAAAAAAATTTACTGGGAATTCCCCTGTGCAAAATTTACTTAAAACACATAAATTACATGTGAAAAAGTTTTAATATATGGTAATTTAATCAATGGTACTAGTCTATATGTGATCTATTTACATAGCTAGAACTTCTTTTTAGTTGTAACAAAAACCACAAAAAATGAAATACTGTATGTATACCGCTAAAATTGTGATTTACAAATAGCTGGCTAGGATATCAGTGTATTTTGTCATACTTATCCCATCTCGTAATTTTTAACCAAATCAATATGTTTGTTAGATACTTATTTATGAAACGATACATAAATACTTAGAGCATTAAACCAGACGGGAGACGACACGCGCAACAATTCCTACTAAAAAAAATCTGCCTCTTTTAGGGAGGTGAGGTAACAGGTAGGTCTTTTTGAGAGGTAGGGCACAGCGGATAATCCGCTCAAATCGGAGCAGCCCGTCTGGGGAAGGACCTCCACCTTACAGAAGATCGTAGCCAAATAGCATTGGTCTCGGCCATGTTGTGTTCCTACGGTGAGTAAGGTCTCCAGAGCTCCACTTGGGGGGGTTGGGAGGGTTGGCAACGCGTGAGTGATACCTCCGGTATTGCTTACGTCTATGGGCTACGGTGACGGCTTACCATCAGGCCGACCGTATGCTTGTTTGCCACCTGTGTGGTATAAAAAAAAAACACATAGATTTTTCTATCACGTCGCTATAAACGCACACAACATTATTATCGCACACAATCTTAAACTACACAGATGGCAAACAAGCATTTGTTACCTGATGGTAAACCGCTCCAGGGAATTCATTCACTAACTAGGGTTCGCGGAACGAAACAAAAAGAGCCACTTTGGAAACGTGTCATACCGGACCAGTTTGACTCCAGTGTGTGAGCTAATTATTTGATATTAACTTTATTTAACAAATAGACTTTTTAATTTTGGTTATATATATAAATGTAATAAAATCCATAACTAAATATTAAAATTAAAAAGAAGTTAGTAAGCGTAAATTTTAAATGACCTAGGGTTAACATAAGCCTCATGAATTATGTATGCAATGACCTTAATACATTAGATTTTATTACCCTTAAAATTTCTTTAAAATCGGAGTGATCGTTCAATATCCGCTGAGATTAGTAGTGTCACTCGTGACCGCGAGTACCAACAGTGAAAAGTGCTTACGCATCACAACAAAGTCGTCGCGTCGCGAACGACCGAACCGCGATGACCTAGAATAAAACTTCGTGCAAGGTATGTAGTTTACATACAATATATAACTCTGTTAAGGCGACGTTCTCACTACCTTAACAATGAGTACTCCAACCAAATCAATCTCAATAAAAACTGATACAGAGCGATTATTATACGATAATTATAAGGCAGAAAGGGATGAACGTCTGAAACAGGCGAGCCTTATCGAAGACCTGAGGAGTCAAATCGCAAACCTACAGCAGCAGCTACAAAGTGCTCTGGAGCCTAAGCCGGCGACAGTCCCAGAGGCGCCAGTTCATGCCGTATATGATACTGACGAGGAAGAACTGGCAAGAGAAACAGAATGGATAAGAACAAAATCCCGTAAAAAAAGGAGAATGAACTCATCACCCTCTGCCTCGCCGCCAGAAAAGGAAAACACAAACCCGGAAAAGGTAAAGAAAGTTCCCCCGCCGCCTCCCATCATAGTGGATGGCATAAAAAATTACCAAGATTTCTATGACTTTTTGTCAAGAGATCAATCAGCTGGCACATTCACTATAAAGATGCTGAACGGTGACAGCGTCAAAATAAACGCCTGTAATGAGGAGTCGTACAGAGCTGTGGTACATATACTAACCACCAACAATTGCCTTTGGCATTCGTACGAAAATAAGCAGGAAAGACCAATTAGGGTAATGGTAAAAAAATTATCCTTTACATGCAAGCCAGAGAGAATTGTAGAAGATCTTAAGTCTAAGGGCCTACAAATTGAAAATGCCGTGAACAAGTTAAGTTGGAAAAGTAAAGAGCCACTAAACATGTTCATGCTAACCTTCAGCAATAAGGAGGAAATCAATAAGATTTATGAAATTAAATCAATATTAGGATGCGTAGTTGATATACAACCACTCAAATCGCCAAAACTCATTCCTCAATGCAAGAGATGTCAGGCTTACGGACACACCCATATGTATTGCTCTAAAGAGCCAAGGTGTGTAAAATGCACCGGTCGTCATCTGACCAAAGATTGCACAAAACCTCTACAAGAAAAACCAAAGTGTGTACACTGCGGGGAAGCTCATCCAGCTAACTACAGAGGTTGCATGGTAGCCAAAGAGATGCAGAAACTAAGAAATAAGTCTGCCAAGAAACAGTCTACCCACAGTAAAACAGCTCCTATCACACTGCAAAAATCCAGTGAAAAGATAAATACAATCGTAAGTAAAAATGTGTCTTACGCCCAGACTGCTGCTAAAAATTCAATGAGTTCTCAACGCCAGCAAACTAATTCAAACGAGAACAAGCTAGACGAAATACTAAAGCTCGTGTCGTCATTTGATGCCCGCTTGAAAAAAATTGAAAACAGCACGAAAAGTGCTACTCCTATTGCCAAAAAATGATTGACCACCTTAAGATCATGGCCTGGAACTGTAACGGACTACTGAACCACCAGAACGAATTGCAAGTAGTCCTAGATATAGAAAACATTGATGTGTGCTTAGTGTCAGAAACACATTTCACAAAAGAATCCCACGTCACATTCAAAGGCTATAAAGTCTATCAAGCATTACACCCAGCAAATAAAGGAAGAGGTGGCAGTGCTATCATTGTTAAAGAAAAAATCCAACACCAGGAAGATATCAAACATGAAACACCAGAGGTTCAATGTATAGCAGTCCGCTTGAACACAAAACAGTATTCCTTAACTGTGGCAGCTATATACTGTCCACCTCGTTATACTATTCATAAAGACGAATATATCAATATATTACAAACACTTGGTGAAAGATTCATATTAGGAGGCGACTTCAATGCGAAGAACATGCATTGGGGTTCCAGACTAACGACATCAAAAGGAAGAGAACTTATGCATGCCATAACAGAAATGAAATGTGACGTGGCGTCAACAGGATCTCCTACATACTGGCCAACGGACCCAACAAGAGTCCCTGACCTTATAGACTTTTTTATTTATAGAAATTTATCGTCTAATTATTTAAGAACTGAACAGAGCTATGACATGAACTCTGATCACTCAGCTATATACCTAGAGATAAGTGAGAAAGTATTAACTAAGGAAACTAATCCACGTTTAGTCAATAAATATACTGACTGGGAGAGTTTTAAATTAGATTTAGATAATCACATTGACCTCAGGGTACCGTTAAAAACTCCGGAGCAGTTAAATACAGATTTGGAGAAATTTGTTACTCTAATACAACAAACAGGTTGGAAAAATACTCCTAGCATTAGAAAGAGAACCTCAAAAAACATCTACCCAAGAGAAATCAAAGATTTAATAACAGTAAAAAGAAGGCAGAGAAATGTATGGCACCAAACTAGATCTCCAGAAGATAAAAGGAAGTTAAACAATCTAACCAAACAGCTGAAAAGACTAATTCAAAACTATATTGACGAGTCTACTAATACTTATCTCCAAAGATTAAGCAATGATCGTAGCACAGATTACTCACTCTGGAAAGCTACCAAGTGTATGAAAAGACCAATCAATCATATACCGCCTATCAAAACTGAACAAGGGTTGTGGGCTGTTAGCAACGAACAAAAAGCTACATTATTCGCAAAACATTTAGAGAGCATATTCCAACCAAACGAAAGCGAAAACAATAGCGAATTGGTTAACGATATCTTTATAAATGAAAACAGCGATAAAACCAATGAGCAAACAAACATCAGACTGGTGACTCCAAGGGAAGTCCGACGTGAAATTCGTCAACACATTAACCCAAAAAAATCACCAGGTTTTGATCTCATATCTGGCGAAATACTACATAACCTCCCGAGAAAGGCATTAGTAAAATTAACAAACATTATAAACGCAGCATTAAGGCTAAAATATGTACCTGACTTGTGGAAAGTCGCTGAAGTAATCATGATAGCGAAACCGGGAAAATCGCTGAATGAGGTTACGTCATACAGACCAATCTCCTTGTTGCCTATTATGTCAAAATTGTTTGAAAAACTGTTATTAAAAAGACTGAAACCCATAATAGAGGCGAAAAACCTGATCCCAGAGCATCAATTTGGTTTCAGAGAAAAACACTCAACAATAGACCAAGTGCACAGAATTACGAATGTAATCGAAAAAACTCTCGAAGATAAAAAAGTGTGCTCTACTGTCTTCCTAGATGTAGCACAAGCTTTTGACAAGGTATGGCACGAAGGACTCATTAAAAAACTGAAGAGAATGCTACCCACACAATACATAGATATAATAAAATCATATATATCGGAAAGAGTATTTAGAGTAAGGCAAGAAAATGCATATTCAGAAATTAAGAAGATAAAAGCCGGAGTACCGCAGGGCAGTGTATTAGGTCCGGTCCTGTACCTATTGTACACCAGTGATATTCCGGAATTAGATAATAACACTCTTGCAACCTTTGCTGACGACACCGTTATAATGGCAGTTGGAAGCACTCATGAGGAAGCAGCAGAGAAAGTTCAAATAGCTGTTACTAGAGTTCATGACTGGACAAAAACATGGAGAATCAAACTCAATGAATCTAAATCAGTTCACGTCAACTTTACAAATAAACACGATCAATATTGCCCAGTGTACATTAATCAAAAGCGTATACCTTACGAAAACACAGCCAAGTATTTGGGTATGACGCTCGAAGCTCCGCTGGAAAGCTCACGTCAAAAAGAAAAGATGTGAACTTGATATACGGTTCAATAAGATGAATTGGTTACTAGGAAGACACTCCACCCTGTCGATTCGAAACAAAATACTACTGTACAAACAAGTCCTAATGCCAGTATGGACTTATGGCATACAGCTGTGGGGCTGTACCAAAAAGAGCAACACTAAAATAATTCAGAGATTCCAAAATAAAGTACTGAGGGCTATTGTGAATGCGCCATGGTACATAAGAAACGACCATCTACACCGGGACCTTAACATACCAATGGTCAACAATGTCATCCAAAAAAATGCAGAAGCACATGAGAATAGATTGCTTCATCATGTGAACGTAGAGGCGATCCAGCTCCTCGACAATACGGACATAGTGAGACGACTTAAAAGAACTAAACCATTTGAATTAGTGTAGTGATTAATGACAATATTTATGTGTTAATATAGTGTAAACAAAGACACATGAACAAAGTGACTTCCCCTTAATAGAGACAGTAAGAAAAGTGCCGATGGACACATTCTTATATTACAATTTTATAAAACTAGGTCAATGTAAAATTACTCATTAGTCTATGTTTAGGCTAGATTGTAATTATATTAGCGTATTTAATAATACAATATTAGTATGCTACAAACAACAACAAAAAAACCCTTAAAATTTAAATATTTTTTGTAATGGTAACATAGACTGATGGAAGAGTGAAAAAGCAATAATTTTCTGCTTCTTTTTTTATAGTTTTAATGCCATCTGTCGACTTTTTAAAGTACTAACAACTTTAGTGTTACTAATTGTTATAATTTATCAGAAATGGTAGTTTTGACAAAATATCTAAAAAAAAACAAATTATAGACGTAAATGTGTTAAATTATCAATTTTTGTACAATCCTTTTCCGTTTTCAATTTTCCAAAAAATATTTACTGTAAAATAATGACAGGAAATGTTTTAGAAAGTATTTTTTTATGCGCCATCTATTGACAAACAATGTCAAAATAAAGTTGTTCCGTCAAAAGAAACGGAAAAACACGAACAGTGCGTCGCCTCGGTAGTTATCAGCTGAATTATTCGGCTAAAATGCCCTGGCACGGGCATACGTAGTCGTCGGTCCGCCATTACGACGCAGCCGAGACACGTTCGTCGTATTTAGTTAAATATTTTCGTTTATAAATGAGTAATAACGCTCATGATCTAAGTAATCGACTTCTGAATGCGTTGGATAACAATTACAATGTAAGTTTACGAGTTTTGAAGATCGTAAGTTTGATAAGCAAAGTGGAGATATGAGAAGGACCCCACGAGTCTGTGACACCCGATTCGCTGTTGCGATTTGCCCATTCTAGAGGTTGTCCAATGAGTTTTCTGGTGATCAGGATCGCCGATGATAAGTGTTGGAGGCATTGGAGCGCCCAAGTTCAGTAATTAGGGAGGTGGTGTGGTGCAACGGTTGAAAATGTCGTGTGTGTGGATACGTGAGAGCAAACGCGAAGGGGCCACTGAGCCACTGACGTCGCCAGCGCGCCGCGACTCGTCCCTCCGTCGCCAGTGCCAAATATTTTGCAATGTGAAAGTGGAACCATGCCACGCGTATCCCCCGTCGATTTTCACGGTATGCTGCGGCGGGGGGTCGCGGAAAATGTAGCTTTTTTTTGCTATTTGACCTTACGTGAGTACATATTTTTTATTTGCGAGGAGTCACGTTGGCTGGCCACCTGGTAACCACATTTGTGGAATATTTTTATTTTGTTGATGATTGTGTAAGCTGGTCAAGTTTTCGCAACTGTTCTTTAAATAAACTGTTGTCAAAATGTGGTATTATGGATATTTAGTTTAAAGGATCAGACCAAGGCATGAGATCTCTTTTTTTATTTATAAGTGTATTTAACAAATCCTTGTGCATTATCTGCATTTGATAACAAACTTATGACTAAAATTATATGATATCAATATTTACCTATTATTGTTATAAAGCTATCATGAATAACAAAAATTTTAAGAGGTTTACTTCTATCTTTTGTTTATTGTTAAAGTGATGGTAATGATGGTTAACTATTGAATAATCGTGAACTTAACTGGTAAACAATGAAAGTAAGAAAAACTGTTTATTTGATACATAAATTTTTATCATAAGTGTTGCGAGGTAATGGAGCGCCCAAGTTCATATTACACTTTACGATATAAAACAATATTTGGTGTGTATTTTGTCAAAAAGTTGCTTTCTCAGTGTATGCCGAACCATTGCAGGTGCATGCCATTTTGAATTGATATTATGGTATATGTACAGTAATCCGTCAGTGGTCATAAGTTCCATAATTTCATAGTTGTGCAGTAATTGCATTATATGTTGCAATGTTTATCCCAAGTTAAACATAGGTTTATTGGCCATGATTTCAAGTAACACAATAGATGTTGTGGTAAAATTAAAAATTACATTTTCCATAACTTAAATAATTAAAAATAGGCTTTTGGTAAACTTAACGAATACCATTATTTCAACACATGTGCTCATAGCCAGAGAGGAGAGGCTGATGAATCTGCATATTTATGTACTTGACTATTAACTTTTGCATAAATCAAATCAAAAATACTTTATTCTGTTACATATTGTCCTTCTGTATTAAATATAAAATAAATAAGCTACTCCATAGACTACCACCATTTCGGAAACAAAGCAAAATGACCACTGGGGAAAGAAATGCCGAATGAAACTCAGTTAGGCTTCCTGTATGACAACCTTTTTTGTCATTTAGTTTTCATAGTCGGACAGACACAGCAGAGAACCTTTCATAGCAGAATGTCTCTAGTTTTAATTTGTATCCTTTTTGTGAAACGTCTTTTTTACTAAAATGTGCTTTTGGCAAAACATTCATTCTGTGAAATGTTTCTTAACTTTTAAATTTTAAAAAGGGCCAAAGCCATGAATGATACTGTGACAAGATGATCCATACAAGCTTTGATTAGTTAGGGACTAGGTTGCATTGAGTGAATAGTCCAAAATATTTATTTATTCTTTCTTTAGAAATTTTGTTCAAATCAAGTTATTTTTTGAAGTAGACCAAACAGTCTGCTAAATATAAACACACTACTGAACTACTATTGATCTTTTCGTTAGTATCTTTCACATAAAAGTGATTTTACTGAAATAGTAGTTCATGGTAGATTTTAACAGTCGACCATTCCATTCATATTCCACTGACACTCCATAGTCAATACATTGAGATACTAGTTAACTTTTAACAGAATACCAAATTTGGCACTATGGAAACATAATGACAATATTGTGGTGGTATGGCAGTAGTTGGTCGCCTAATTTAAAATAGCAGACTTGGGCCCCAGAATTCTTTCTCTATTGATTAGCTAACACCAATGTCAAAGAAAGTACAAATTTCATGGCTCATTAGTTTATTACTTAACAATCTGTTATTATATATCCTTTAATTATTGATAAGAACTCCATTTTAACAAGTCTACGAGCAAAAACTTTTAACTATATATATTTTTTAATTGCTTGTTTGTTTTGAGGCCGTTTTCGTTAATAACTGTTACAGTTAATAAGATTTACATAAACTAACTTAACTATGGGAAACTTAACTATGGGATAGCTCACAGGAGGTTGCCATTTCATTACAATGTCTAATAGCTGACATAAGACTACTCTAGCCGTTTGCCATTGATCAACATAAAATGGACTCCTCTTGCAGTCATACTGTGTTACAAATAAACGTAGTATGGTTATATTATACAATGTTTTGTCACTTTCACGATTCATTTAATTCACATCAAGAAAGGCAGTGACACAACAGTGAATAACTTATATATTTGTTATACATTTATTTGTAACACAGATAGTCAACGGCTTGAAGCTTTGACCACCATGCCCATATCGGCATTTGCTAGTATCACTTATAAATCTGTAACAAATATGAAAAAAGTGCTCAAAATAAGTGTTACAATAATAATACATCAAACATTTTTTTCTTGGATAAAAAAACTATTCCATTCTAAATTCTGTAACTGTGTTACACTTATGAGTGTGTATCTTTTGTCTATGGGTCGAATCTTGAAGGACCAGTGGGTCCACAGGTACCAGAAAGTAGAAACCTTCTGGAACACCTTCTGGAAAACCTTCTGGTTCACAGGGAGGACCCTGTGACGTCCACAAACATTTTTCTTAGCAAGGCCATCCTCTAATAATTTTATTTGAGAAGCTGAAAAGTTTTGATATACAGTTAATTTGAACATTTAGTGCTTAAACAACCTTGCTACATGTTAAGAGTAAGGCCGAGTACACAATTTAGTTTTTATTAATGTTAGACTAGATGTTAGATGTTATTAATGATAGATAGAATAAGCTTTATTTGCAAAACACGTCAGAAAAAAAAAATAATAGGTACAGATAACTTACAGACTAGTGTTTTTGCAACAAGGGGCCTTATTTCTGACAGCAACCTTTTCAAGACAACCTTAAGGTAAAAATAAATTGTGCTATGGAACGGGCAATACAATGTGGTAATGACCTTAAAAGAAAGAAATAATAAATATATGGGGACTGTTAGACACCGCCGTAGCCGGCTGGTGTCTGAACTGTATACTGTAGGGCGAGTAGTAGTAAGGTTTAAATTAAACTACACCCTTGATCTGTTGAGTTGGTTATTTAGTGAACTGTATTAATGAACTGAAGAACTATACAATGTTGTAAAATAAAAATGACATATCAAAAAGAAGTGACATAAAAAAATAGACAAAATTATAAAGAAATCAGAATAAACTATTTTAACAAAAAGGTTGTACGTCATGAACATACCGCCCACCAAGGACGTTATTGAAGGAACGTCCTTAGATGAGCGGCATTTACAAATAATTGAGCGGATGGTAGAAGGCGGGCGCCGCGTAGCACTCATGACGCAGCGCTCTGCCTTGACTGGTGGTAATAGCAAGCGGGCGCAGCACTATCGACGCACCGCTTGGTTGAACTGGTGTGGTAGCAGGCGGGCGCAGTACTAATAACGCACCGCTCTGCCACCGTGGACTAGCGCCTATGAGCGCAATGCAGAATTCCTCTACCATCTCTATTTTGTTCTTCATCCGGCTCGAAGGACTATGTTAGACACCGCCGTAGCCGGCTGGTGTCTGAACTGTATACTGTAGGGCGAGTAGTAGTAAGGTTTAAATTAAACTACACCCTTGATCTGTTGAGTTGGTTATTTAGTGAACTGTATTAATGAACTGAAGAACTATACAATGTTGTAAAATAAAAATGACATATCAAAAAGAAGTGACATAAAAAAATAGACAAAATTATAAAGAAATCAGAATAAACTATTTTAACAAAAAGGTTGTACGTCATGAACAGGGACAAATCACACAGATTCAGCTAGCCCCAAAGTAAGCAACCTTTTCAAGGCAACCTTAAGGTAAAAATAAATCGTGCTATGGAATGGATAATATAATTTGGTAATGACCTTAAATAAATAAATAATAAATATATGGGGACAAATCACACAGATTCAGCTAGCCCCAAAGTAAGCAACCTTTTCAAGGCAACCTTATGGTAAAAATAAATCGTGCTATGGAATGGATAATACAATTTGGTAATGACCTTAAATAAATAAATAATAAATATATGGGGACAAATCACACAGATTCAGCTAGCCCCAAAATCAACCTTTTCAAGGCAACCTTAAGGTAAAAATAAATCGTGCTATGGAAATGGGCAATACAATTTGGTAATGACCTTAAATAAATAAATAATAAATATATGTGGACAAATCACACAGATTCAGCTAGCCCCAAAGTAAGCAACCTTTTCAAGGCAACCTTATGGTAAAAATAAATCGTGCTATGGAATGGATAATACAATTTGGTAATGACCTTAAATAAATAAATAATAAATATATGGGGACAAATCACACAGATTCAGCTAGCCCCAAAAGCAACCTTAAGGTAAAAATAAATCGTGCTATGGAAATGGGCAATACAATTTGGTAATGACCTTAAATAAATAAATAATAAATATATGGGGACAAATCACACAGATTCAGCTAGCCCCAAAGTAAGCAACCTTTTCAAGGCAACCTTTAGGTAGAAATAAATCGTGCTATGGAATGGGCAATACAATTTGGTAATGACCTTAAATAAGTAAATAATAAATATATGGGGACAAATCACACAGATTCAGCTAGCCCCAAAGTAAGCAACCTTTTCAAGGCAACCTTTAGGTAGAAATAAATCGTGCTATGGAAATGGGCAATACAATTTGGTAATGACCTTAAATAAATAAATAATAAATATATGGTGACAAATCACACAGATTCAGCTAGCCCCAAAGTAAGCAACCTTTTCAAGGCAACCTTTAGGTAGAAATAAATCGTGCTATGGAATGGGCAATACAATTTGGTAATGACCTTAAATAAGTAAATAATAAATATATGGGGACAAATGACACAGATTCAGCTAGCCCCAAAGTAAGCAACCTTTTCAAGGCAACCTTAAGGTAAAAATAAATCGTGCTGTGGAATGTGCAATACAATTTGGTAATGACCTTAAATAAATAAATAATAAATATTTGGGGACAAATCACACAGATTAAGCTAGCCCCAAAGTAAGTAAGTTCGAAACTTGTGTTATGGGATACTAACTCAACGATACTATATTTTATAACAAATACTGTATATAGATAAACATCCACTTAACATTTTCTCTGATGAGAGGATGTTTATATCCAATTTCTATTTTTATCGGTCAATGAAAGACCTGAGCAGGGCCATAAATATGACTCAAGCTTGCTAAGTATTGTGGGAGGGGATTTACTTGATTTTTATTTATCAATAGTATTCATTGTTACAAAGTTTATAAGGGTGCTTACATTATTAGCATAAAGATCTTTGTTCTTAAGGCCCTGATCGGCGAGCAAATAAAACCGCGTTTTTATGACTCGGCGGTAAAGCTCGCCGGTGTATCACTGCAAAACCGGGGTTTTAAACACCAACGAGCCTGGCTCGCGGCTCGTCATGTTTGCTATATTTTTTACTCGGCTCGTCATGTAAAAACGAGATGGCGAGATAACACAAACCTTCAGACTTTGAACAAGACATGTTACCTCTCTCATTCAGGCAGACTGTTTTGCTCGCTAGTCGATCAGCATAACGAGCCGCGAGTATAACCGTTCTTTAACCGCGGTATAGGCTCGCGAGTCGCGTACGTCGATCAGGGCCTTAATTTTTTACTCTGGTCACCTCATTAATTACTAGAGTGCTTGTTTTCTTCCTGCAACTATTATTTAAAATTCAAATTACAAAATTTTATTCAGAGAATAGGTTTTCACACTTGTCTTATTTATGTATACTCTAAGGTTTTCACAAACACGTTCTCTTGTCAGAGTATACAGTAATAAATGATTTGTATAAATTAATCTACTCCATAAACTACTACCATTTCGGAAACAAAAGCAAAAATGACCACTGGTAAAAGAAATGGCGAACGAGAAAAACGGTTACGGCCTTTTTTGTCATTTCAAAATATATTGTACACTTTTTTTTTTTACATAAAATTTAAAACTATATCGGAATGTCAATAAATAGTGCCATTAATTTGTCTTAACATAAAATTAAATCTAAAATCTAAAATGCAAAATCGGTGAGCAGATCAACCTGCAAGGCAGCAACCGTTCTCGTGTATATTTTTTTTAATTTAATTTATTTCTGTCAGTTTTTACTAGTTTTTAGGGTTCCTTAGTACACTAACAACGAACCCTTATAGATTCGACACTCATCTGCTGTCTGTGGCCTAGCTCAGAGACTTATTTACCAAAATATGATAATATTATCAGCCATATCGTTTAATATGAAATAGTTTCGTGATATCACCGTTTTTTCTGCATATGGTACATCTACGCTAGGCTAGTCAACTTAGCCACCTGTCCTACACTTGATTCAAGCCGTCAAATTCATAACATTTGTAGTCAATGGTGTTATATTTAAAAAAAGATAGATTCATTTTGACAAAGTCATGTTAAAATATCAAAGGAAAAAATCATGTCGGATTTGTTATTTTAAAAAATCGTGTCTTGCTAGCCCTGCCTACTTAATAAGAAGTTAATTTTGTTACCCTAAGGTTGCCTTGAAAAGATTGCTATTAGCAATAAGGCCTCCTTGTTGCAATTACACTTCTCTGTTTTAAATATCCACTCTTCTCATTAAATCTTTCAATTTTCTAACCTGGAGTTATCTTGTCTCTTTTACTCTTGATATTTGAATCATTTCATCATAGCTAACCAATCTACACTAAGTAATATCATTGCTTGTTTATAAACTCACAATGGTAGGAAATTGCTATGGCATTTTATTTTTACTAGCATCACTAGATTGCTGAACGTCGTAAAACTTTAAAAAAAGCTGTAAAATAAGAAAACAAGTAATATTTCAGAATTCTGTATTTATAATACACTTGCTTTTCCCCGCGGCTTCGATCGCGGTTAATTGTATGACATAGATCTCGTTTGAGAACAAAACAACCCATAGCGTGACTTGTGGTGCCATCTGTTGGGCGACATCGCAATTGCAGCGCCACCCATAGTAGAAAAAATATTTTCCCATTGGAATGACATACTTTCACGGAATAAAAAGTAGCCTATGTTGGGCTTTGTACTCCTGACAATATGAATACAAATTTTCCTAATGATCACCTGCTTATTTAAGCCATGAATGAATAACAAACAAACTTACTTTCTCACTTATAATATTAGAATAATGAATAGTTTTTACCAATGAAAGAGTTAACCAGGGCCGTAATTATGATTACTTCCCTGGTTACAGTTATTATTATTTTATACCACAAAGGTGGCAAACAATAATACGGCCCGCTTGATGGTAAGCATCACCGTAGCCTATAGACGCTAAAGTATGTCATTCCAATGGGAAAATAATTTTTCTACTATAGAGGGCGCTGTATGAGATGGGCTATCGGCCAATAGATGGCGCCACTAGTTGCGCTATGGGATATTTTATTGTCAAACAAGATCTATGTCATAAAATTAACCGCGAGCGAAGCCGCAAAAAGCTTGTATTCTATATTTACAATATAAAGACGAAAGATTTGTATTTATGTTTGTAACAAATAAACTCAAAAACAAATAGACCTATTTCTAAAACTTTTTCACCTTAGGAAAAAACATTACCCCCATGTAACTTATGCTATTATTATATCTAAAAATATATATAGGGTTCCTTAATAAAGCCATGCAAAGCCGGGGCAGTCTGCTATATACAATAAAGTTGCCGATTTTATAAATAATTAATATTATAGTATCCAATTTTTTAAAATTTAATAACTTGATTACAAGATTCGTGACACCTGGCCAAACATGTTTTGTATTGACTGGCATTTAATTTTCTTTATTTTTAGAATATTTTGTCTGTTTGTCTGACCTATTTGTGCGGAGCAAAACTCATAAACTGTTGAGGTTTTTGAATAGAAAACACAAACAGTTGATATCATTGTGTAGTCAGCACAGCTTACTTTGGACTTTATAACAAGTATACAAAGTTTAAAATCTATTGAAGAATTCAGAATAAGAATTTACTACTTTACATTGGTTTATGCATTAACAGCCCAGTGGCACGTTAGTGACTCTACTTTCGGCGGTAGACGCGGGTTCGTTCCCTGCACGTGGCAAACATTTATTTACACGACGACATCCTAAATAATTAGGGATGGATTCGTCATTGGATAGACAGACCCCTAGAATTCCACTTACATACATATATAGGGACAATTCATACAGATTGAGCTAGCCCCAAAGTAAGTTCGAAACTTGTGTTATGGGATACTAACTCAACGATATTATATTTTATAACAAATACATATTATAGATAAACATCCAAGACCCGAGGCCAATCAGAAAACCCGGAACCCAAACAGACCGGGGATCGAACCCGGGACCTCCTGGGTGGCGGTCTGGCGTGGTAACCATTACGCCACGGAGGTCGTCAAACGCTCTTACGCTTACGCTTACCACATATTATTATACTCATAGCCAAAGAGACTTATCGCAAATATAAAAATATATTCCTATGGTGTTCTTTTTTTATACCACTAAGGTGGCAAATAAGTATACGGCCCGCCTGATGGTAAGCAGTCCCCGAAGCGTAGGGACGCTTGCAATACCGGAGGTATTACTCCCGCGTTGCCGTGTTCGGTTTTAGTTTGTGATTTTGGTCGGTTGCTGTGAATTCTATTAAAATATACCTCGTCTCCGTAATATTTATCATTTATTTTACAGTACATATCCTCTATCAATTTATTGTGTGTTTACTAACAGGAAAACTTTAAATATTCCAGGTTGTCGACATGCATGCCGTTAACGAAATCATATCCATTTTGGAGAAAATCAATATTACAAAAGAGCTGTTGGAGGTAAGATATTTATTCATTTATTAATGGCTGACCCGGTGAACTTTGTTCTGCCTTAGAGGCACTACCCTATCTTATACCCTATGTCCTTCTCCTGGTTTTAAGCTACCTCTCCACCAATTTTCAGCCGAATCGCTTCAGCCGTTCTTGAGTTATAAATAGTGTAACCAAATACTATAGAAGACTAATACCCACAGCTCTTGACGTTTCTCATACAATGACTTGGCAACATCCGTTCACCTCATGCCGCTAGGGGCGCTATAACATTTTGCATACAAAACGCACAGTTCACCTCATGCCGCTAGGGGCGCTATAACATTTTGCATACAAAAGTTTTGAAATCGTTCACCTCATGCCGCCCTCATGCCGTAGGGGCGCTAGTGTCGCGTCTTGCCCGAATTCTTCCGAAGCTTTGGGTATTACTCGTCTATAGTATTTGGTGTAACTAACACGACTTTCGACGATGTATAAATTTAAAAAATCTTGCATGTCCAAAATGTAAGAACCATTGTTGTTTTTATGGCAGACAAAGTTCGCAACGAAAAAAATGGTGCTGATATCCCGGTTTGACCATCCCAAGTTTGACAGCCCCGTGTGGCATGTTGGTGGATCCGATCCATGCTCGAAGAAATCTTTTATGTGAATGGCATTCGTGTTTCATCTCGAGTCTGTGTATTTTCTATGTGTTTGTGAGTCTGGCCAGTGAATCGTGTCACCAGCAATGTAAAGCAAAGTTGATAATGGTAACATTAAAAGTCCGCAAATACCGCAGCAATGTAAAGCTAACTAATTCGTAATACGTTTTTTGATCACTGCGGAAGCCATATTAAATGATTTATGTTATCTACCCCAGAGTTCTTTTTCTTTACATCATTTTATAAGATAATAGAAAAAAATACAGGTATCAAAATTCGTTTTAACATGTATTCAGAGGGTTGCCAAGTTAAGATTTTTCATTAGTCATTTGAAAAAAAGGGTTGCCATCTCAAGATTTTTTGCAATTGCCGCTGTTTTTGAGTGACATGATTCGATTGCCAGACTATATGTGTATATTCCGTCGTTGTCTGGTGCCCATAACACAAGAAGGTTGAGCCTAGCTTACTTTGGGACCAGGTGGCGCTGTGTGGATTGTGTAGATTAATTGATTAATTAATAAATAACAATTTCAGACCACCCGACTTGGCAAGCACGTAAATGAGCTACGCCGTAAGACCTCAGAGCCGAGCCTGGCGCGGCGGGCCAAGGTGCTCGTGAAAAGGTGGCGCGACCTCGTCATACCGACCGTCGCATCGCCAGGACACACTGGTAAATATCCTCATTATAACCGTATCCCACTAGTGGGGTATTTTCCCTTTAATCGAAGATGTTTACTTCGTGTTCTCGCGGCGGAGTTTTTTAATCAAAACCTAATTTTAAACTTCATATAATGTTTGACTGTACCTCCAAGTACAGTCAAGAGCATGACGACCTTTACCTATCGGACTTAGTACAGTCAACAAAGGAATTGACTGACCCCCCATTGTATATAATGATTAAAGATTTCTAAATATTGCGTGAAGGGATTTACTTGAAAATTTGTAATTACATAATACAACATGAATACTATTGATAAAGAAATTTTTAAGTAAATCCCTTCACGCAATATTTAGAAATCTTTAATCATATATACAAGGGGGGGTCAGTCAATTCCTTTGTTGACTGTACTATTCCTAAGTTCTATTTCATAAGATCCAAAATTGTACTGCAAGTGAATCAAATCAAATCAAATTCATTTATTCGCAGTAAATGTGGTAAAACAGGTAGGTACTATACATATAATTATATTATGCGCTCACATTTAGCTTTACGAAAGCATGCAAATTTACAATGTAATTATTGGCTTAATATTATTATTATAAATTATAAATTTTCTTAAACTGTAACTAAAGTAAATTAATTATATAAAATTGAATCATATAATTAATTTACTACAAATACAATCAAATTAATTATAATTTAATAAAAATAATAAAATTGATTAATTAGATAATTTATACATTATGTTTCAATTTTTTTAATTCATCAATACTGTAGACACAGTGCTCACAGAGCAGAACAAACAATTGATGCTTAAACGCTCGTAGAGGCAAGTGCCTTATGTTGAAAAGCTGATGGAACTATACAGCCCCAGGTATAAAGTCCTTCAAGCCGGATTTTCTTTTCGATCGTCTGAATTTAGCATACCGATCCTAGCGACCACGACCAAGTTTGGGTCCCGCGACCTCACTGCTTAGTATGCGTGCAAATTCCACGACAGTCGCGTGTCCGGTGAGCGTTACCATTAAAACAGTGCCGCGGGTCACGTGTCACAATCGCGCGGTTGCCCGAATCGAAATACTACTTTAATATCTAATTAAATTCGTCTTGAGTTCTAAGACAATTGTAAATCCAGCCGGATGTCAAAGAGCTTCACGGCTCTGTTAGTTGTCGGTAGTCCTAAGTTCGAGCAAGATTATTGGCATAGAATAAGTAATAATATCCCCCTTGTCAGTGTCAGTGACGACTAGTGATGGGCAGGAGAACATTTCCGTTCCGAGAACTTTCTTGGAACGAGAACATTCTGAAACATTCTCTTGAACGGAGAATTTATGAGAATTTACGGAAATTTAAGAGAATCTAAACCAAGTATGTAGACTTTTTAATTTTGACATAAAAATTTATGACTATGCATGTAATTTCAGTAGCTATGAATGCCATAGTGAAGATACATGTCAGGTAGGTAGTTATAATGACGTTACATTTGATTTTCTATATATGTATATAAAATTCAAAGTCCTGTCTGACTGACTGACTTAACTATATATCAACGCACAGCCCAAACCGCTGGGTCTAGAGATTCAAAATTTGGAATGTAGGTTCCTTACAATGTCTAGGGGTGTACTAAGAAAGAATTTTTCAATATTCCCATGGGAAAGCGAGATATACGCAAACGAAATTGCAAGGGTTTTACTGATCCGCTGGGTCTATTGATTCCAAATTTGGAATGTTGGTTCCTTACAACATCTAGGGGTGTACCAAGAAAGTATTTTTCAAAATTCCCACGGGAAAGCGAGATATACGCAAACGAAGTTGCGAGGGTATATCAACGCACAGCCCAAACCGCTGGGTCCAGAGATTCCAAATTTGGAACGTAGATTCCTTACAACATCTAGAAGTGTACCAAGAAAGGATTTTTTTAAATTCCTGTGGGAAAGCGAGATATACGCAAACGAAATTGCAAGGGTTTTACTGATCCGCTGGGTCTATTGATTCCAAATTTGGAATGCTGGTTCCTTACAACATCTAGGGGTGTACCAAGAAAGGATTTTTTGAAATTCCTATGGGAAAGCGAGAACGCAAATAAAGTTGCAACGGTTTTACTGATCCGCTGGGCCTATTGATTCCAAATTTGGAATGTAGGTTCCTTACAACATCTAGGGGTGTACTGAGAAATTATTTTTCAAAGTTCCCACGGGAAAGCGAGATATACGCAAACGAAGTTGCGAGGGTATATCAACGCACAGCCCAAACCGCTGGGCCTAGAGTACTCCAGAGATTGCAAATTTAGAATGTAGGTTTCATATGACGTCTAAGGGTGTACTGAGAAAGGATTTTTCAAAATTCCCACGGGAAAACGAGATATACGCAAACGAAGTTGCAATGATTTTACTGATCCGCTGGGTCCGCGAGAAATACAAGTTCAAACAAGTTCATTTGCGTATATCCATTTTCCCGTAGGAATTTTGAAAAATCCTTTCTTGTTGCACCCCCAGATGTCGTAAGGAACCTACATTCCAAATTTGGATCTCTAGACCCAGCGGTTTGGGCTGTGCGTTGATATACCCTCGCAACTTCGTTTGCGTATTTCACGCTTTCCTGTAGGAATTTTGAAAAATCCTTTCTTGGTACACCCCTAGATGTTGTAAGGAGCCAACATTCCAAATTTGGAATCAATAGACCCAGCGCGGATCAGTAAAACCCTTGCAATTTCGTTTGCGTATATCTCGCTTTCCCGTGGGAATTTTGAAAAATCATTTCTCAATACGCCCCTAGACGTTGTAAGAAACCTACATTCCAAATTTGGAATCTCTAGAGTACTCTAGACCCAGCTGTTTGGGCTGTGCGTTAACATATCCTCGCAACTTCGTTTGCGTATATCTCGCTTTCCCATGGGAATTTTGAAAAATCATTTCTCAGTACACCCCTAGATGTCGTAAGGAACCTACGTTCCAAATTTGGAATCTCTGGACCCAGCGGTTTGGGCTGTGCGTTGATATACCCTCGCAACTTCGTTTGCGTATATCTCGCTTTCCCGTGGGAATTTTGAAAAATCCTTTCTTGGTACATCCCTAGATGTTGTAAGGAACCAACATTCTAAATTTGGAATCAATAGACCCAGCGCGGATCAGTAAAACCCTTGCAATTTCGTTTGCGTATATCTCGCTTTCCCGTGGGAATTTTGAAAAATCATTTCTCAATACGCCCCTAGACGTTGTATGAAACCTACATTCCAAATTTGGAATCTCTAGAGTACTCTAGACCCAGCGGTTTGGGCTGTGCGTTAACATATCCTCGCAACTTCGTTTGCGTATATCTCGCTTTCCCATGGGAATTTTGAAAAATCATTTCTCAGTACACCCCTAGATGTCGTAAGGAACCTACGTTCCAAATTTGGAATCTCTGGACCCAGCGGTTTGGGCTGTGCGTTGATATACCCTCGCAACTTCGTTTGCGTATATCTCGCTTTCCCGTGGGAATTTTGAAAAATCCTTTCTTGGTACATCCCTAGATGTTGTAAGGAACCAACATTCCAAATTTGGAATCAATAGACCCAGCGCGGATCAGTAAAACCCTTGCAATTTCGTTTGCGTATATCTCGCTTTCCCGTGGGAATTTTGAAAAATCATTTCTCAATACGCCCCTAGACGTTGTATGAAACCTACATTCCAAATTTGGAATCTCTAGAGTACTCTAGACCCAGCGGTTTGGGCTGTGCCTTAACATATCCTCGCAATTTCGTTTGCGTATATCTCGCTTTCCCATGGGAATTTTGAAAAATAATTTCTCAGTACACCCCTAGATGTCGTAAGGAACCTACGTTCCAAATTTGGAATCTCTGGACCCAGCGGTTTGAGCTGTGCGTTGATATAACCTCGCAACTTCGTTTGCGTATATCTCGCTTTCCCGTGGGAATTTTGAAAAATCCTTTCTTGGTACATCCCTAGATGTTGTAAGGAACCTACATTCCAAATTTTGAATCTCTAGACCCAGCGGTTTGGGCTGTACGTTGATATATAGTTAAGTCAGTCAGTCAGACAGAACTTTGAATTTTATATATATAGAAAATCAAATATAACATCATTATAACTACCTACCTGACATGTATCTTCACGATGGCATTCATAGCTACTGAAATTACATGCATAGTCATCTATTTTTATGTCAAAATTAAAAAATCTACATACTTGGTTTAGATTCTCTTAAATTTCCGTAAATTCTCTCCTTTCCGAGAACGTTTCCTCAATGTTTCCACTAAGAGAACATTTCCGGAAATCGCCCATCACTAGTGACGACACAGTGCAGGGGATACGTTCATAGAGAATGTATGAAAGAATATTTTGCACTGTGCCGGTACTATATCGGAAATGTGACTTCACTGATATGTGTGAACCAGCCTTTAGTGAATGAATGTGTATACGTACGTGTGCGCATACGTGTGCGCGTGTGCAGACGACATTGGCTTATGTAGTAAATAGGTAATTATTTCACGCGCGTTGTATGGAGTGTCCGGGGTGTGTTATTGGCGAAGGCATAAGCGCCATTATGGTATGTTTGTGCAGGTTCAAACCGCTCGTCAGCAGAGCGGTCGGTGCGTCGTCATGGCGGCACACCGCTCACCTCGCCGGCTCTCTCCAGGGTAAATAATCTTATTATATAAAGTTGAAAAAAATCTGGAGTTTAAAAGATCATTTACAAAATTAGCTAGCTCAACCGGGGAAGTACCACTCTTTGAGAAAATATTGGCGTGAATAACCAATGCATTTTGTTTGGTATAGATGGTATAGATCCAAATTCCTTTTTACCCCTTTTCTTCCTATTACCACCTCGGTAGCAGGCAACATATTGGTAGCCTGCAGCGGGCAACACATTGGTAGCCTAGCTGTAGCTGGCAACACATTGGTAGCCTGTAGCTGGCAACACATTACTGATGTTCATAAGCAGCGGTGACCACACCTTTCGCAACCATAACCTAACCTTCCCGACGTAGTTGGAAGAGCATTCGGCCGGATTTCGAGGGGACGTGGTTTCCAATCACGCCTGGGGCAGGAAGGTTAAAATTTTCATTTAATAATATTTCCGAAATTATATATGTGTTACAGCAAGTGGTCAGCCCGGCAGTTCCTAGTCCACGTCCCCCCTCCAGGCCTGGTGAGTATTTATCAGCTATTTATATCATCACTAGCGAAACCCGCGCAACTTCGTTTGCGTGTATCCCGCTTTCCCGTGGGAATTTTGGAATGTATGATACTTTAAAACCTTCCCCTTGAATCACTCTATCAATTAAAAAAAACCGCATCAAAATCCGTTGCGTAGTTTTAAAGATTTAAGCATACAAAGGGACAAAGGGACAAAGGGACATAGGGACATAGGGACAGAAAAAGCGACTTTGTTTTATACTATGTAGTGATACTGCATGTAGATGTCCCGTCCATTGGGTTTATTGATTATCGATTGTAATATCATATAAATGATGTGCAATTTATTGCAATTACTTTCGCGACACTTAAGACTATTTGCCAAAAAAAATATAGTTTAAACTACAACTGATTATAATGTTGATATGTTTTGCAGCGTGGGGTGGTTACGAGTCAGATTCCCAGGACGTGATCCTAGTGGACGACGAGCCGCCGCCCGCTCCGCCACCCGCCACGCTGCACGCCCCGCTGCACGCGCCGCCCGCCGCGCCGCCCGCTCACCCGCTCAAACCGCACACACCGCGTAAGTACGATCAGAAACACTAAGAGAATAATTCTACCGCGTCTTTCCAACTCATGTCATTATCAGATAACTATTTATTTGTTAATTAATAACAATTGTCATAGCAAAAACAACTATTTAGTTACCAATACTAATTGCTTAATAAATATAAATTATATATTAAGTAATTATTAAAAAAATATTTAATAATCAAATTTTTTTGATAATAATGGAATCAAACCCAAATCATTTTATGAAAATCTAGAGCTGTGGTTCCGAACCTGGGGGTAATTACCCCCGCGGGGGTAAATCTGCTTTATATAGGGGTAACGAAGAACTTAATAATTAAGATATAATATCTAATAAAATGATGGGTCGCCACGCAGCATTTTTTTCTAGCTCTAGATCGCAGAAAAAATTACAGACGGCTGTCCAATTTGTGATTAATAAAGATATTTTTATTTGCTTGTATAGTTTGTAATGATAACATTGTAAGGTGGTCGGGGTAAAATCGGTTTTCCTAATAGGTCATAGGGGTAACAATATTGAAAAGGTTAGGAACCACTGATCTAGAGTGAGTGAATCCGCCGATATCAGCTACCATTTTGAGTTATTTAGAGTTTGTCCGACAGCTGTGAAACGGCCACAATCCCCCGCACCGCACGATGAGAAAAAGGCGAAGCGAGACAAAAAACCTAAGAAGAGAAGGTATGTAATATCGAACTATATTAGTAACGAGGCTAGACCTTTCGCATCATGAGGGCGCGGTTTTGAACCAAACATTTGTGGTTGTCTCAGGCAGGTTAAGCCTTTACTTCGGGATCATGTGACGCTGAATTGTGTAAAAATATATCAAATACTTGAAGCCTGAACAAGATTCCATTTTTAACATAGAACTACTTTTACTTGCTTTAATAAAACTATGAGGAGCAAAATTATTTTGCGGATAATCAGTTTAACATGAGACCCATAAAATACTACCAGTCGAAAATGTTTAAATAATTTGTGTCTAAAGGGGCTACAGTCGAGCCGGTTCCGGCGCGGAAGCGGCGACGGGCGGGCCGGCGTCGCCCCCGGCTGCGCCCGCGCCGTCGCCCGCCCCCTCCGCCGCCCCCGCGCCCGCCCCGCCCCCGCCCCCGGCGCCGGAGCCCGCCGCGTGGCCGGCGCGCAACGGCGCCGCGCACACGGAGCGGCGCCGGAACGGCTACCGGAGGGACGCCTCCAGTGTCGACCCCTACTCCGCGCTGGTGCATCGGATGCCGCCCGCCGGGGCTAAGAAGGTGTGTGCCAATGACAGGGTCAATACGTAGTGGAGTCAGTGTTGTATAATACGGATCTCGAGTCACAATTTGTTTATGTTATGATCAACAGATCACAAAAAAAAATTGGTCGTCAATTAATCTTTGGGACTGGTGCCAAAGATTAATTGACGGCCTCGAGGATAGCAGGACCATCGTTAGGATGATTTTTGGTTGCAACATTCAACATTCTAGTGGACACATGTGGCTCTAATAAACAAAAACCCTGTTTGGTAACAAAGAAAAGGGCGGAGCTGACAAAAATCCACTTACATCTCTTCAAAGATTTAAATTTTGTATTCTATTTTTTAAGGTGAAAACGACTCAGGAACTCCTAGAGGAGATCCAGAATCGGAAGGGCGGCAAGGCGGCCTCGCCGACGCCGCCCGGCTCGCCCGCCTCGCCCGACGTCATGCTCATAGAACCAGAAAGTAAGCACGCGACAATCATTTCATATTATCAACAAAAAATAAAAAGTAGGGGGAAGTTTTAGTTTATCTCTGTCGTGACACTTTCCAGCGGACACGGTGAAGGTGGAGTCCCCTCTCCGTAACGGCGGGGCGTCGCCGCCTTCGCGCGCGCCGACGCCCGAGGAGATGCTGCCGCTGGAGGACGAGCGCGAGCTGGTGGAGTGCACGTGCGCAGAGGACGCGCCCGACGAGCGCTGCCCGGCGGCGGCGGCGCGCGAGGTGCGGCCGCTGCACGTGCGCGCGCTGCACCACGCGCTGCTGCCCGGCGTCAACGGCACGCGCGCGCCCGCCGTGCCGCACAAGTTCGCCGTGCGCGCGCTCGCGGACGCCGAGCGACCCGACCTCTTCGCCAGCGTCGTGCCGCTCTACAAGTACTCCGACTACGCGGACGACCACTGCGTCAAGAACATGGACCGCGTGCCGCTCTGCACGCACCTGCCGTGGACGGAGTTCGCGCCGCCGCCGCCCGAGCTGCCGCCGCCGCCCAGCCCGCCCCCGCTGCGCCCCTACCCCCCCACGGAGGCCGACGAACCCGGCGCCGAGGCGAAGGTCAAGGCCGAGCCGCGGCCCGACTCGCCGCAGGAGCCCGCGCCCACGATAGAGGCCGAGATGGTGGGCGCGCCCGCGCTCGAGCCGAGCGAGCGGCTCAAGGCGCCGCTGCTCTCGGCCGAGGAGGAGACGCAGTTCGCGGCCGAGCCGCGCGCCGCGCTCGACGTGCAGGAGCAGTTCGCGCGCTCGCCGCAGGCGCACCGCACCGTCGAGCGGACGAAAGAGGGCGCCGCGCCGAGAGACGGCCGAGCGCTGTACGAGCAGTGCGAGCGCATTCGCTCGGCCATACCGTACGACTACGAGCAGCTGCGCGCCGCGCCGGTGGTGTCGCTGCCGGCGGCCGAGGCGGACGCGCAGGCGGCGCTGGAGACGGCGCTGGCCGAGCCGCCGGGCGAGCGCGACGAGCTGGGCCGCCCGCCGCGGCCTGCGCGCTTCGCCGAGTGGCACGAGTGCGCCCGGCTCGGCGCGCTGGTGGCGCTGCCCTACGTGGTGATCGACTGACGGCGCATGCGCCGCCCCGTGTGCCAAATCTCGCGCCGAGCGCGTCCCAAGTGTCCTTACGTTAGTTTTAAGGGAAGTTGTACATAGTGCCGGTTCGCGAGTGCTCGAATAAGTGCGGACCCGGACCCGGCGAGCGCCGAGCTCTTCGTTCGCGAGAGATTCATTTGTCGTATTTGTAGTGGAGTGTCGACCGATGTGTTGTAGTCATATATTTATTTTATGTCGTTCTAGGCGGAAACGAATTTTGTACGCGGTGGATCCTCTTGCGCGAGTTGTGATATTAAACGTATAGCGAGTGACCGGGCCTCGTGCGCGGCCGCCGGCCATTTTTGTATGGCCCTGCGGCGCGGCCGGCGGCCGGGCGGACAATCGACAGTGACTCATTTCCTACATTCAGACTCCGATCCACCCTTATTTGTATAGATGTTGATTCCGATAAAAGTAAGACAAAAAAAATCTCTAGACTGTTCTAATGAGTTATCTTGTTACCGATTGTGATTGATAAAAAGAAAAAATTAGGTAATTAATAATAATAGGAGATCCAATTGTATTACATACATATATATTGCTATATCAGTGAAATATCAATAAAGACTTAAGTGACTTGCAACGTACATACAAACGACCATTTATATGTTATGATTGTTCTCATAATATAGTTACACGAAATATATTTTCATTAGAAAACGACGCGGCGTGCGATCTGTGAATGGTTGTAAATAACTAAATTTATATGAACCAAAGCATTTTAGCTTTATTATCAGTAAATATATTGATTAACTCTGCAGCGTGGCGGAGTATACTCTATAGACCTTTGCTAGTAGGGAGACGATACCCTCAGGTCGTCAGAAGATCGCTTGGGAGATTGTAACCCAGCAGTGGGACAATATAATAAAGAAATATATTTTTTATTTTGCAAATTCAAAAATTATTATGCGCCACGAGTTGCCGCCACTTTGGCAAAAGGTTCCATCCCAATAATCCGCGTTGTCAAAAGCGTCTACGTCAAAAAAATCAGACACGAATCTAAAGGCGCTATGACACTTGACAGGTTTCTGGACCTGACGTCTCTGTGCTGCCGCCTAGTAGGTGTCATTTCAGATAACCCTCATTAATAAAAATTATAAAACGTGGATTAATATATTAATTAGGCCGAACACAATATTGGGCTACTGTAAAAAAAAATATAAGTTGCCAAAAATAATTTAATAATAGTGAAATTTTCCAAATTATTATTTACATAAAATTTAGTACAATCTAAAATCTTCGAAATTCTTCCAAATTACTATATGATTTTTTCTGTTTTGCGGCCAGTATTTGCTACGCATTTGTTTTTGTTTCCCCAATTGCTGATAAAATTTGCTTATCTGCTAGTTAAATTGAATTCTGATGGACAAGTCAGCAGAAATTTCAAGATATAAACAATAATTCAAGACATTGTGTTTCACATTCCAATCTACGATTCTTGCAGGGGTGTCTATAGACGTTGCTGCTTTACATCAAGTGACCCTGCTTGTTTGCCTCTAGCATAAAAGAATATTTAAATTAATCTTACCAACTCAAAAGGCAAAAAAATGATTCATTTAATAGTTTTGCGTGCGTCTGCGCAGTCTTATTATTCCCGTTATAATAATTGGTTTTCCTTAGTTGATACTAATAATTTTGTGAGTATCCGTTACTCATATTTTCATAATCTGTGAGTTCTTAATTTTTCTATCTTTATTTTACTTATTTTTCCTCTTTATAATATTATTATAGAATACTAAATAAAAATTATACAAATATAAATATTCAAACCAAAACTTTTGAAGTTTCATCCAAATTTAATGGCTTTAAATATGTTAAGAGCAAAGCAATTATTTGGATTTAGTTGTAAAAAAAATTGGACCATTCCATTATATAATGATCCGAATCAATCTATTAAAATATACGCTATCGTCCAAACCACATTTTTCGTACACATCTACCAATATTATTTTCTTGGGAAATCATAATAATACTGCGTGTGGGAAGATTGGTACGGAAAACTAAGTTTAAACAGTTTAAATAAAAAGTTTTGTATGTATATAGGAATTATAGATAGTCAATGGATACCAAACACAGATCGCAAGCGCATCGTAAAGTTGCAAGTAAGGCCGAGGTCAGAATAGCGTAATTTATGTAGTGTAATGCCGAATTTATCAGGTAAAAAAACTGAAATTTTATGTAAAAAAATAATCTGACTAATTAGCCAGTCCTAAAAAGTTGCTTGAGTGATAAATCGGAAAACAGACAGTTTCTGTCAAATTATATCATGATAATTTAAGGATTTTCTGTCTTAAACGCACAGATTTTCTGTCTAAAGCGGGTTGCAGACCAGAGCTAAGTTAGTTTCGAGTTAGTTTAACATACGTTACTCGTTGTGGTCTGCACCCAAGTTTGAAATATCATATCAGCCATGCAGACTAAGCTAAACTAAGTTAGCAATGACATATCTTAGCTCTTGGTCTGCAACCTGCTTAATTTTGACAGGAAACTGTCAGTTTTCTGTCAAATTATGTATAAAAATTTTCTGTTTTTGTATTTGTTTCTGGTTAACTTATTATTCATTATGAACTGATGATAACTGCCCCAAGTCTTCACAGACACTTAATTCATTTGTCGAAATGAACAAATATAATCTAAGCTGTCTTACTGCTGGGCAAAGGACTCCCTACTCCATAAATTCCTTATATTCATGGATATGAAGGGATTTGGACGTGAAAATCCCCCATGCTGGTCAAATGCTTGGTGGATGAGCAGTAGGCCAAAAAAAAAAATAGTTAAATAAGAAGTTATAAAAAAATTACTATTTAAATTACGCTATTCTACTGGTCTATGAGTGGTCGGAAAACTGCTTGAGTGTGACATAAGCTGGGCTAGGTATCTTCAAATTTGCTGCAAAATCCCATATCAGATAAATTGTCAATTTTTGTGTAAGGTTTATTGTTTTCACTAATTCCTCAAAAGTTATTGTAAAATATAATATATTGAGTTTCACAACATTTTAATGACGCATTATCATCAAATAAAAGAAATAGCATGAGATTTGAAACATTATCTCTAAAATTATTATGTGCAATATTATTATATTATCTATAAATAAAACTAAGCTATAACTAACTTATAAGGGATCAAAATACTGACAGCTTATCTGACAGATAACTTGAACTTTAAAATCAGCCCTATGCGATTCCTCAGAAGAATAATGTACTTTTTCAGGTAGTTTTCCAACCACAAACTGTAAAAGTAACTTAGGCTGGGATATGCTCTGGGACCCGTTTCATAAAACGATTTTTAAAATAACATTATTTAATATACATTGTTGATGAGTGAAATACTGTTAAACTAAATCTATTACTATTCTATTTCACGAAGACCATTTTTATATGAATGTTGTAATACATATGCACATTGTTAATGTGTGCGTGACCGATTTTACGAGCGTTTCCGAGGTTACGCACACTACACTAATGTGTATGTGAACGTCACAAAATTCGTAGCCTAAAATGCTAAAATCTGTATTACATTTTGCATCATTTTCTCTCAAACAACATTCAAGAAAGATACAATCGAGGAGCTGAGATTTTATACCCCATCCAAATACTGGCTATGGTTATCGTTGCATAATTGTATTCATTCCGACATGTTCAACAACGACAATTTAATAGTATGCACCATAGTCGATGGTATGCACAGACAGTGGTAGTCAACATTTGAGTCATTGCATATTGTCGACCCACACAATATAATTCATTCAGTTGTTCACTGCTGGTCATAGTCCTCCTATAAACGTTTCCAGTGTGACAGGGTGGAAGAGGTCGGCATTAACAATGTATATCAAACAATAATTTGGAAAATCTTTTCTGAAACATGTCCCTAACCGCGACGCGCAGTTCTTGTTTCAAGTGCGGCGCCGCGTAGTCCCCCGCGCCGGGACTTCAGTGGGTCTGTCTAAGTGCCAGTAAATGTGCCACAGCGTTATTGATATACGTGGCTTGTTTCTGTTTTAGTATAAGCCAAAGGCAACAAAAGAAAATTTGTTATGTTATTCAGACATATTTTTTTTCATAATATTTTTTGGTACTTAAAAATATAAAGTACAAAATAATAATAAACATTCTTGTACATTACTGTTGAAATATGATTTGGGTGTGAATGTGTGATGAATAAAAGATAAAATTTGTGGAGTGTATGTTGAAGGAAGTATGGAGTACGTCAGACCTATTATGTCCAATTCTAGACCATGTCCCCAAAGTAAAGATCATGACCCATAGGTGGTTCATTAAATAATAATAATCCCATATGCCCTATACACATGTACCCTCGTTTGTTTCGCGCATAGTGCTACATCGAACTCCAAACATGTTAGATCTTACAACGAAATGATTGAATGATGGTTCCATATAAAATTGTAGTTTTTTCGAAAGCAATTTATTTTTATTTTTAGAGAGGGGTGGTTATATGGGTTTTATTAATGTTTAATTGTTCAGCAACTTGACATTAGAGGGCTTAAATACCTCCAATATTGTCCTTCTCAAGACAGGTGCGAAAAGTTTTTGTACGGTTGGTCATGGATCAGTAAACTTTGGGAACCACCGGTTTAGACTTGTTATTTTCAAGCAAATAATTTTAATGTTATTATGAAAAATTTAATGATATCAAGTTATTGTTTTTTTTTATTCTTTTAAAAAAATCTAGATCTTTTAGATTACTTAGTTGCGTCCAGAATTGTTATGAGAAATCTTAGAAATGGAGCCATTTGAAATAGGTATAACATATTTATATCAAAGTTCATTAAAAAAACTGTGTAGACAACGTTTCATACCAAATTAAGTTTTATTTGAAATGCTTTCGTATTTTAAAACGTTTATTCTCAAATGTAATGATTCGCAATTTAAATGATGATAGTACATATTATGATTATTTTTAATATTTGTCAACAAATTAAACAGGTATCCAGATCCGACAATATGATAAATATTGTATGAGGACGAGTAAATCCTTTCGTCTTTACTTACATAGTATAAAATGAAATGAAATGTCTGTCCCTAGTATGCTTTATTATTATTAATTAATTAATTAAAATGATGGACTACGCAACGGATGTGATGAGTTTTTTTTAATAGATAGAATGATTCAAGAGAAAGGAGAAATTAACACGGGAAAGCGGTATATACGCAATGATATTTATATGATAATTTTAATAAATAGTCCATATTGTATTGTATGCAATTACAAAGTTAACATAACGACATAGAGTAAGTAATAACCAGTGTTAGTATGGCCACTCTCCGCCACGCACCGAATCGCTTTACCTTACCCCAAGCGGGTATCTAAGCGGGTGCAATCCCAAAGGTGTGCGCTAGTGAACGAATGGGTATACGTGGGTGTGTGCACAGACGACATAGGCCCATGTAGTCGAAATAGGTTCTATGGAGTGTCCGGGGGTGTGCTTGCATTATTAGAATAAAATTAATTCTGGATATCTCTTTTATTCGTTGACTGTAAAGTCTATAATGGAACTTGAGTAATCAGAAAAATGTCATGTGCCATTTCTAAGAATTTTCAATATATTTTTTTTTTGTTTCATTTGCTAGTTCTTTTTTATATATTTCAGTTAATAATTATCGTTAAAAAGACAGATCCACTGAACGAGGCGCAGAACCAAAAGGCCTTAAGCGTATTGTGCGGGCGAAGTCGTGCGTTGAGCTTGTATAGTCTAGAGAGACGGTTATTAACCCGACTGCCTTCATGGACTCGATCCAAACATTTTGGTAAAATATAAAAGCAAAATATATGTGTTTTTATTACGATTTACATGTTTTATTTATACTCATTTTAATGCCCGGTACAGACTGCTGTAATGCGTGTAAAGTAACCGAATTTCAATAGTGTAGACGCCTTGCGCGCACGCACAGTGCACGAACCGAGCATTCCGTGCTCTGTGCGTGCGCGCAAGGCGTCTCGTCTCGACGAAAGACGAAAAGACTATCTACTAAATCCTTAGAGATGTAGGGCACAACGGATAATCCGCTCAAATCGGAGCAGCCCGTCGGGAAGCACCTCCACCTTACAGAAGATCGTAGCCAAACACACATTGGTCTCGGCCATGTTGTGTTCCTACGGTGAGTAATCTGCGTGAGTAATACCCTCGGTATTGCAAGCGTCTATAGGCTACGGTGATGCTTACCATCAGGCGGGCCGTATGCTTGTTTGCCTCATTTGTGGTAAAAAAAAAAATCCTACTTTCATGTTACATTGTATCGTTACAACAGTCTTTCCAGCATAAGGGTCAATCCGCAACTTAACATGCCAATTCACCCTAACAGCACAGATACAATTCACCCTTATCTGTGCTGTGCATTACGTTGTGGAGATAGGGGTGAATTTGCTATGTTAAGTTACGCCGATTCCCCTGAGATGTCAATAAGTATCGTTGCTTGTCAATCTGAGGTCGCCATTGTTGGTCCTTCACAATGACAGCGGTGGGACGCTTCGATTCTGCGCTTTTCGGAGGCAAGAAATTTTTTGTTTTGAAAGTGGTAGGTAAGTAAAATAAAAATCCCAAATGATCAGTTAATATTTTTATTATTTCAATCTTTTATACAATTAACGCATTAAAGCATTTTCCGCTTAAATAATAATAATGGCACTTTGTTAGTTCGATGCGTTACAAAATTTTCAACTGAATAACAGTTTTCCATATAATATCAAAATTGTATTGAGATTCATACATTTATAGTTATTTCCAATATTAAAAATTATCAATTATGTACAGTTAGTTACAAAAATAAGTAGGTGTACTACTGACTGTACCAAAGAGCGAAATAATTTTACCTTAGACCTTGCTTCGCCACTTGTACGATTAGTTTTTACCATCGAGCACATAACGCAAAAAAGTGTCAATTCCAAAATCCATACAATCTTAAAACTGTCAAGAAATGGCACTTTATTTGAGGTATCGATGCGACGATTCAATACATTTACAAGCAAGACAAGTTTAGTAATAGTGAAGCAGGCTAATAATCTTTTGAGCTGTCTTTTCCAAAAGACAATTTTTAATTAATCTTTCTAATATGTAAAGATTAAAAAATTATGAAATTTAATATTTAGTGGTCTAACAATGATGTGTGGACAAGAATTTTTTGTCTTCCATAGAAGACAGAACTTCAATATGATTTTATTCACGTTAGTCAAAATTATCTTGTGCTTTCTTGTTCTCCTATACTTCTTTAAAAGTATTGGGACTGTAAAAGTTCGGAATGCACTAAAAACTTCGCTTGCATTAACCCTGAGTAGCTTTTCGATCAGAGGTATGCAAGAAAGTTGAGCGGATATAACTAGGAAAATGAAGAGATTGGTGGATTTTTTTCTTCCTAGTTCGTTCGTGAAAACCAACATTACAACCAGTTTCTGATCCGCATTTTAATTTTAATTCTACATTAATTCCCAAGCCAAAGTAAAGAAAAAATCTTTACTTTGACAGTGAGCTATATTTTAATTAGTTATTAACTTAAAAAAAGATGGGTTTCAGAAACTGGGTTTAAACAATTGTTTTTTAACTTTATCATTAAATTTCTTCTTCTACAGCCTGTTTGGGTGGCAACCCCAATGCTGATTTTAGGCCTCATAAGTTTAATATTGTCTAAATACATTGTTCGTTTATGGATTTTTTGTCATTCACCTTGACGGTTTGCGCGTTTTAATCACAACATACAAACATACTTTTTCTTATAACAATAATTATGACTGTATAAATATTATTTTGGTTACGAATTTCGTAAATTATTGCAATTTTATCAATTGAAGCAGTTTCTCCGTACTTTTATTACTATTCGGCGTTACAAGAAATATTAAATAGCAGGCGTGGACAATTTTTTTTTTGTCTTCTATAGAAGACATTGGTAGCTACTCAAATGTTAAAAAAAATACAAAAAGTAATAAAACAATTATTTGCACTCTATACCTAATAAAAAAACTACGTAATTGTTTCTAAATAATAATTTGTTTAGATACTCCGCCACGCTTCTATTCGGCGTTACAATCATTTATTTACAACAAGTCGATAAAATGCCAAAAGTAATTGTCAATAATTACGAAATTCATATATTATATTTTTAGTAAACTACATTTTACAAGATAACGCATGGCATAGCGCAGCAGAGCGGGAGGCAGATAGGTACAGCTGTCTTCTTCTCGGAGTGCTTCTCCTTGCTGCGGGAGCCTGCTTCGTACTCGTACATACCGCGACCCGATGCGTACGCGCCGCCACCTTGCATTGCCTGAGGGAAGATTATTAAATTAAATATACAAAATATTCAATTTAACGGTGAAATGCAGTGGCTTTTAAAGTAAATCATACATCAAATATAAGTTTAATATTGTAGCTAAAACCCAATTTTATGGCTGATAAATTCTTAATATTTACTAAACAGAAAACATCCAAACTAAGACTATACATGCACACAAATGTTTGTCTTGTACGGGATTCGACCCTTGGGATATAGCCACTGCTAGCCACTCGACCACCGGCGCCTGTCAATTTAACTTGCAGAATTATAAAATCTTTTTTTAATACTCACACTGGCTTGATAACCGGCCCCTTCCTTTTTAACGAAGGGTGTATGCCCAGGAGGGTAGTACACTGCTGGGCCCGATACGTTCTTG
The DNA here is from genome assembly GCA_905163395.2 of Endotricha flammealis. NCBI lineage: Eukaryota > Metazoa > Arthropoda > Insecta > Lepidoptera > Pyralidae > Endotricha > Endotricha flammealis. Next base: position 1,923,664 of record LR990878.1, read on the forward strand.
GAACTGCCGACAGGGGGCGCTGGCTTTGCTGCAGTGTTGTTGGCTTGTGTGGAACTCTCGTGAGTCACTTCTACTTTACGACGGGTCAGGCCTTCTGGTTGTGTCGGGAATTTCTGTAAGATATAAGATTTTTGGTTTTGTGCAATAATTAAGTCGTCTTATAATTTCTTTCAAAAAATTGCTTGACCTTCGGCGCCGCCGCCCCTTTCTGTGGCTATTCAAATTCAAATTCTAAATGGCTAAATATTGCAAAATAACTTACAGCTTCTGGGAAGTCAGCCAGCAGGTCGTCCAGGCGCTTGGGGGGCTGCTGGTTGCCAGGAGACGGCGTGGTGGGGCGGGGGAAGGGCGCTGTGCCCCCACCGGGGGAGGGGGGATAGCGCTGCGTCGTGTTGTGCGACGAGTAGGTCGTCTCGCTGAATTTGTATGATGAGGGACCCTATAATAAAATAGGTTGTAAGATAAATCGGGTCACCAATAGACTGCATTGTTCATAGTAAGGATGCCTTGGTATATTGTGGAGTAAATAAAACTGAAGCCTGAAGTCTTAAACACTGAAGTTTATTGTATTACTAACTATAAAAAAAAATTTTATAAAAAAAAAATAAACCGACTTCAAAAATTAATTTAAATACCCACGCCCCGACGCGATCACCCGTACTCGTCGTAAACAGCCTTCCATTCATGCATGTGACCTAGGTAATATTTCGTTTGGTTGGCACCGACTTCAATTAGAACAGTAGGTACCTAGCACATGAAATTATATATTATTTAAATTAATTTTTGAAGTCGGTTTATTTTTTTTTTATAAAAATTTTTTATTTAATACTTTTTAGTGCATTTTATACAGCGGTTTTTTAGAAGTCTGATAGAAACAGTAAACCCTGGTATGTCTGTATAAGTACTGTCTGTTTGTTTGTACACATCACTTTTAGCTCACTTTTTAGCAGTCCTTTTCGAATACTATGTCGAGCCTCGCTCGCTTCGCTCGCTCGGCTGTTGATAAATAATCACAAGTCTAACCTAACCTAACCAAAAGTTCCCATATGACAATTTGACAGATTCGATATACCGGCAGATCTCGATCGGCCGGATTGACTGATCTGCATACAAGACGACATATATAAGCTATTCGTATTAACTACTATTAACATTGATACGAATTGTGACTATGTGTAACATTATAACTTGAGAAGGCCTACTCTCTGAATAAGCGATTTCACTTTCATAATACACTATACTGCAATTCATGGTGTGAAGCAACCTTTTCCTCTTCGGTGCTAATAGCTGGTGCTTGAGTGTCAATTTTATGGTATAGTGAGCCTCCTAATATCGTCACTCAAGAGTCACTTGTTTACACGTGTTCCCATCATGATAATCAACGGTCTAATATATACCTACAATATTTAAAGAATTATCCTCTAACTCCTATCCGTTTAGGAGTTGTACCTTCCATTATCACCTCACCAACATGGGATGATGACTCCAGACTTAAATACATGAATAGCTAACGAAAACATAAGTAACGCGTTGTACGTGCCTACCAAATTTAAGGAGTGCCCTCGATTTACCTGGGATCCCATCATCAGATCCTGATTTGGTGACAAGTTATGATGGAAAAAAAAACAAATGGTCTAATCTAATACATACCTACAATACTTAAAGAATCATCCTCTAACTCCTATCCGTTTAGGAGTTGTACCTTCCATCATCACCTCACCAACATGGGATGATGACTTCCAGACGTAAAAACATGAATAACTTACGAAAACATAAGTAACGCGTTGTACGTGCCTATAAAATCTGAGGGTTGCCCTCGATTTGGCTGGGATCCCATCATCAGATCCTGACTTGGTGACAATGGGACCAACTTGGGAGTATGCACTTTCGAATAAAAAAAGAATTTTGAAAATCGGTCAAGAATAGACGGAGTAATCGGCGGACATACAAAAAAAAAAATATATACAATGAAACATAGAACCTCCTCCTTTTTTGAAGTCGGTTAAAAAACAATACTACTTCCGAACGCGACAAGTAATCGGGGGGACTGAGGAATACTTTTCGCGCCCTGCGTCTTACGACAACGAACAATAGGTGCACTGTGCACTTCAAATAATACAAAGAAATCATTATGTGTGTCACTACAACATTATGAAAATACAAAAAGGTGAACTGTAAAAAAATATTTTTAACTCACATCAGTGTGTTTAAAAAAATCTGAATCTTTCTACTCATTTAAGAATAATGTTGGTGAATTTTGTCGCCTAGCTTTACATTTGCTGAAAGAAAATTTTCTTTAATCTTTCTTCAGGGTGTCTTGACTCAGAGACTGTATCGTGGTCGGAACATGAATACGTTGCTTTGAAATTACATGACATTGGCTAATTGCACTGAACAAGTACAAGAATGCAGAAGATATAACAAAAAAAAAAACAATCTATATAACTTACGTATGGGCCAGGTCCGTCGTGAGCGTCCCGGGGCGGCGAGGGAACCAGCTTGGTCTCGTTGGCGGGCCGCGGGTACAACATGCGTTCGTTTGTATGCTCTGCAATTATTTTACAAAATAACCTATACCACAGGATATATATAATATACATACATCTGTGACCTTATACTCTATCTTATATATACATGTTTTTTATAAATTAAATTGTTGGTTGTAAGCGGTGATTGTGTGTTTTTCGATCATTAAAATTTTGTAGATAATATAGGTAACTTTTGTTTTGTATTTTCTCAGAAAGTGAATTATTTAAATGTATGATTCTAATGAGAAAATAAAATGATTTTGAACCGTGTGTACGGGGAAGTAGAGAGGGTAAATTTACTCAACTTCTACTGTTAGGCACAGAACAGACGGTGAAACGCAACTGCATTGATACTAACTTCTAGTTACTTTAGAGTTTCATTTGAGTTTCTGCCATTTTGAAACCGGTTTGAAACGCATTGCGAATCAGTTGCATTGAAAACTCGTGTTTGGGTTTCATCGGTTCGGCGTCTTTTTCCGTACTTATTTGATGATTTCTTATTTACGTTTTAGTACAATTTAGATTGCGGTGTATATGGAAAACGATTAAAACTGTATTGTAATAGAAATGATTACAACTTTCTAAGTATGTAGAATGTCAAAAAGGTGGGATTCTTCCGAGTTTTGGTAAACTGACCATCGCTGGTGGTAACGTGGCGGTACTCGCGCAGATGGGAGTTGCAGTGCGAGCAGTACTGGCAGCCCAAAGATGGAGACGGCGCCGGCGCAGGCTTCGACACTATGCTGCTCCTGGATACACAGGAATAATATGGTTTAATAAATCAAAGCTTCTATTGCCTTTGCCTAAGTGTACTATCCTACTAATATTATAAAGACGAAAGTTATGTGTAGGTTTGTTATTCTTCACGGTCATAGGGCTACTCCAATTTTTATGATATTTGGTATGTAGGTAGCTGATACCTTGGATTAACACATAGGGTACTTTTTATCCCGAAAAACACGCGATTTCCGTAGGATTTCATCAAAAGACTGACATAGATGGCGCTGCTGTGTATAAATAAATACACGCAAACGAAGTGGCGCTGGTTTCACTAGTAATCAATATCAAATATAATCATCCCACTGCTGGGACACGGGTCTCCTTTCAATCGAAGGGGATTAGAGAGTACTCTGCCACGCTGCTCCAAAGCGGATTAGCAGAGGCCTATCTTTTTCAAGTCGCCTCAAGACCACCTCAAGGTGAAATCCTGTTGTTTTCGTTCCCGAACTGATGTTCGGCCAGGTTATAAAATACCGTACACCAAATTTCAAGGAAAACTTACCACCAGGCGGACCGTATGCTTGTTTGCCAACTTTGTGGTATAAAAAAATCTACCGAGCTGTTCTTGCGTGAAAGAGTAACAATGTTATTACTAGTGAAACCCGCGCAACTTCGTTTGCGTGTATTTCTTTATGCACAGCAGCGCCATCTATATCAGACTTTTGACTAAATCCTACGGGAATCGGGTACTTTTCGAGATAAAAGTACACTATGTGTTTTCAAGGTATCAGCTGCCTACATACTAAATGTCATAAATATTGACTCAGCCATTTGAGCGTGAAGAAGTAACAAACATACACATAACTTTCGCTTTTATAATATTAGTAGGATTAGTAAGGATATGGAGGAAGGGTTCGGATGTGAAAATCAACCAAGCTTGTCCAAATTACTCAAAAATTTCTTGCTTATTAATTTTTTAGATTAGATTAGATCAACTTTATTTACATAAAACATGGTGATTACCTACAATAGTTCTCACAAAATGGTTAAAGGAACGCATGTTTTTTTAATTAATTTAATTAGTTTTTTAGATTGGAAAACCTTTTTTTAATTTAATTAGTTTTTTAGATTGGAAAATCTTTTTTTAATTTAATTAGTTCTCTAGATTCGAAAAACCTTTATTGAAATACTTACTCCTCGCGTAGGTTCTCGCTGGTGCTGATGTAAGCGCGCTTGCTTTCAGGGGTGGTGGGGATGGGCACGGTGGTGGGGTCCTGGTCTGCGGGCACCTCGTACGTGTACGTCTTCACAGTCGTCGTCACTTTGTTCATGGGGGTGCTTGACCGGGATAGCTGGAAAAAAACTGACGCTTTCATACAAAGTTATGAAGTATGTACAAAAACAGGATTCAAGTTGAAATAAGATAATAACATTTTTTTATGCCACAAAGTTGGCAAACAAGCATACGGCCCGCCTGATGGTAAGCATCACCGTAGCCAGACGCTTGCAATACCGGCGGTATCACTCACGCGTTGCCAACCCTCCCAACCCCTCAAGTGGAGCTCTGGAGACCTTACTCACCGTAGGAACACAGCATGGCCGAGACCAATGCTATTTGGCTACGATCTTCTGTAAGGTGGAGGTCTTTCCCCAGACGGGCTGCTCCGATTTGAGCGGATTATCCGCTGTGCCCTACCTCTCTTAACATTGTTTTTATGTCATATTACAGGCATATATCTTTCCGAAATGGTAGAGAAAGTAGAGAATATGTCTGTGAAAACCTACTCATAAAAGTTTTTATTTGCAAACAATAAAGCGTTCCACCTGATGGTAAGTGGTTACCACTGCATATGAACATCATTAACACCAGCGCTACCAAATACGTTGCACTTGTCTTTGAAGTTGTATGCTTTCTCATTCCCATTCAGAGTTGGTCATAACAATAAAAAAGATAAGAATGGTACCGTAGATGTGGTATGATGACAGTTGTGGCAGACCGCTGAAGGCGGCGGCGGCGGGGACAGCTGGGCGGGGAGCAGTCGTGACTCTGCGCAGAAGAAGAAAAATCATGACAATTTAAAATATTAAAAATGAATAAAAGTAATACAATGGTGCTAATTCTGTTGTACATATAACAAGACTGAACTAATTTTGACAGGACTAGAAGTGTTGCTATCCTTGTCACTAATTGTAAACCAAGGAAGGAGAACACCTTTGGCCCTGTCAAAATTCGTTTAGCCTAGTTAAATGTACAACAGAATTAGCACCAATAATACACATATTTGTTATTTATAGACTTAGGAAAAATAATAAAAGAGAAAAATAGATAAATTTGAAAAAAAAATATCTTCAGTATTTTCCTAGCTACGTATTTTTTTTTTAATAAAAAAAGTATACCTACTTGGAAAATATATTTATTTATATATTTTTTAAATAAATAGGTAGGTATAGAAAAGAAATTAAAAAAGTGCAATAAAAAATAACATATGAAAAATCTATTTTTTTTTACATAAATTTATTTTTTCTATATTTCATTTACAAGTTTATTTATTAGTTTTGCATAGCGACATTATATTTAACAATGTCTCTATGCATGGATATTGGAAAATTTACTTTACCTGTCTTCTCCTCACGGAACACCTCTTGGCGCAACTCTTGGGCGCGTGTGATGCTGGGCGGTGGAGGAGGGCTGGAACCCCATGAAGACGTCTCCATGCGTTCCTCTCGTTTCAGGGTCGAGTACCCACTTGATGGGGCCTTCACTGGGGTCCTAGAATGAGGGTTTCAGAAATCTATAAAAGATATATCTATATCTATACTAATATTATAAAGAGGAAAGATTTGATTGTTTGTTTATTTACATTAGGCTCCGAAACTACTAAATCGATTTCAAAAATTCTTTCACCAGTAGAAAGCTACATTATCAAGGAGTGACATAGGCTTATATAATAATAATAATAATTTATTTTATTTTCAGACAATTTGAGTCCATAATGGTGTTAGTTACCTATACTTAATAGCTATGTTAGTAAAAATATATAAATTTCAATTTATAATATGTCATAGTAACAGAATAAAAATTTTCTTTTTAAATAAAATAAAATCAATTAAAAATAAATAACGAGTAATAATAATAAATGTCATATTTAATAAATTATAGCTTTTCCCGAAATTCGATGTGGTTCCCACGGGAACGGGTCCGGAACTTCACGCGGACGAACTCGCGGGCAAAAAAGGTTGTATATTATAAAGAGGAGGATTTGTATTTTTGTTAGTAACGAATAAACTACTGGACCGATTTCAAAAATTCTTTCACCGTTGGGAAGCTACTCTATCCCCGGGTGTCATAGGCTATAATTTATTTTCAAAAAAATAAAAAATCCCTACTAATGCCCGTGCAAAGCCGGTGCGAGGCGCTAGTTAGTATGTGGATTGCTTATGTTTTAGATAATAAATTGTTTATTTCACAGGTAAATTAACTGGAACTTACACTAGATAGAAAAAAAGGAATTGGGCTTCCGAACCTCTGACCAACGCATCGCCGATATTTTTGGAGACGGTGGTATTTCTAGCTAAGCTGAACTGTTTCATGATTTTGTCCTAAAAAATGTTACTTACGGTCTCTTGTAGTCAAAGGACGAAGTTTCGGCGGTGTCTGAAGTGTACCCACCTGAAAAATAGGACATGAATTTAAAATTAAAATTAAGGACATTGCCAATCGCCTGCGTGAAACCACAGGTGACCCAAAGACTTGCGGTTACTTCGATCAACGCATTTATACCATATTTGATATTAAATAACAATAATACGAAAAAAAATTAACGCAACGCAAGTTTATGAATAATGTCCAGTCTACACTTATTTTATGCGGCTATCATATTGCCATTCGGCGAGGTCATTTTGGACATTGCCACATGCTTACAAATTATGATGTCGTTTTGATATCAACTTGACACTGGACTATTTCGTATTATGCTCTCCGAAATACCATTTAAAACCATGTCAACTTGGAATCAACATCAACATCATATTGACATCAAAACGACATTATCTTTTGTAAGCATAATTGCGCCTCAGGAACTGCCTTTTTAATATTCGTTTTTAGTTTAATTTTTATAGTTCTCGTTGTTTTTTTATTAAACAATAAAATGCGTTAAAAAAATATATTTGGTTTTCTTACGCCACTAGATCATTTAATAAATAATACGTACTCTTGTACAGCTGTCTCTCCTGATCCCTCTGGAGGTCGTCAAGAAGGGAGTCCAGCTCTTCTACGTTCTGCGTGAGGTCTCGCGTCACTTTTGAAGATTTCACCTTGGAGTAGCCTAAAAAAAATTGCAAGCCATTTATTAGGTACCTTTGAAATAAGCTGTAAGTAGGTTATTTATTTAAAGGGGCCAAGAAATAACAAACCCCAATTTTTTTTAAGTGAAAACTTCTTTAGCGGCTCTTGGCACTTTTTTTAGATGGGTAAAAAATGTTAAACTCGCGTCAGATCCGTAGCCTGATCGAAAATGCGTGATTCCCTAACCATTCCAAAATATTCAAAAATGCACAACTTTGATGTTTAAGTTTTCACTTCTGCCGGTACTCCCGGAGTGCAGTCCGTCCTTTTTTTTAGTTTCCGGGTGTCACAGTCGAAAATAAGATTGGAAATCTGTACGGGAAACCTACAAAATAAAATAAAATTGCCATGCCAAATAAGTACCTAAATAATTTTAAATCTTGCTACTCCGTTTAATATCTTTCTGGCAACACTATTTGTGAATTTCAATGTAGGTAAAAATTCTCGTATTAAAAATTTAAATAAAATAAAACCTAATATAAAAATACAAAAGACGTTGAATTTTTTCTGAGTTACCTGGTGTGGAGTTGACGCTCTCATAGTTATAAGTCCTGGTTCCCGTGGTTCCATTGAGCGCTGGAAGATCACGATCCTCCCTCTCATAGTAATAAGAGTTGCTCTCAGATTTGGGTACGGGATGAGCTGGTATCGTGTACTCCTGGAAGATAGAATTATCGTGAGTTTCTCGGTTAATATATTTGAGGACCTCAGTGGCTATATGGGTACAATGCCGGCCCGCCACCCAGGAGGTCCCAGGTTCGAATCCCGGTCGGGTCATGATGGAAAACGAACTTTTTCTGATTGACCTGGGTCTTGGATGTTTTTCTATATATGTATTTGTTATCAAAAAATATAGTATCGTTAAGTGAGTATACTTCTGGTGTCAATGTTTCCATTCCAAGTCACCTAACGGCCGCTGATTTGACGACATCGTGAATAAGTAGTAATAGAATTACCTCAACAGTGTGCAAATCCTTCCTATCATATTTCCCTGAAGGATGTTTCTCCTCCTTATATTCGTAGTGGTACTCTCTGTGTCCGCCCCCACTCCCACGACCCAGGGAGTCCAGCTTGCTGCCTTTAGGGATCAGGTCGGATTTAATCATATCTGGAAGGAGATAACATAGAAATGTGGATTTGTAAAGAAGTTAGTTACAATGTCGACCGAAAGATGGCGCTAGTTGTCTTGTCTTCATTGAAAAGTTTTTGAAAAATTGTTTTTTTTTTTTAATTATTTATTTATAAAACGTTACATTTGGTTAAACAAAATGAATATCAGCGCAACAAAAACAATTTTGTTTTACTGTACGCTGTATTATAAAAATATTGAATTTAATGTGGGTACAACATGCAATGCAATGCACCTTAACAATAAAAATAGGTACGTAAAATGTGATGTCGAAGGTCGATAAGTACAAATTTTAATACGAGAAAAATAGGGTTTGACTGGCAGATAAGTTCCAGATATAATATTAGAATTTAATCGTGTCTGAAATCAGATTACAGTACATAGAAAAATTGAAAATGTTACGTATGATTTTGGGTTTGTAAAGAAATTAGTTTCATAGTCCACCAACAGATGGCACTGGGCTGTCTTCATTGTTATATTTTTGAAAATATTTACAACCGTGATGTCTGTAAATACAAATATCATCTTTGGCCGATTTCACGGACAGTTAAGTGAGAATGTGAAGTGACTTTAATACGCTAATGAGCAGCTTTAGGTATTTTATAGCTTTCCTAAACACTCGATAGATGGCGCAGCCTGGCACTTTTGGTAATAAAAGAGTGGGTGGGTGGAGTGACCTTTTTGCTACAATGTTCATACAATACAAAAAAACTTCAATCAATGCATTTCATTTGTAGTGCGATGCGCGTTCGGAAACGGTCGCGTACATTGCATTGACATTAGACTCGAATTTTAATTCGCGAGACGCGCGGCTTGGCCGCTGCCCGCTACCGCGGCTATGGGTTCCGAACAACTCATAGCCAACGAACTGTTGGCGTTCATCCAGCACGCTATCGACACCATGGACGAGGTTAGCATCTTGCAGATCTGCAAGTCAAACTTCAAGGAAGACGAAATTTGTAGTGGCAAGGAGCTGCTCTACAAGGTGCTCGGCAAAGCCGACCGTATGCCGTCCCGGCGAAGGGATGAAAAAGGCGAGAGGAGCCTTCAAGATATAATATCATTATTGAAGGTCACCGATCCGGACGACGTGCCTGCTTTTGTGGCGAAGGAGCTGCATCGGCTGCCCCCCGTCACTTTCGACCACGTCGACGTCACCAGGCTGCTCAAGGACATCACTGCCCTGAAAGCCAGTCAGGCCGAGATGGAGTTTAGGTTGGCAACTTCGGAAACTACCATCAAGGAGCTACGTGCCGAATTATTATCATTAAAAAGTAATAATTCGGTAAGTAGGTCAGACGAGTTTGCTAACGTAAACATGCGTCGCGGAGCGCACAATGCGACCTTAGGCAGTTCTGCGTCAGCGGAATTCGACCGCTCGCCGCCAGCCGCTGTCGTAAGGTGCGACGAACTACGTCCCGCCGCCCGCTCCACCGCGCCGGAGCTGACATCCAGCGTACGTTCGTCGACTCCTCAACGTCCATACGCTGCAATTGCCGCTGCTAAACCATCGCAGCAGCCATCTCAAGAGGGGAAGAAGCTGGGTCCTAGTCAACGGGTCCAACGTAAGGCTGTTCCAAAGAAGAACCAGTGCGACGAGGAGGGCTTCACCAAGGTGGAAAAGAAGAAAAGGAAGCCCACCAGTCGCAACCAGTGCGGCACAGCACCGACCGGAGCAAACCACCTTTTGCGTCCAGCGACACCGTCGACGCAGGTGTATGTTTCCAGATTGCACTGGTCTACAACGGTAGAGGAGGTTGTAGATTATGTCAGGAAGAAGTCCAACTTCACCTTAAGGGTCGAACGGTTGGAATCCCGCCACAAAGTGAATTTCAATTCTTATGTGGTGAGAGTTCCGACTCACCATCTAGCGACCTTTATGAAGGAGGATTTCTGGCCGCAGGGCGTCGTGTTTCGGAGATTCCGCGGGCGACTACCTACGGAGAATGCGCGTTACATGTCGCCGACATCACATGTGAAATAGTTATAGTGTTTATATTATTGTATATATGTTAGTCTGTAAGGTATATATTATATGGGCCGATAATTTGTTAAAATTTTATTTGTTGCCTGAAATAAATGACTATTATTATTATTATTATATTATTAATGCTTCAGAAATGACAAATGACAGAAACAGAAATTAATCAAATTGACATTCGGTCACATCTTTCTTGCCACAGACTAAATATTTGACCTCAACAAGACCAAAAAATAATGCTAGCGCCATCTTTTGATGATTTTAAAAACCAACAGATTATACCTAAAAGTAAACTGCTCATTGAGTCGTATCAGGAACTTGTGAAACTACTCACCAAATTGCTCATCGGTGTATGGAGGGGGAGCATTGCCTCTGCTGGAAGAATATTCCTTGAACTCTTTGTGTTTGCTATATGACTTTGTGGCCATCTTGCTTATAAGTTAATACCTGTAAAAAAAGAATTAAATTTAAGTTCATTTCTACAGATAAACCGAAAATTAGGACAAGATCGTTTGGCACAAAATATATTTATCAAGCTCATTTACAGATAATTTCTACAGTTAATTACGTTCGTATTTCCCGTGGAAATTCTCATGGGAACAATCATTTATGGATTGTAAAACTGTGATAAATAATTATGTTTGTTAATAACTGTGATAAATAATTGTTTATACAATAAAAAAAGGTTAATAATGACAAATAAAGATTTTTACAGGGTCGGCAACGCGCGAGTGATACTCCCAGTGTTGCAAGCGTCTAGGCTACGGTGACTGCCTACCATCAGGGGGCCGTAAGCTTGTTTGCCACCTTATTGGTTAAAAAATATATATTAAAAATAAAATTTAAATGTATAGTTTTAACCGTTTTCGCCGGTTTTAACGTTCAAAGTAAATTAGGGTTAATATTATACCTATACCCAAATACATAATTCGATTGTGTCAAACAATCCAATTGCATTAGTACATGTGTGACAAATCGCATTACATTATGTCGAAAGTGTACTAAAGTACTATTTCTTTACATTGTACTTACAGCCTTTGACGGCCCACGCACCTGTCCTACCCAACTGGATTAGATTTCACTGCCAAATATGGTAGTGATATACCTACTAATAGCCTGTCCTGCTAGGCTGCTATAGAAACCAATCCTGAGCGATCGGTATTGGATTGTTTTGATACTCTTGTGAGACTGTAGGTACTAACCTAAATTACTTTAGGACCAGTGGTGCTGTGTGAATTGTGTACAAATTAATTTCTTATTTCTTTTCTCCCAATTCCCACCTTCCTTGTAGTGAGCAATGCCATCACATTTGCCCCGAGTGGGAATTGAATAAGCGCCCTCTAATGTCAAAGGTACGCTACCGAACTATCAAATAGGAAAGGATTTGACATTCCATAGAGTCGAGTGGCTAGCAATAGTCACATCCCAAGGGCCGCGGGTTCGAATCCTGCGCAAGACAAACATTTGTGTGCATGAACATGTCTGTTCGCCTTGGTCTGGATGTTTTCTATGTATAATAAATATTAATTTACAAAAAAAGTATTTAATTGTATTTATCAGCAATCTAGTACCCATAGTACAAGCTTAGTTGCTTAGTTTGAGACTAGATGGCGTTGTGTGATTCGTGAATATTTATATTTTTGGTCATTCAGAATTCACAAACAAAATAAACATAGATTAAGTACAGACACACTACCTTGCAGTTTCACAAGCATTCGTCTGACATTTACCGCAGAGTAGCCCTGACATAATACCCTGTTTCGGTCACCAGATGTTCAAATATAATATACAATACTAATGAGACATACAGTTTGTTGACTTGTTTACAAATATTACGTAGTTTATTAATAAATGTTGATTAAAAATAAAACAGATTGAGCTAGCCCCAAAGTAAGTTCGAAACTTGTGTTATGGGATACTAACTAAACGATATTATATTTTTATAACAAATACATATATAGATAAACATCCAAGACCCGAGGCCAATCAGAAAAAGTTCGTTTTTCATCATGACCCGACCGGGGATCGCCACGGAGGTCGTCCTTAAATTAAAAAATTTAAAAAGAAGTTTAGGTGTCCCTAGATAGTAGACGTGTCTGATGGGAGAAAATGAAAATGTTTATTTTAGGAATTAGGCCTTCACAGGCAGCAGAGGAAACCTTTAGCGCTTCAGGTATGTTTGCATTGGCAAACACTGACTGTTTTCAGGCTAGTATACGTAAAAAAGGAGCCTCCCTGGTGCGCAGAGTTCAGGCCAGTTCCAACACAGTTCTGAATATGATAGCTAATAGGTTCGACTGTCCCTACATCCGGCATTGTTGTGAAAAACACATCCCATAATGCCGCATGGAGAGAATTTTATAGTAATAAAAATATAATATTATTTGAATAATTTAATTTTGGAATATTGGATAATAATAATAATAATTTAATTTTGTTAAATATGGGTGTAATTTCCAGAAATTTTTATATTTTATTTTTTTTATTTTACCTCCATAGATACCCCTCCCCCCCACACGTATGGGTTTGATGAAAAAAAAATTTTTGAGTTTCTATTCTAAGTATGGGGAACCCCCAAAAATTGTTTTTTTTATTGTGTGAAAATCTTAATGCGGTTCACAGAATACATCTACTTACCAAGTTTCAACAATGGTTTCAACAATATAGTTCTCATAGTTTCGGAAAAAAGTGGCTGTGACATAAGGACGCACAGACAGACAGATATGACGAATCCATAAGGGTTCCGTTTTTGCCATTTGGCTACGGAACCCTAAAAATTGAGGATTGGAAAGAGCTTGAAATAAAATACTGGCATTCGTCTAAAAAAATGTTTTGAGTCGAGTCGTTCCATCCACGGACGTCATACATCTTGTGATAGTGTCATAGTGTATTTAAAAATGAATGATTATTATCTGTGCAAAACAAAAACTATGTGTGCTGGTAAATACAATGACTTGGCATATTACTTATATGCCTTTTACGCATACTCTCTTTTCCTGTATTTAATTCTTGGCTGCATAGGCTCAAAGCCCCTTTGCCTGCCCTTGCGCCAATAATAAAAAGAAAATAATTTTTGTTGTATTTCTCTATAGGTAGGTATGCGAATTGTTTAATTCTTTTGAGAAATAAATCTTTAATCGTATGGTATACAGCATGGACCTAGAAAAAAAGGCGGACACCATCACTGAAACTAAAAAGTGAAGCACCCATAGTAAGCCACCTCCCGTATACGTACTACGAACCAGCCGGCTTACTATGGTGTGAATGTGTGCGTGCCGGTCAGCCATTTCACACTCACACACACACGCCGCTGCCATTAATTCAATTCTTAGCAAGATTCCGTTCGCCTTTTTTTCTAGGTCCATGGTATACAGTATGAATGCTCTGTCTGTGGTTCTAACCATGTAAAACTTGATTAATAATATTTCGTTTAAGACAACTTACTGACAAACGAAATAATAGCTTACCTACTGAGCTACTGATAAGAATTGAATGATAAAAATTATTATGGAAATTGCGGGTAGTTTCATTATTCAATTGTGTTACGAAACTTAAAAGATTTTATATAAAACTGAAGTAGTTTTTTAAAATAGTTACATATAAATTGATAAAATAAAATATGATAATTGAAAAACTATTATAAGTTACAAATATTTAAAAAAAATGTTTTTTTTCTCTCATGATTTAACTACATCATTCGTAGCGACGCCAAAGACCTCTTGAAGTCTGAATCGCGCTATCGAAGTTTGTTTGATTACAAAGTACATTAAGAATTTATATCAATTGGTATACCGGGGTCAGCCGCCTCGTGGGAAGCCAGTTTAGTCAAGCTGGTCTGAATTGACTTACAGATGAAAAATACGAAAGTCAAGGAATACTCACAAACAAAAGTCTGCTCACCCGTCGGTTCCGTCAGGGCCGGTGGGGAAAACACCACTTCGAGGCAACGGCATACCGAGAGGTAAATCGACCCCTTTTTGAATTTTATACTTAACTTGGTTAACTATAATAATATTTTCCAGTATTAAAAAAATTACTACTTTTTAAAAGTGAATTTTCATTTTTCAAAATAAATTTATACTTTTTCAATTTAAAAAAAAAAAAAAAAAAAAAGATTAGGTATCTCAAAATCAATTTTTTATTTTTCAATAATTTAAAATAATTATTCTTTTCAATAATTTTCAAAATCTATTTTTCCATTTAAAAATATATTTTAATTTTTTTAAATAATTTTCAAAACGTGACAAAAAATTTGCATGCGGTGTTTACCTATAATTAGTTGTCACAATTAGCTATAAGAACCTAGTTTGTAAGTAATCATGCAATGTATCTTTGTGAACAACTGTTGGTAGACCATATAAATAAATAAATAAATAAAACATTTTTCCAATAATTTGTTATTTTTTGTTCACATCACCAGTCGCACCCTCACCGCAAGCTGAATCGCGCTAACGAAGTTTTTATAAATTTTCAAGTTAAATAAAAATTTCATGGTCTGTACTTCGGGGGTCCGAACTGTGCCAGTTTCTCGTCTCGGCTGGTGCATCGAGGATTCAAACCAGTGTTGTCTAGCTGGTCTAAATAGACTTCACCGTTTACTGCTGAGCCATAGGACAAAGTAGTAATCCGGTTCATTGTAGTCCATAGTCTGTGATTATACCATGGAGATTAAAAGGTGTCGCTGTAAGCACATACTAAGTATACACCTCAGCTTATGCTTTAAATTAAGGTCGATCCTCGGTCCAATTGACCCCCTCTTTTGAAGAATTTGACCCGTACTTTTTGTTTTTTAAAAAAAATTTACAGACATCAGTAATATGCAGTGAGATGTAACTTTACTACACCAATAATATATGTACTTTTTTTCGTCTTGAAACTGCCTGGCGCCTGGGGTTCCCAGGTAGGTAATATGTACATATTATTACTTATTCATAAGCGCGAAATAACTTTTTTATACTTACTAGCTTACTAATAATAAATTCCAAACGCGTAAGTTTGTATGTATGTATCTACAAATTATGGTCAGAGTGTAGCCTAAAGGGGCACTATTTTTAGGACTTAGAATTTTTTTCTGAGTTGGCTTAGGGGCACTATGAGACGCCAAGAAAACATGAAAAAAAAAATTTTTGAGACAAATATTTTTTTTTGGACTTAGATTTTTTTTTTTCCCTTTTTTTTTGGTTCCATCTTATTGGGGGGGCATTTACGAACACATTTAGCTCTTTGCACTAAACGCGTCCGGGCTACCGTTTTCGATATATACGCCATTTTGTAAAAAAAAACAGATTCAAAGAATGGCCAATTACTCGTAAATGGTGATTATTACGAAGTTGACTTAAAGGACTAAAAGTGTCTCTAGTTGCCCCCCCGACACGATAAGGACAAAAGGAGCGAAAATTTAAAGAAAAAAAATCGATTCGAAAATTTGTCACGAGTCCAAAAAATGCTGCCCCTATCCCTGCAATAGCACTGAAAAGGGAGTTGGGACTTCTGGAAAGGAAATCTTCACTTCTTTTTGTCTCATCATGTTGGGGGAGGCACTTACGAACACTTTTAGTCCTTTGCACCAACCGCGCCCGGGCTGCGAATTTACAAAACCTATACCATTAGAGACAAAGTGTAAACTGAACTGGCTTAGCTTCTGTTTGCCAAAAACTTGACGAAACCTTAATCACTACAGAAATTGACCGAAATCGCATAGACTTTGTTAGATAAATCCATTCTAACATTGTAGCAACAAATGCTATTCATTTCATTCCGATATTAATCTATCTGTCGTAGGTTTATGATGAAATCAGGTTTTTGATCAAAATCCTAGGCTTTTGATCAAGATCCGTAAGAAGACAAAATCATTGCTTTGTTTTACCATAAACCTGGAAATATCCAGTTTTTTCATCAAAAACCTAGACTGGGTTAGTTTTATGATAAAACTAATGGCAAAATCCTCGACTGGTTTAGTTTTAAGATGGCCACAAAGTGGAATCGTAAGAAAAATTCGCGCCTCACTCGCTTCGCTCGCTCGGCGGTGTTGTGATCACAAGATAACCCTAACCTAACCCACCAATATTCAGATAGACATTGGTGGGTTAGGTTAGGGTTATCTTGTGATCATAACACCGCCGAGCGAGCGAAGCGAGTAAGGCGCGAATTTTTCTTAAAAGATTCAATCAACGCGTTGTCGTCTATTTTCGGCTTATCTATTTGAGTCATTTCTTTTACTGAGATAGATTACGTATTGTCGAGTAATATGCATAAACAAAAGCTCATCTATTAGTCTGACTCGTGACTCAAATGGCATAGCTATATCTCGAAAACGGTAGCCCAAACGCGGTTGGTGCATAGGACTAAAAGTGTTCGTAAGTGCTCCCCCAACACGATGACACCAATAGAAGGGAAGATTTCTAGAAAAAAAAAATATTCAAAAATTTTCTAAGTTCAAACTCGATTTTCAGTGCTATTGTAGGGATAGGGGCAACGTTTTTTTTTCTAGAAATCTCCCCCTTTTTTGGTCTCATCTTATTGGGGGGGCACTTACGAACACTTTTGGTCGTTTGTACCAACCCCGTGCGGGCTACGGTTTTCGAGAAATTTGCAGTTTTTGAAATCCGACTTTCTTCGATATTGCGTATATCTCGAGAACGGTAGCCCGTACGGGGTTGGTGCATAGTACTAAAAGTGTTCGTAAGTGCTCGACCGATAAGATGAGACCAAAAAAAGGTGGAATTTTACGAAAAAAAAAAAACGATCCGAAAAATTTCAGAGTCCCAGAAACAGCGTTTTTAGGACTCTGACAAATTTTGAATCCACTTTTTTTTTCTTAATATCTCCCCTTTTTTTGTCCTCATCGTGTCAGGAGCGCAACTAGAAACACTTTTGGTCCTTTACATCAACTTCCTAATGGTCACCATTTACGAGTAATTGGCCATTCTTTGAATATGGTCATTTTACAATACGACGTATATCTCGAAAACGGTAGCCCAAACGCGGTTGGTGCATAGGACTAAAAGTGTTCGTAAGTGCTCCCCCAAACACGATGACACCAATAGAAGGGAAGATTTCTAGAAAAAAAAAATATTCAAAAATTTTCTAAGTTCAAACTCGATTTTCAGTGCTATTGTAGGGATAGGGGCAACGTTTTTTTTTCTAGAAATCTCCCCCTTTTTTGGTCTCATCTTATTGGGGGGGCACTTACGAACACTTTTGGTCGTTTGTACCAACCCCGTGCGGGCTACGGTTTTCGAGAAATTTGCAGTTTTTGAAATCCGACTTTCTTCGATATTGCGTATATCTCGAGAACGGTAGCCCGTACGGGGTTGGTGCATAGTACTAAAAGTGTTCGTAAGTGCTCGACCGATAAGATGAGACCAAAAAAAGGTGGAATTTTACGAAAAAAAAAAAACGATCCGAAAAATTTCAGAGTCCCAGAAACAGCGTTTTTAGGACTCTGACAAATTTTGAATCCACTTTTTTTTTCTTAATATCTCCCCTTTTTTTGTCCTCATCGTGTCAGGAGCGCAACTAGAAACACTTTTGGTCCTTTACATCAACTTCCTAATGGTCACCATTTACGAGTAATTGGCCATTCTTTGAATATGGTCATTTTACAATACGACGTATATCTCGAAAACGGTAGCCCAAACGCGGTTGGTGCATAGGACTAAAAGTGTTCGTAAGTGCTCCCCCAAACACGATGACACCAATAGAAGGGAAGATTTCTAGAAAAAAAAAATATTCAAAAATTTTCTAAGTTCAAACTCGATTTTCAGTGCTATTGTAGGGATAGGGGCAACGTTTTTTTTCTACAAATCTCCCCCTTTTTTGGTCTCATCTTATTGGGAGGGCACTTACGAACACTTTTGGTCGTTTGTACCAACCCCGTGCGGGCTACGGTTTTCGAGAAATTTGCAGTTTTTGAAAGCCGACTTTCTTCGAAATTGCGTATATCTCGAGAACGGTAGCCCGTACGGGGTTGGTGCAAAGTACTAAAAGTGTTCGTAAGTGCTCGACCGATAAGATGAGACCAAAAAAAGGTGGAATTTTACGAAAAAAAAAAACGATCCGAAAAATTTCAGAGTCCCAGAAACAGCGTTTTTAGGACTCTGACAAATTTTGAATCCACTTTTTTTTTCTTAATATCTCCCCTTTTTTTGTCCTCATCGTGTCAGGAGCGCAACTAGAAACACTTTTGGTCCTTTACATCAACTTCCTAAAGGTCACCATTTACGAGTAATTGGCCATTCTTTGAATATGGTCATTTTACAATACGACGTATATCTCAAAAATGGTAGCCCGAACGCGGTTAGTGCATAGGACTAAAAGTGTTCGTAAGTGCCCCCCTAATACGACGGGACCAAAAAAAGGGAAAAATCGGAGAATTTTTCCTGTCCAAAGTCCTGAAAATAGTGCCCCTAAAAAAATTTATGTTTTCTTGGCGTCTCATAGTGCCTATACTCCAACTCAGAAAATTTTTCTAAGTCCTAATAATAGTGCCCCTAAGGCTACACTCCAACCCAAATTTTTGTTACTCTTTTACGTAAAAACGGTTGGAGACGCACGAACAGCAACCAATTCGAAATATGAATTCGTCGCTGTCCGTGCGTAGACAGTTTTTGGTAAACAGCACGTTTCATAGAATTCGTCGCTGTTCGTGGGTCGACTAACTGTCGACGGACGAACAGCAACCAATTCGTTTGCTTGAAATTTGGTACACAGGTAGAGTAGATTATAACAAAAAATTAACACACAGGATATTTTTATCCCGTAAGTATATCATTTCAGGAACGGCACTAACAGGACTTACAGAACCTTACAGAAGATCGTAGCCAAATAGCATTGGTCTCGGCCATGTTGTGTTCCTACGGTGAGTAAGGTCTCCAGAGCTCCACTTGGGGGGGTTGGGAGGGTTGGCAACGCGTGAGTGATATTTGGTATTGCAAGGCTACGGTGATGCTTACCATCAGGCGGGCCGTATGCTTGTTTGCCAACTTTGTGGTATAAAAAAGGTACCTTTATAACCTGTACAAATTAATCCTTTTGTATTAAATAATTTATTTATATCGAACATTGACACCTACGTGCCATGCAAGCTAATGCCGGACCATCTGACGACAACTCATATTTCTTAGAATATTATATTTTTGCTTTGGACACGATGTAGTTCGAGAAATGCCATCATTGTTGACTCAGAGGATTACGCTTTATTAAAACGGAATCATCCTATCCGAGACTAAGTATTTATTCACAAAAAAGTATTAATTTGTATCTAACAAGAATCCACAGTACAAGTTTAGTTGCTTAGTTCGGTACTAGATGGCGTTGTATGATTCGTCCAAGAATATTTATTTATTTTATTTTAGTAATATAAAAACTCTGATGTTATTAATGAATAGCTTAAAACTATTTTTAAATGTAATTAAAATTAACACTCATGACTGTCACTGGTGCGAGTAGCTTATTTATTTTTATATTTAACATAGAAGGACAAATTATGACTGTTGTAAAGACAAATGCCCGCGCTACAGAATAAAGTATTTATACCTAATTTGATTTGAGTTGAAAAAAAAAACATTAAAATTAATATGAATGTATGCATTTCAGAAACTGACTGTTTATTTTACCTTTCTGCCATTAATTTGTGCCCTAATTTAGTCTTTGCTGCAGCCAGGATAATGCTGATTTAATCTCGATCATGCAAGATTTTATCGAGACGATGAATATTGAGTAAGTTGTAATATTGTGGTCGGTTATGTAGGCTATGGACGGCAGAGCAGACTTGTGAATGAATGACGCAATTTGCGCCCACGCACCTCTCGAAGCCTTTATAGGATCTATTCGATGACATTTTTGTACAATGACATATAGATAGGTATTTTGGAGTACTAATAGGTAGGTACAGTTAATCTATAAAAGAGGTAGACAGGAAAGAGTACAAAGTTTTTAATCCTAATAATAAATAAATAAATATTCTTGGACGAATCACACAACGCCATCTAGTCCCAAACTAAGCAACTAAACTTGTACTATGGGTACTAGATTGCTGATAAATATACTTAAATACTTTATTTTGTAAATAAATACTTATTATACACAGAAAACACCCAGACCAAGGCAAACAGACATGATCATGCACACAAATGTTTGCCTCGCGCAGGATTCGAACCCGTGGCCCTTGGGATAAAGTGACCATTGCTAGCCACTCGACCACCGGGTCTGTCAATAATGTATGCATCGTTACGAAACTTCGTGATTATATGTACTTATAGTGTAATAAGTATGAATAGTATCTTTACATCTTTACATAGTATAAAATGAAGTCGCTTCCCGCTGTCTGTCTGTCCTATGTATGCTTAAATCTTTAAAATTCCGAAACGCATTTTGATGCGGTTTTTTTTAATGGATAGAGTGATTCCCGAGGAAGGTTCACATGTATAATATATTACTAAACATTCACTCAGCAAAAAGGTTTATTATAGAATTGAATGAAAAGAATAGCTGGAATCATCAACTCGGCACAGACACTAAACACAAGTCTACCTACTGCTAGGTACTTAATATATTGCGCATATATATTTATATGTTATATACACACTGTTTACCCTTTTTTTTTACACCTTAAAATGTAAATATGTATACCAGTATAATGATACGCCTTTTTTCTTTCTATTAATTTTTCTTTATTATTAATAAAAATAAATGCAGTTTTATTTTATTTTTTATTCTTGTTTCAATGTTTAATTTTATTAATAGTAATTGTAACTTATTTCATTACCATTTTAAAAGAGCAAGTGCTAAGTTTCTTGCCGGTTCTTCTTAGCACAAATCTGCCGTCTGAACTGGTGGTAGGGGAAAAAAAGTGACGATTCGAAAGTGCTTGTAATATGCCTATTTGAATAAAAATATTTTGATTTTATTTGATTTACAAAATTTTCACGGGAAAGAGGGATACATGCACACGAAAGGCACAGCAGATAATCCGCTCAAATCGGAGCAAGCCTGTCTGGGGAAGGACCCAGAAGGATCGTAGCCAAATAGCATTGGTCTCGGCCATGTTGTGTTCCTACGGTGAGTAAGGTCTCCAGAACTCCACTTGGGGGGGTTGGGAGGGTTGGCAACGTGTGAGTGATACGGCATTGCAAATGCTTCTATAGGCTACGTACGGTGACGGCTTACCATCACCTTTGTGGTATAATTTTTTTTTATAGTCCAGTCAAAAAATCGTTTTTCGTGCGAGATGCCGAATAACTCGGCAGCAATGAGATGATGATGATGGGTAGGTAAGGGTACAGGCCAAAACCGCGTCCCCTAAACATGTTTTATTTTATTTGACGCTACATCATCCTAATCCTAACTAATATTATAAATGAGAAAGTGAGTTTGTTTGTTTGTTATTCCTTCACGGCTTAACTAATCAGCCGATCATTATGAAAATTTGTATATATATTGTCAGGGGTACAGAGCCCAACATATGCTACTTTTTATCCCGTGAAAGTATGTCATTCCAATGGGAAAATATTTTTTTTCCACTATAGAGGGCGCTGTATGGGCCAACAGATGGCGCCACAAGCACCATGGGTTGTTTTGTTGTCAAACGAGATCTATGTCATAAAATTAGCGCAAGCGAAGCTGCGGGGAAAAGCTAGTTAATTATATTTTAATACGACACGTGTCTTAAATTGTGATTGATTCTATCCACTTGTAACCCTATTCTATTTTAAATCCTAATTAGACGTGCATAACGTCCAAATTAATTAGGCCACATCCTACTCTGACTTTGAAGTGGGCTTCTAACCATACAGTTTATTTTCGTTCACCTATGTTTGGACAAACAAAATATTTTTTACTATTACTACAGGACTGCTATGATAAGCTTTAGCTTCTATTTCTATGGAATATTAAGGTTAATTTTTATGTAACACCTTTTCAGACTTCATATTTGTGTACTATAAGGTAACTTAGATACGTTGTTTCTGTAAATAGCACAGGAAAATTAAGCCAAAATATAGTATGTCGGGAGAAAAAAATCGTATAGTTGTGAAAATTGAGTTATACCTTATGTTGATCTGGACTTGGACTTCACAAGATATGACTGGGCCAATTTTTAAAACTACATTATATTTTTCTTTTGATTCTTGGGTTTTAATGAAAAAAAAAACGCTGAATTCGAACCCTCTGTCCCCGAAATAAAAGACCTTTGCTAGCCACTTGACAATTTAAAACAATATTTAATGACCTATTTTGCAACTTGGATATTGGAATGCGTTACTAATATCATTGAAACACCGTTAAAGAAGTCCGTTGATTATTATTAATGAACCATTTGAGTTGTATCATCGGGTATCTCACTCGTTATGGCAATTCCACTGCATGTGGGCGAATGATTGTGGATGGTTGTCAAGAAGAATATTTGTTACAAGATAGTATTCTCTGGCGTAATACTGCGTAACCTCGGAAACGCTCGGCTCGTAAAGTCGCTCACGCACACATAAACAAAGTGCATGTGCACATTGTACATGCCTTAGGGCGTTTTTCCACTACGCATCCGATTTTTATCGGTCCGGCGCGGCAATGGGGTTGGCAACTGTCAAAAGTGGCGCTAGCGTAGCTTGAACCGATGCGCGATGGTACTAAAATTAGTATGGAGAATTTTATGTTTGAATTTATTTAATAAAAATAAAAAATAATTTTGCAATGCCAATGACCTGTGAAGGTAGGTACCTTTTTGAAAAGTAATTGAAGTGCACAAATTTCCAAAAGACGATGTTTTACGAAAAAATTTAAACTCATATTTCAACTTGATATTAATAGCATAATATATTCTCTTAATAATAAGTGATTTAAAAAAAATATTTGCAAAATTTAATTATAAAAGAAAAAGGGAAAAATATATTAAAATGTAGTTTTGAGGTTATCCCTTTCAATCAATTCCATTGTTCTTTCTCGCCAAGATGGACGTTTCTATAATTATTTTTTCCTTCCACGTAGAATACATTATTTATTTTTGGTTTACTACCTTAAAAAGAGAAAAATCGACAACTTTTCGAACAAACGCGGCAAAAAAATTTTTACAGGTTCAAGCTACGTGGGCGCCACCTACTTTTAGCTTTCACTGGCCTTCCCCATTGCCGGTCCGATGTAGAAATTCACGCGCTTCTCCACTACTCCGGCATCCGGTATAAAACCGGGTCTAAAGTAAATTTTATGTCATAGATCTCGTTTGACAACAAACAAACCATAGCGCGACTGGTGGCGCCATCTGTTGGCCGATACCGCATCCCATACAGCGCCCTCTATAGTAGAAAAAATATTTTCACATTGGAATGACATACTTTCACGGAATAGAAAGTAGCCTATGTTGGGCTCCGTACCCCTGACAATATGTGTATACAAATTTTCATAATGATCTTCTGCTTAGTCAAGCCGTGAAGAAATAACAAACAAACTCACTTTCTCATTTATAATATTAGTATTATAGTTTTTTTAGTGCAATCCTTAATGCTCCTTTATCGGGTGACGTCTAGTGGTCGATTTGATAAAAATACTATTTTGGTACTCTAAGGTCGTTTTCTAAGGGTCTAACGATAAGTTTCAAAAATACATTTTAGAGTTAATGACAACAAAACTGACGCTGTTATCTATCTATATAAATAAAAATGAAACCCGTTTTCCGTTGTCACGACATAACATGAAAACGGCTTGACCGATTTGGCTGATTTTTTTTTGTAGTTTTCTAATACTCTGTACAAGGTTCTTACGGAAAAAAATATTAAGAAATTCTCTCAGAAAGATTGAAAAAAAAACGAAACAGTACCCGGGCGAAGCCGGGCCGGGTAGCTAGTTGTAAAATATAAGTAAGGAAGAAAAAAATTGCACGTATTGTTCTTATCTTGACCATTGTCCTTATAATGAAAAACTTTTACAGCGCCATCTAGTGTCAAATAAGTACTTATTTGATACTAGATGGCGCTTTTTAAAATAATTGATATTATTTCTGTATTATCTCATAATTAATTGATATTATTATCTTTTAATTATTAAAGGTAATTATTATAATAAACTGTCCTAGACCTAACCTTTAATTATAACTAGCAAATAATTGTAATCAGCAAGTGATGAGGTAATAAACTTGACCCGCTTGACCAGTTTACGTTGACCTCGGCTGTCATCTGCCTGCCCTCACTCTGACCTCATGATGTCACTTTGCAGAGCACACAAATTGAATTGTGACGGTCTACTTAAATTTGTCATTCAACATAAAAGTTTAAAAACATGTTTTTATGGTATTTTTTTTTCTCAGTATTTATTTAAGAAATACACGAAATTTATATTTCTTAACCAATACATCCATGCGCTTAGGAATTAACAAATATTATGCTTATCTATATTATATTATGGTTACAAAAAAAAAAGATAATTTTTTAGTTTATTTTGCCAATTAGATAAGTTACTTAACAAAATAATGGGCGTGTTCATATTGAAGCACTTACATTAGATGGCCAGACAGCCTAAAAAAAATACGTTTGAAGCTATCTCTTTTCTTCTTCTCTAATTTGTCAGATAGCCACACCATACCTTTAAAAATGGTTTTAAGCAATTCGCTGATAAACTTTAAAAACAAGTTTTTTATGGTGCTTACCTACTAATTCGTTTCGCCATGTCCGTCTGTCTGTCTGTCCGAGGTCTAGCGCCTAGACGCTTAATGCTAGAAAGCTGTAATTTGGGATGTATACACATATTAATAATGCCAACAAAGTACTGGGACAAAATTTTGAAAAATATTTTTTTGGGGTGCCTCCCCTACATGGTAAAGAGGAAATTATATTTTTTTCGCGCCCACCCCATCCTGTTGTGGGATATCGTTAGATAGGTCTCTTCAAAACATTGAGGGTGTGGAAACATCATTTTTAGAAACAATGATCCGTTTCGGAATTATTTACATTTATCGTGTTAATTTTCGTTTTGCACGGTGGTTCATCCCCTCTATCTCCGAAAGTCTTATGTTTAGAAATTTGAAAAAATATCATGGTAGTAGTCCATATGCTGAACCTTCAATGAAAACTATAACGGTTAAGTAGGCTCTACTAGTTACCGAGTAATAGCCGACGAACTGACAAAATAAAATTTCTTTGATGAAAACAAATGTGATAGAATTTGATATTGGACTCAACTGAAGGCAAGCAAAGCACAACAAATACGGAACCCTACATTGTTCGTGGCCCGACACGTACTTGCCCGGTTTTTTTAAATTTAATATGAGTATTATAAGCGCGTTCAATTATGCTCTGCCGATCGGTGCAGGGTTAACATCATGGTCTTAAATGTAAAATAAAATACAGAATATGACATTTGCAAGGAATAAACAGTAGATAAGACTGTTGATGAACAACTTCCTATTTGTAGAGACGTTGAGGACATATCGACTGGTTTCCCCGAACAAGGCTGCACTCCATTACGCAACCGGTCTCATACAAAAAGCAATGCCATTTATATTTTTATAGTTAAAACATTGTGTTGTGACTTTGTTGAGTATAGCAAGATACAGACTTTACTAATAATTTTCTACCGTAAGCAGGTTCAAAAATAAGTGGGGGATAGAGTGGGTTCGACCAAGGGGGGGGGGGGGTGATGAGATATCACGTGTATTTTAACTTGTTTACGTGCGTTTAAAATAACTAACAACATTACATGATAACTATTTGTACCTAACCTACGGGCCACTACAACACGTCATCACCTGAGTTTTGTCTATTTCCAAACTAAAATAGGTACTAAAATTTGCAAAAAAAAAAACTATTACATTCATTTTGTACAAAAAAATTACACGTGATCATAAATGGGGGAAGGGGACAAAACATTCCAATGTGCAAGCAGTTAAGAGAGAGCATATAAGACCTATAAACATCACATATGTACAGTATTTTACACTGTTAGCAGTTACTTCAAGTTAGCACATGGTGAGTAACCGATGAAAGAATTGATTGTTTCTCGATAATTGGTTACGAACGTTGGCCTCGCTCGGAGCGTTTTAAAACTGCATTATTTATATAACTATTAATGTATTTTTAATTGTTATTTTAAGATGAAGTCATTGTGACTGTAGATTGTGAAATTTTGATTATTAAAACCATCGATCACATTAAAACTGTTAAAATCTAGTCACAATATATCTATCTATCGTTTTAAAATTTTTTATGACCAAGATGACGATTAAGACTAAATTTTAACTGATTGACGAGAATATACTATTGTCAACCTTTAAATTCATCATTATCATCAACATATCAACCCATAATCATCCCACTGCAGGGACACGGGTCTCCTTTCAATTTGGCAATGGGCAGTGATTTCAAGCCGCATGAAGTTCACCGACTTGTCTTAACGTCTGTCAGAAACCCACAGTTGATACCAACAAAAATACAGGGACCTCGAAAAAAATTTTTTTTTCTTAGCCATTAAGGTCCCACAGCTGGGCAAAAGCCTTTTACGCTTCCAAGCTAGCCAGTTCCCCCCGATCCCCGCAAAAGGCGGTCAAGTCGTCCGACCATCCCATCCTTGGCTTACCACCTTTTCCGTCTGTTGGGAGCCATGAAGTGATAACTCGAGCCCACCTTACTGGTTTCATGCTGTGTACATGACCCGCCCAGTCCAACTTCAGTTTAGCGGATTTCTTTCTAATCAAATAATTAATTAGTTTTAAAACTATACTGCTATATCTTAAAACAAAATGAGAAAACTATAAATAAAACAAGGTCTTTGTGTGAATAATCAACATTGATAAGAGCGAGACACGTGCGTATTATCGGAAGTGTGAGAGAGAAAGCGTCATGTGCAAAAATAAAAATGAAAAGTCCGGCAAAGCATGGATGATGTCATGGCTTAAGACGTATAGCGGTCAAGGGTACATCTGCAGTTGAAATATATCAAAACCATATATATAAAATCGATTAACATATTGAGAACTATTGTTAAACTTAAGCCGATTATAATTATGTAACTAAATTTAATGGTCCGAGGTGGTCCAGTCCAAATAAGACAGGTAGGGTAGGGCACAGTGGATAAACATATCGGAGCAGCCCGTCTGGGGAAGGACCCCGACCCTTCTGTAAGGACCTTACAGAAGATCGTAGCCAAATAACATTGATCTAGGCCATGTTGTGTTACGGTGAGTAAGGTCTTCAGCTCCACTCCACTTGGTCCATAGTTGGGTGGGAGGGTTGGCAACGCGTGACTGATACCTCCGGTATTGCAAGCGTCTAGGCTACGGTGACGGCTTACCATCAGCCCGGCCGTATGCTTGTTTGCCACCTTTGTGGTTTAAAAAAATGAAAGTTCTTTCATAACTTCGTACTTCGTCTAATATCTTTCTAATTAAATTCAATGTTGATTCACTTGTTGACTAATTCGCTGAGCTGTTATTCCCAAGAACGTCAGTACTTTCACTGACATCAATCTATGGTCTTCGTTGTTAATCCTGGCTTTAGCGGAGACACAGAATTGTTAATGTGTAGTGGACTTGTTCCGGAAGCACGTGTGATGATGCTGATCCATACCGACAGAACATTGTAGTAAATACTCGTTAATTATATATTACAAATATACAATATATATAATAATATTATAAAGAGGAAAGATTTGATTGTTTGTTTGTTTGCATTGAATAGGCTGCGAAACTACTGGACCTATTTCAAAAATTCTTTCACCAGTAGAAAGCTACATTATCAGGGAGTGACATAGGCTATAGCTTTTCCCGAAATTCAATGTGGTTCCCACGGGAACGGGTCCGGAACTTAACGCGGACGAAGTCGCGAGCAAAAAAGCTAGTATTACATAAAAGCGTTAAATAACAGGCTAATGTCATCAGATAAGCGAGCTATTTGCATGCAAATGAAGTCATTGGGCTCATCTGAGATATTTTGAGTCAAGGCAAAACCGGTTCTGAAGATTGTGTGATGAAAGACTGCATTGAGACAAAACAGATGAGATCAGAAGGGTAGATTATAGCCAGCAATAACGACGATTTTGACCACACGAGTTTAGGACCGTCGACCTTTGACAGTATTTAATTCTAATTCTTTTTTAATTCTTGGACAACTCACACAGCGCCATCTAGTCCCAAACTAAGCGACTAAGCTTGTACTATGGGTACTAGATTGCTGATAAATACATATACTTAAATATTTTTTTGTAAATTACATAGAAAACACCCAGACCAATGCAAACAAACATGTTCATATTGTTCATGCACACAAATGTTAACCTTGCGCAGGATTCGAACCCGCGGCCCTTGGGATAAAGTGACCATTTCTAGCCACTCGACCATGGGGTCTGTCAAATCCTTTCCTATTTGATAGTTCAGTAGTGTACCTTTGACATTAGAGGGCGCTTATTCAATTCCCACTCGGGGCAAATGTGATGGCATTGCCTTGCGCAGGATTCGAACCCGCGGCCCTCGAGATAAAATGACCATTGCTAGCCAGACTAGCCACTCACATTGACTAGGGTCGACGTTGGTTAACTTTTGTCTTTCTTAAAGAGTGCGACACACAGCGACGCCCTCGGGTTCCTCAATCCTCATAAAGACTCTACCACACAGGCGCGTTTTTAACGGTCGATAATATCGCATGCGTATGCGTTATTGCGATATCTATTTTCAGTACATTTTGTATTAGGATGGCATTGGAGTAACACTGCTGCGATAATAACGCCGCAATGGAAGTAGGACACCGCGTTTCTCCGTTCTACGATATTCCGATATGAGTTCTTGAATGTTTTTGTATCAGGACGTAAACGACCGTACACACACCTGCGATAATAACGTTAGGTCTGTCGAAGAAATATCGACCGTTAAAAACACGCTAGTGTGGCTTAAAGAAAATGTTTCCACCTTCTTCTATACTAATATTATAAAGAGGAAAGATTTGATTGTTTGTTTGTTTGTTGGTTTGTTTGTTTAAATTGAATAGACTCCGAAACTACTGGACCGATTTCAAAAATTCTAAGCTACATTATCAGGGAGTGACATAGGCTTATAGCTTTTCCCGAAATTCAATGTCGTTCCACGGGAACGGGTGCGGAACTTCACGCGGACGAAGTCGCGGGCAAAAAAGCTAGTAAGATATAAAAAAATAGTTAGCACATAAAACATTGTCATCATGACATACATTTATAATCTATTCAATTGTTAAGGTAACTCACATGATTTTTAAGTAAAACCATAAGTTTATAAGACAATTTCAAGGATACTACAACATTTTAACACTGTGCGAGGTGTTGATTTGCATAACACATTACATTCGAGTTTGAATGCTATTTATTTGTAATCAATACTAACACGTACAGCATGTTTTATAGGAAACTAATCACTACATAGTATAAAACAAAGTCGCTTTTTCTGTCCCTATGTCCCTATGTCCCTATGTCCCTTTGTATGCTTAAATCTTTAAAACTACGCAACGGATTTTGATGCGTTTTTTTTTAATTGATAGAGTGATTCAAGGGGAAGGTTTTAAAGTATCATACATTCCAAAATTCCCACGGGAAAGCGGGATACACGCAAACGAAGTTGCGCGGGTTTCGCTTGTATTTTATATGTCAAGAAAGAATTGGTCGCTGTTCGTGCTAATTCGACGCTGCTCGTGCGTCGACTAAGTACGTACTATCGCACGAACAGCGACCAATTCGTAAAATACTTCATTCTGTGGGTAAGTGTGGTAAGTATGGTGTGGTGTGGAGTGTTACATATCTATTATTGTTCTGTATGAAAAAAATAAGCCAACTCTATAAACTATGTACCACCATTTCGGAAACAAAGCAAAATTATCACCGATAAAAGAAATGGCGAAAGAACAAGCAAGCGGGCCACCTGATGAAAAGTGGTTGTTATTTTGACGACCTCCGTGGCGTAATGGTTACCACGCCAGACCGCCACCCAGGAGGTCCCGGGTTCGATCCCCGGTCGGGTCACGATGAAAAACGAACTTTTTCTGATTGGCCTCGGTTCTTGGATGTTTATATATGTATTTGTTATAAAATATAATATCGTTGAGTTAGTATCCCATAACACAAGTTTCGAACTTACTTTGGGGCTAGCTCAATCTGTATGAATATTGAATTGTCCCTATATATATTTATATATTTATTACCGTCGCCGACCATCCATAGTTATGGTTATGTTCAATGAATTGTATGTTAGCGAATTGCATTTATATGAAGTGACCTATAGTTTTTAGGTCAAGTCATTACATTCTGTTGTCAGTGGGCGAGCGGCATTTTCAAATCCGCCTACTAATCCTTGTCATATCATAAAAAAGTCGCTTTCCGCTTCTACTTGTCAGTGTCTGTTACTCCTAAACTATGCGACGAATTTTGATAAGGTTCTGCACGGAAAATTTTAACTTTATCGACCACAACACATAGTAAAAATTACGACAACGTTTCAGAAGCTGTTAAACTTTTAGCTTCATATTAAAATAATTTAGAACAATGTATGCTCCAGATTTCACGAAGGTCGGATTTTAAACGAAAATAGAATTGTGTTGGAAAAGCAATGAACCTATTATCTTAGTTTAAACCATGCGCCAAAGATTCTGAAATTTCATTATTCTTCGTTATTTTCGGGACAAGGGACAAGCCACCACACATTCACACCGTTATATCTCTTGTAGACCCAGGATCAACAACGGCGACCTCAGATTGACAATGATGCTAATTCTGTTGTAGATTTTACTAGACTAAACTAATTTTGCTAGAAGGGTTGCTATCCTTGTAATTACTAACTAATTGTAAACCAAGGAAGGACAACAACACCTTTGGTCCTGTCAAAATTAGTTTAGTCTAGATAAATGTACAACAGAATTAACACCAATAAGCAATGAAGCTATATTGACATCCCGGGGGACAAACTAAGCTGTCTTGGAACTCACAACGAATTGAATCAGACATTAAATGGAGTATTCTTCGTTGTCCTATTTCTCAATCTTTTTTTATGAGAGAGGTTGGCAAACGAACTGTAACACCTGATAGAAAGTGATCGCTGCCGTCCACAAACTACAGAGACACCAGAGACTAACTAGCAGATCGTGCTTGATTTGATTGTAAACTCTCGCTGTGCAAGAAATGTAATAGGAATCCGTAATCTGCGAAAAATGTCGCGAAATGTTGCAAAAACTTTTAGACATGTTATTAATCGCTGACTGGCAAGCTGTCGCGAGACTAAGTAACTAGCTTTTTTGCCCGCGACTTCGTCCGCGTGAAGTTCCGGACCCGTTCCCGTGGGAACAACATTGAATTTCGGGAAAAGCTATAGCCTATGTCACTCCCTGATAATGTAGCTTTTACTGGTGAAAGAATTTTTGAAATCGGTCCAGTAGTTTCGGAGTCTATTCAATGCAAACAAATAAACAAACCAACAAACAAACAAGCAATCAAATCTTTCCTCTTTATAATATTAGTAGCTATAAATATCACGAAAGTTTAATAATTCCTTTCGCGATGTTCATTTATTTAATAATTCCGAAAATATGTATATATAAATGAGTTATTGGTTTATAGGTTTGTTTGTCACGATTCGGTCGTAAAAACCACAAACAGTCACCAAGGGAACAAACGCTGTACCAACAGAAATAGATCGGCGGATGTGCGAACATGCGCACCTACGCTCACACCTTCGAGCACAAAATAAACCATCTGTACTACTCCAACTTGTATTATTTTTCCAACTATTAATATACCTGTTTCATTCACACACACCTACTGGAAAACTCAAGGAGATTCGGTTCGTAAAATTATGAATGAATGTTATGTTACGAGACTTTACAAAAATATGTTCTGTTTTCCTCAAATGACAGAGTTCTTAGAGCGGTAGAGCATTTATAAAATGGGCTAGATAGATAGATAGATAGAATATACTTTATTTGCAATACACATCCAACAGCACAAAGAAATATTACATTAAAATCTTACATACTAGTGTATTAGCAACAAGGCGGCCTTATTGCTAAAAGCAATCTTTTCAAGGCAACCTTTGGGTAACGAATTAAAGAAAGAAACGGGCAGGGCAAGCAAAACAAGAATCTGATTAACAAAATTTGCAACGTAATAAGTACATAAATCAATAAAACTGAACTAATTTTGAATAATAATACTTATATAAGAATACACGAATCATACATACATACATACATATACATATATCTCATATATAATAATGGGCTAGCTCGACCGGGGAAGTACTACCCTCTCACTGAATATCGGTTTAACTACGCTATGCATTTCGTTCGTTGAGGGAGCACAAATACTTTCCTTGTAGAAGGCGGCTACGACGCATGACGTATTGGTAGCTCCCCTTAGTGATACTCTAAGCGGCGGCGGTATCACTTTCATTGGCCCGCTTACTGCGGTATGACAGGAATCAATTGTTTTTGTTTTTTTCTTTAAATCACACAGATTGAGCTAGCCCCAAAGTGATATTAACTTAAGGATACTATATTTTAAACCAATACATATATAGATAAACATCCAAGACCAGAGGCCAATCAGAAAAGTTCGTTTTTCATCATGACCCAACCGGGATTCGAACCAGGGACCTCCTGGGTGGCGGGCCGGCATGGTAACCATTACGCCACGCAGCAGGTTGTCAAAATTGTTTATCAATAATCAATTCTTTACAGTTATGTGACCTAAGCTGAATGTAATTTTGCCATCAGCCACATCAGCTTTGTTCCAAAACTTATATTCCGTCACAGAGGGACATTTCTCTTTGGGGTTTGTCAGAAGTC
Organism: Endotricha flammealis; assembly: GCA_905163395.2. NCBI lineage: Eukaryota > Metazoa > Arthropoda > Insecta > Lepidoptera > Pyralidae > Endotricha > Endotricha flammealis. The sequence continues at coordinate 1,957,139 of LR990878.1, forward strand.
AGTCTTTTCAAAGTATGACTTCTGATGACTTCTAGGGAATACACACACATACACACACACAGTCAAATACAAAATCGAAACGTTTCGTTGATTCGTAGCAAATCATATCGTCTCCAAAACCTTTGTTCAAGACTATTATTGATTCATGTTTTGGCACGGAGAACGACACTAACACAACAACCAGCAGTTCGTGGAACTACTTTTTTTATAAACTTCGTCTAATATTAACCACAGAACACATTGTGTCACGTAACTCCCAAAAGGTTTAGTCAGACAGAAATCTGTGAGTTATTCAAACTAAAATATTTGTCAACTTACGTATTTGTAAGAATGTCAGATGAAAATCCTTATTAGCAAGGATTTACTCATCGTGAAAGTTTGTAACCTCCGTGGCGTAATGGTTACCACGCCAGACCGACACCCAGGAGGTCCCGGGTTCGATCCCCGGTCGGGTCATGATGAAAAACGAACTTTTTCTGATTGGCCTCGGGTCTTGGATGTTTATCTATATATGTATTTGTTATAAAATAATATCGTTCAGTTAGTATCCCATAACACAAGTTTCGAACTTACTTTGGGGCTAGCTCAATCTGTATGAATTGTCCCTAATATTTATTTATTTATTATTTATTTATTATTTGTTACTCTTTCACGTAAAAACAGCTGGACAGATTTGCTTGAAATTTGGTAAACAAGTAATTTATAACACGTATTAATATATAAGATAGTTTTTACTCCATATATTATAACGGGAACAACGGAATTTCGGGGGTAACCGCGGGCATCAACTAGTCTATACTAATATTATAAAGAAAGATTTTTATTTTTGTATGTAACGAATAAACTTTAAAATTACTGGACTGATTCCAAAAATCCTTTCACCGTTGGGACATTTCATTACCCCCAGGTAGGGTATAGAGAACCGGTACTATCTCAAGGAACCGGGATTTTCGGTACCGGACTATGCTGGAACCGGGATTTCCCGGGAATTCCCGGGAATTTCGGTACTTTCGGGATTTTTTTTCAATACATCAACACCGCCTAGGGATGTTTTGATTTCGCTCAATTTACACATTTTTTGTTAGACATACTTATTTTTAGAAAGCTCATTTATTGGACTAGGTACATGTAAAAGTAAAATAATATTATATTTATTGCGCAAATATTGTTTAAAAAGTGAAATAATGATACAAGTAACGACCGTATTTGTTTAATACGGTCGTTACAAAGAAGAAAAAAAAAATGCAGTTTTTTGCAATTATGCGAAAAATCAGTTATCAATAAAATATCCCATGATTCATACAATGGTTCTGCATCGATTTTTCATGTCATATCAAATCTTTTTGGGCGACATTACCCAAGTCCTCGTAATATGTGGACCGTTTCTACTCAGTAAGCCAGTGGATCGGGGAGCTGGTCTAAATCCCCGACGCTTATGTATCTCATTAACACTCTATTATTTCTGTAACGCTTATGTATGATGCTAAAAAGTGGCTCTTGTCGCAAGGCTTGCGACAATCAAGGTTAAAGTAACGTTATCATGCTACTGGGGAAGTAAGTGGAAGAATGCCATGGCCAGAAGCGCACGAAGACCGATTTTTTGCTAACTGATGCGAAAAAACAGCCAAATGTTACGGCAATGCTGTTTCTTCAAATGCTCTCGTCAGAGCACCAGTTGTTTGTGTTACATAAAAATTGTCAATTGGACACCACTGCTTCTGTCGCTCGCTCGCAACTGACTGAAGGGTTGTGGTGTTAATGTCCGTACGCAGACAGCGCGAGTGGTGACCAGCTTGCGTCAGGAGCACGCACGACATTTCGGTCTTAGACTGGCCTGCGCAATCACCAGACCAAAATCCCAAAAAGAACGCATAGAAAATGCTTCCTCCACAAACATTGAGACTGAAGAGCAATTTTTTTGCATCTTAATAGGACTTGAGACAATTCTTGGGAAAATTGAGACTTCGTGATCTTGATTCGAAGCATAAAAACCGTTTCAGAACCATTGTAAACATAGGTGTTTTGAGTGCAGTGCGATGCGCGCTCGGAAACGAACGCGCCCCGAAAATTGCATTGTTACGAATTTATAATTCGCGAACAGCACGGCTTGTCCGCTGCACGCTACCGCTGCTATGGGTTCCGCGCAACTCATAACCAACGAACTGTTGGCGTTCATCAACCACGCCATCGACACTATGGACGAAATCAGCATCGTGCAGATCTGTAAGTCGAACTTCAATGAAGAAGAGATTTGCAGAGACAAGGTGCTGCTCTACGAGGTACTCGGCAAGATTGACCGTATGCCGTCCCGGCGAAGGGATGAGAAAGGAGAACGAAGTCTTCAAGACATCATTTCGTTGTTGAAGACAACCGATCCGGACGACGTGCCCACTTTCGTGGCGAAGGAGCTGCATATGCTGCCCCCCGTCACTTTTGATCACGTCGACGTCACCAGGCTGCTCAAGGATATTACTACCCTGAAAGCCAGTCAGGCCGAGATGGTGTTTAGGTTAGAGGCTTCGGAATTTACCATCAGCGAACTGCGTGCCGAATTATTGTCATTGAAAAATAATAATGATTCGGTAAGTAGGTCAAACGAGGCCGCTAATGTAAACACTTGTCGTGGAGCGCGAAACATGGACATAGGCAGTTGTGAGTCAGCGAAATCGGACGACTCGCCGCCGGCTGCTGTCGCTAGGTGCGATGCCCTTTGCCCCGCCGCCCGCTCCACACCTCCGGAGCAGATTTCACGGGTGTGTACGTCGACCCCTCGTGCATACGCTGCAGTTGCTGCTGCCACACCACCTCTACAGAGCAAAGGGGAAAAGAAGAAGAGCAAGAAGGCTCAACGTAAGGCTGTGCCACAACAACCACCTAGTCGGCATTGCGACGAGGAAGGCTTCATTAAGGTGGAAAGGAAGAAGAGGAAGCCAACCAGCCGCAACCAACGCGGCACAGCACTGACCGGAGCGAATCACCTTTTGCGTTCAGAGACACCATCGACGCAGGTGTACGTCTCCTGACTTCATTGGTCTACAACGGTCGAGGAGGTTGTAGAATACATCAGGAAGAAGACCAACTTCAAGCTGAGGGTCGAAAGGTTGGAATCCCGCCACAGAACGAACTTTAATTCTTTTGTGGTGAGGGTGCCGACCCACCATCTTGAGACCTTCATGAAGGAGGACTTCTGGCCGCAGAGAGTCGCATTCCGGAGATTCCGAGGGCGACTCCCAGCGGAGACCACGCGCTACACGTCGCCGACACTTCGTGTTTATAGTTAATTTTATATTAATAAATTATATAATATATTATGTATGTTAGTCTGTAAGGTATTTATAATATGAGCACGTGTGAACTTTGTTGTACCTGTTGCTCGAAATAAAGATTTATTATTATTATTATTATTATTAACAACATTTTAACAGACAACATTTGCTTTGGTAAAATTGCAAAAAAGGCATAGTTTAGATATTTTTTTTACTTTTTCTTAAAAACATACTCGATCGTTTGTTGACCATCGAAATATATTCGATCGCACGTAGCGTCACTAGCGTCAGTGTTGCCAATTGCCATATAAATAAATAAATAAAAAAATCCCGAAAGTACCGAAAATCCCGGTTCTTGTATTTTAATTCCCGGTTCTTTTACAGCTATAAAAGAACCGGGAATTCCCGGGATTTTCGGTACCGGGATTTCCCGGTTCTATACCCTACCCCCAGGTAACATAGGCTATTATGATATTTCAAAAAATTACTGTAAAACCTGTGTGGTCCGCTAGTAAACAATAAATCAAATAATTTATTCAGAAGTTATACTTTTACTAAGTACTTTTTTCAGAAAGGTAGGGGAGCAAATCGAAGCAGCCCGTCTGGGGAAGGACGTCCACCTTACAGAAGACCGTAGCCAAATAGCATTGGTCTCGGCCATGTTGTGTTCCTACGGTAAGGTCTCCAGAGCTCCACTGGGGGAGGGTTGGCAACGCGTGAGTGATAACCCCGGTATTGCAAGCGTCTATCTATAGGTTATGGACCGGACGGTGATGCTTGTTGTCGTATGCTTGTTTGCCACCTTTGTAGCATAAAAAATACTTCACAGGAATTTTCTCTAGTCAACTATATCATGACAGCTTTACCTGCTTTTATACATAATATTGAAGAAATTGGTCGTATTTAGACAAAAAAATGTAAATCAACATTGACTCAAACAAATACACCATTAGGTAATACAGAGTTCAACCATTACAAAACTTTCTAAAGCGACTGTGGATTTGTTTGTCTCCACCCACGCCTCCTATAGGTGACTAAACTGTTACAACACACGCTAATTGTCACTTTCTTAGTCATGATTTCAGAGTATGGTCAGTACTATTTTCAAAGCATTCAGGATCTTGAGGAACTTCTTCATCTGCTTCTTCATCACTAATATCACGTCTTAAATTGTCGACTTGGCTTTTTAAACTTATATTCATCATCCATTATCATCATCAGCCTGTATCTACCTATTACTAAATATATGACCTTTACCCAATCATATCATATTCATATCAACATAATCATTCCACTGCAAGGATACTGGTCTTTTTTTAAGCGAAGGGAATGACAACTTACTCTACCACGCTGCTCCAATGCGGATTGACAGAGGCCAGTGCTTTCAAGCCGCCTCAAAGAGTTGGTCAGATATTTTGCGAATTGGCGGGCCTCACTGGATGAGACTGGCATCGAGTAACATGGCATGGCGTGGGAAAGGGAAGCCACCCAGTAGTAGACGAATTTGGCCTAATAATTATAAAAAGACGTCAACTAATCTGTACCTCATTTGACGTACCACGCTCACACTAGTGTTTTAGACATGGTCTCTCAACCACCTAGATCGCCAAATTAGCTCCAAGGACCTTTGAAATTGTGACAATGATTATGACCACCATGTTAGTATGCAAACCAATTAAAACACTTTAAAAAAGTATAACAACAGAATCTAAATGAATTCCAGTCCAGCAAATAAGTGCCAAGGTTATCTGAATGTCTGTTCAGAAATAAATTTTTGGTTCAAACGAAACACGCCTGACTGGTTTGGGTTATCATTTATTTTGAATACGCTTAGAGAATGTTTTATTGGCATTTTATTTCGAGACGGAATTCACATTTTTGCTAAGCTGGAGACTATTTTGCAAATAATATTTATTTATCTATTCGTGTACATTCCCGGTGCTTCGAAGGGCATATTAAGCAATCGGTTCCGGCTGTTATCGATGGATGACAGTTGTTAAGCCAAATCGGTGGCCATTAGGCGGCTTGAAAATACTGCAGTCTTCAGGGCAGGAACACCTTTCAATACTCGTCTAATATCAAAGATTAAGCCAAATATTTTTATTAAAATAAGCTAAATAACAAGCTCTATCGAATCGTCAAGTCACCTTTCTGATTAAATTCGTTGAGTTCCAGGACAGCTGTAGTTTCTCCCCGTCAATAAACTTCATTGCTTATTTGTCAATCTGAGGTACCGCAACGGTGGCTGTGTCTTGTTCCAAGTTGCACAAAAACATTTATAATGAATAATAATGATGCGATGGTCGAACGACTTGACTGCCTTTTGCGGGGATTTTGGGGAACTGGCAAACGATAGAGATGCTTAGAAGCGTAAAGGGGAAGCTTTTGCCCAGCAGTGGGACTTTAATAGCTAAAAAAAATGAATAATTAATATATTTATTTGCTTTAACGTTCATATTCATTCTTAATTTAACCTGCCCCGCCCTGCCCTGCCCCCAGTTTCAATCTCCGACTGTTAGAAAACTACGTTTCAATTAGAAATTTTAATGAACATATAACTGAAACCATCGAAGAAGTTGCAACATATGTCTAGACCAGATTCGACGGGGCTTGCTTCCTGGCTGAGTCAGAGTGAAGCCCAGTTGGCAGAACATCAACAGGTAGGTTGGTGTCAGAAATAAACTATAGTAAACGTTAATTATAGGTAACTCGTCATACAACTTGCATAATGTTATTTTGTAAGTTCTTGTGATCAGGCGGGTTTTTGTTGTGGTGCTTACTCAATTGTTTCGAATTAATCAAATTGTACAGACTGATAGTATCACAATTTCGGGTAAAAATATTAAGAAAAAAAAAATGAAAATAGAGAGTAATGGCCAGAAGTCAGGAAAATGCACTGCTGCATGTCATGCTTGAGGTAGCGATGGGTTTCTGTTGGGCTCTGTGATGATAAAACTGTGAAGGGCATACCGATTAAACCTGACTGTCTACGACCCTTTCCACCGCCTGTGATAGGGTTGCGGGAACTATTTTATTATGAATTCCACTAAGAACTGAAGGCTTACACCAAGTGTTTGGTTAAAAAAGTTTAAAAGTAAAAGGAATTAAGGATTTTTTGAAACATACGCCCAAAAAAAACTTGATCTAAAAGTTCCAGTTTTTTCCTTGAGTAATTTGTAAGTATGTCTAAGACCACGGTGGTTAGTGTGGTTAGTATTATATCGAGAGAAACAATATGTTTTGACGTCATTTACGAGTTTCTATAAATAAAATAAGGTTTGTTTTAAGATTTATGACAAGGTTTACCTCAATGATTCAACTACAATTTACAAGAAATTGTTATAAAGTGAACGTGACCCAATTTATTTGTATTTTCATAAACATCTGGTCTACATCATGCAAGCGCCTTGTAACACAAGGTATGTTCTTCGTAACGCCATGCCATCTAAAATCCGTTCTCATATTTTATTCACCACCTATCCTAACTTGGAGATCGAAAACGCCATGATGGTACAGTCAAGTGCATATAGTGCAGAGTTTGTACCATTCTTAAGATCTATGACATAAGAGCCAAAATTGTACTGCAAGTGTGATCAAATTGCACCTGACTGTACAATCATTGGGTACAATAATATACTGAGCCTGGTTGGCCTGGTATACTCTTCCCGTGTCTATGGCTCAAGAGGCCCAAGACTACGTCAGGATGAGTGTAACATATTATGACGTAATCTTGGGCCAATCACGTGACCTAGCAGTCACGGGAAAAAAAATACCTAATTTTGTTACACCACGGGTAAAGCGATCTCTAGGCACGGGCTAGGATACGTATATTGCTGTAATTTTCCCCTGAGGGAGGGGAGTATTTTTTAGGAAGATGTCGTTCTCAGCTTGAGGAATAAAGAGTATCAGAGTATTATCTTCAATTCAGGTTATAATCTAATTTTTCATCTCTCCTTTTCGACTCTTTTTGATCAATCGACATAATCTATTAATTTATATTTAAGGTGATTTGAAGTGAATCTTTCAATTATTTCTCCTTCTTTTCAAATTAAATATTATTTTATTGTTGTTGTATTGAAGTTCATCTTTTGCCCATTAGTCATCCATTGAGAATTTATGAATAGTCTCGGGATGAAACGAAACTGTATGATCATTGTTTTTCAATGAATTCATTACCTACATATTTAGTGGTTAAAATGACTTCATTTATTTTGGTGATCTAATTAATCATTTAGGTATTCATTCATTCATAATAATAATAAAAACTACTACGACTTAAATAATAACATTAAAAATGATAAAGACAAAAGTTTGGGTCCCTGCGCCCTGTGGCAGGGTTCCGAAAACCCTTGCTCGCTGAATGGTGATAGAAAAATTGGCGATCTTCATCTTGACTAATCCAGAGTTCTTGACACGTTATCCTTGAGATAACGTGGTCTGAATAAAAGGAACATACGTTACAAAATGTCCGTATATAAAAAGACCTTGACATATTGCAAAATACTAAGGAAAATAGACCTGTTTTAGCGACACTTGTAAACGTAGACAAGGATGACATTGAAACATTAGTAGAAACTAAATTGGCTAATAAATCAGGAAATGTGAAATACTACGAATAGAATAAAGGCTAGACATGAGAACATATTAATATCGTTCGGATAATTTAATGAATTCGGTGAAGTGATGTCATTATTTTTATTTACAACATCCTACCTGGATGCGCGGGTAGCGCTCATAGAAAACTGAGAATGTCTTACCTAGGTCATGTTCTTAGACACCAGCGATAAGACCTGCTACAACTGATCATGACATTCCCACCGCTTTGTCTCCTGTATAACCAAGATCAACAACAGCGACCTCAGATTTGACAATAAGTAATAAAGCTTATTGATGTCCCGGGGAGACACTACAGCTGTATTGAAACTCACAATGAATTTAATCAGGAAGAAAATAAACGTAGTTGGAAGTATTGAAAGGACTTTCTTAACAACTACGTGAGAGACAGCAACCTTCAACCGACCTGCCTACTTGGATAGGCACCACACGAAGAAGTGATTTCTTTAATTTGTAATGATTTCCAACATTTCTATGATCCATGTCGATGTTCCGACCATGGAACACAGCCAAGTTTTAATATAGCGCCCCCAATAAGCTGATGTCATCGCTCCGCTGCACTGTTTACACTCAGAATTTGAAATCATTATTGTTTTTTTGGCTTTACGCCGTTTCGCAAATTATTTTACGACGTATGTGTTTTGATTTGGATGGAATGCTAAACTTTAGATACGACAGATAAAGTTGGCACTCTTTGTCTATTGGCAAAAACATTTCTTTTTTGGGTGACATGATTAATATCTTTGTCGATTTTTACATCATGTTGATTCAGATTGCTTGGTACTATTTACTCAGCTGTTTTACCAATAGGCTGCGTAGATTGAAGCCTAGTGCTGAAGATTTTAGGTTTTTATTAATCACCTATAAAGAGTTTTTCCCCTGTATTTTTTTCTGTTTAACTTGGTTAACAGCTTAACGCAGAACTTAGTTGCAATCGAGGAGTATGTGCTGACAAACGTACAATTTGCAAAAATTTTCCCTTAATGGCTGTCTTAATGAAAAAGTCAAAATATCTTTATTCGAGTTGGCTTTTTGTTATTTGCAATCGTATAATTTTTAGAACACTATCGATAGAGAAGGATGGCTCAGACATTGAAGGTTTAGACCACCAGTGGTTTGATAATGATTGATGATGATCTCCCCCTCAGAATATGACTCAAATCCCGTTCAGTATAAAATGCACATTTACGGAAAATACTTTTCTATTCCATTTTGTACCTAGATAATAAAATTTTATTGCTAAAGTCTGATCTCATGCAATTCAATTAACATAATTAACACGATTTACACTTAACGTTTATATCTGAGTAGTGATTTAGCATAATAATTTTTCACTTAGATATTCTTTAAGTTGGATTAGTTAGATGAAATAATATTATAGAGGCATTCTTGCGTTTTGATAGGAATACAACTAGGGTTCTATTCTTGTAACAAAAATCGATCAAATCTCGTCGCTCAATCGCAGGATCACAAATGTATAGTCGTCGATGATATTTGCTGACATAAGCTTATTCCTACCTCTAGGATCACAGGCTAGGAGGCGTTAGTGAAAGCGGGAATAACTTATAAACTTATAAATGAGACATTTATAACATTATTAAAGCCAATATAGGGGCTAGAAGTTGAATAATCAAATAAAATGAATTATTTCATTTTAATTTATAAGATGTTGTATTTAGGATGAATGGGACTCTGATTATCGCCAATCGCCAAATGACTAAGTTCACATAAAATTTGTTTTGCAATGTGACTGCATCGTATTCGATGATGTTATGCTCTGACGCATACAATCTTGTGGTTTTCATTTCTCGCACTTGCAATACACAAAAATAGCCTGTGAGTTGGCAGTATCGGGAACAAGGTCCTTTGAGGTCCTCGATTTATGTTATTGATATTCTTTCGATGAGTAAAATGTTTACTTTTAAATGACGCATTTTAAAACCAAAAAGGTATCTTAATTGATTGTAGGAATTGCTCAAAACCATTTTTAAAGTTGATGATACATTATCACTGTAAAACTAAAGAAGGAACAAAGAGATAGAGACTAAAACCTGCTCTACACGAATTTGATATACATATATAAAACATTGGTTTGATCTAAGAGATTTAAATCAGTTTAGACCACAGATCTTCCCGTAGACCTAGCATACGGGCTCTACAGATTTTACCCAGGTCCCAGATCTGTGGAGTAGACACTGGTTTCATACCAAATTTTAAGATAGGTACGGCACAGCAGATAATCCGCTCAAATTCAAATCGGAGCAGTCGTCTGGGAAATCACCTTACAGAAGATCATAGCCAAATAGCATGTCTCGGCCATGTTCTGTCCCTACGGTGAGTAAGGTCTCCAGAGCTCCACTTTTTACAGGGTCGGCAACGCGCAAGTATACCCCCGGTATTGCAAGCGTCTATAGGCTACGGTGACTGCTTACCATCAGGCGGGCGTTTGCCATCTTAGTGGTATAAAAAAAACTAAACAATAGCTTCATCTAACAGTTTTAAAAAAAGGATTACTTGTTAGTATTATTGAGGCTTTTCTGCGAATTTCAAGACTTAAGTTAAATAGAACCTTTTTACCTTAAAAGCCTTTATACGGTAAGGCACAACCGGTTAAACAGACGACCTTAACACCATCCCACCTTTTCACAGCTGCTCAGCCGTGGGAAGTAAGGAATTCAATAAGTGTGTGGGCGATTGAGAAATAAGGCTATGTACTTACATTTTGTTACCTTTATACTTTCGAAATGTTGGCATTTGAAAGTGATTTACAAACAGGCACATTTTAATCGAATCAAGAAGATATGACTCAATTTTGTGGTTTTTATTTTAATTTAAAACCACTAAATAACTGTAATAAGTATTAAGTATACTATTAAATTTTAAAAGAAAAAATTTTGGTACACGTAAAATGGCCATTAAATGGCTATCGATCTAAAGAAAAAAACCAGGAAAGTACGTGTCGGGCCACGCACAATGTAGGGTTCCGTATTTGCTACGCTTTGCTTGCTTGCAGATGAGTACAATGCTTTAATCTATGACATTATTTGTATGTAAGTTTTTATCTAAGAAATTTTATTTTATAAGTTCGTCGGCTATTACTTTTAAACTAGTAGAGTCAACTTAACCGTTATAGTTTTCATTGAAGGTTTAAGAGACCTATCTAACAATACACAACAGGGGTTGGGCGCGAAAAAAAAATTTTCATTTCCTCTTTACATGTAGGGGTGGCACCCCAAAAAAATTTTTTTTTCATAATTTTGTTCCAGCACTTTGTTAGCATTACAGCTTTCTAGCATCAAGCATCTAGGCGCTAGACCGCGGACACGGACAGACAGACAGACGGACATGGCGAAACTATAAGGGTTCCTTGTAGTTTACTACGGAACCCTAAAAATGGTAGCTTGAATTTTAAAATGCGTTTAATCAATAGGGTAGGTTTTAAACTATTAGTAAAGTGAAGGGTAGCGAGTTCGACTCCCGCATTTTTTTGTGTTGAGTGTGAAATAATCATCATTATTGCTGTGTTTGTACACTTTGTACATAGATGTCATAATAAAACGACTACCAGTGGGCATAAATATACGCAGAATACCTATTTCTAGATTCTAACTAAGTGCATTGAATATCTAGCAAAGTTTTTTGTTATAAAATCAAGTTCTAAGCGATCCTAATACATCAAACGCAGACCATATACTACCATAATAACGGAACAGGCGGTTTTGCAGCCCTTTTAAACGAACGTATCATTTAATTACTTATATATAACTAAGAAAAAACAACATAGAATATTAATAAATTTTTAAAACAAAATACATACCTAATTCGCTGTAATTCGGATAACAAAATTTTAAAAAATTGATCCGTGCTGGAGCGTTCGGCGTTGGCAAAAACACAACACTACACAACAGTCAAAATACACAAAAAAAAAAACAAATTTATTTCATAATTTAAACACTTTTTTTATTTCGATACTTTTTCGAAATTTTTCGTCTCGGAACGCGACCGTACGTTCGCGCGAGAACGTTGACGCGCACTTGTTGAACTAAGCGCGGGAAACTGACCAGCGGAAATATCATGTATCGTTTGGCGAAATGACAGGTATAGGTTTCTCTCTTTCACTCTGTATGCGTACGCGCGTTTCAGCCGAAATAGATATAGTATACTGAAAACACGAATGAAAAGTAACCAGAAATGGTGCAATTTTTTTACAGGTGCGGTCTACAGTAAAACAATATTTTTTACATTAAAATATGGAAAAATTATTTAAAATGCTGGAATACATTGATTGATTGATATTGACTTTACTGGTACTTAACTAGCTTTTTTGCCCGCGACTTCGTCCGCGTGAAGTTCCGGACCCGTTCCCGTGGGAACCACATTGAATTTCGGGAAAAGCTATAGCCTATGTCACTCCCTGATAATGTAGCTTTCTACTGGTGAAAGAATTTTTGAAATCGGTCCAGTAGTTTCGGAGCCTATTCAATTCAAACAATTAAATCTTTCCTCTTTAAAATATTAGTATAGATAGTATATATTAAATTAACCTGCCTTGTTTATCCTTTAAAAATATTTATCACTACAACATCTCTATGCTGATATCTACCATGCATCCAAACAATGAACACAACTCCAATTATGCACAGTCTGATAATTTGTAAAGATGAAAATTCTGCATTCTAATTCTTACGAATCAAAACAGATGGCGTTGATTTTTATTGTACTTGCTTGCTTCTTTCGGAGTAGATATCCGTATTAAGCAGTTCATTAAAATTACGATAGATGGCATACAAATGATTTTTTTGCCTGAATTCATGCTTAAAGTTATCGATTGTTATATATATATCCATGGAATTGGCATTATTCATTCACCAAAATAATAATACTAATTTGAGAAATAATAATTTTGTCTTTGTTGTTTTTATTTCATTTCACGGCTGTCGCAAATATACGGCGCCCATGACGGCGCCAAACCACATCATGAGTAAATAAAATTTTATTTACTCATGTGGCCAAACATTTGCCATTCATGCATTGACAAACAGAGCGCAGAGAAGTTGACTCGTCGCGTCGCATTCACTTCAATTTGTGTTTTGTTGGATAAAACACCTAATAAGCATTGAATTTAATTGTGCATTTACCAAAACATGATTATTTTTGTTTGTTTAACTTTTTGTTAAAGAGATCTTTAAAATGTAAGCATAATTTTATTGAAAATTCAAAAATCCTGAGATATGCAAAATTCTCACTCACGACTGCTTACGATTCTTTGCTTCAGGAGACAGTTGCAGAAGTCTTCACTGTTTATTTATATCTGCCTTCATCATCATCATATTGGCCACAAGAAGTCCACTAGGACATTAGGCCTTCCCCTAATTAACTATTTCCATTCTTACCTTATATATTGGATAATGTGGAGGAAGTTTGTGGTGCATGCACCAAGTTTTACAAGGAACAAATGTTTAACATCAATCAACTTTATATTAATTATCAAAATATGGTTGACTAAATAAACTTATATGTAGTACTTAGGTAAGTAATTTAATCTATAAAAATATTAAGGTCTTATTTTTAATCTAATTGCATATTACAAAGCAGCTTAATATCTATTAACTATGTTAAGACATGGACCCCGAACTGGTATTTTCAACTTCGTTGGAAGATTGCTAGTTGAACTCTTGGACAAAAAATATACATATATCGAATATTACTAAATTTTGGCCATACATATACGGAGTTCAATTTGTTGCTTTTGTGTCATCCTAAAAATTACAAAAATGAGAACGGTGCTCCATTAGGAAAAATATTAATACAATATTTTAGAGCCAAATCACTATCTCTTTTCACATACAGAAAAAACTAAATTAATGCAAGGTCAAGAGGTTTTTTTTCACTTAAAATAAATGGTCCAGTTATACCCTAATTAACAGTAGATAGAAATTATAACGGTTCTTCTTTTACTGAGTGAAGAGATTCTGATGCACTATCATAATATGGTATCATTATTTCTTCTACAGGAGATCTCTTAAATACTACATCAACGGGTATTTGTGGGGAACGAGACCTTTCGTTAAACGTTTGCCTTCTTAGTGGATCAGATGCAGATTGTGGCTGACTAGAATTTCCATAGCGTTCTTCGACAAATAGTTGATTAATTTTAACCATCATTAAATCGCGTCGATCCTCTGATAACTTTCTTAACTTTTTCGCAATAAGTACACCAAATATTGAGCATTCATCGTCATCATTCTTTGCTTGTTGCTGTTGGTTAATTTGGTTCATCAAGGAAACAGCTTCATTCATTTGACTATTGTTAGGGATATCGGAAGAATATTGTCTCTTTTTGTGTGGTATTGGTGGTGTTGTAGATGGCGCACGTTGGTTTACTGGAGAATCATTCCGTGAAGATGTTTGCGTTTCTATTATTGCATTATTCAACTCAGTTGCATTAGTGTTTGGTGTATTTTGACTTCTATCACGTTCTGTTGCTATTTCTTCATCCTGTAGAAGAAAAGAAAAACATTACATAATCAGTTTTTGGTTTTTTATTTAGAGATATCATCATCCGTTTTTTCTTCAGATTCCGTCTGAAGAACAATACTGTCCCCCGGGCTATATTTCACCGGGACGCCATGGCCGCGCAACCAATAGCTCAACCGTGGTGTCCGTAAGCTACCAAACTAGACACCATACAGACACCAGAGTCGTGACATCACAAAACAAAAACAGCTCGGCCGTTTAGACAGTATCAAAATGGTCCTCGACGAGATAGCACTACCACTGCTGTATGTACGTAGGAAGAGAAAGTTCAAGAGAAAAAAGAAACAGTGGGGGGGTATATCCTTATTTAGCCGATCGCTGTTTGAAAGGAAAATTCGTTAACATATACGACGATCTAAGAAGATGTCCGGATGAGTTTTTTGGCTATGTGAGAATGTCCATGAGGTCCTTTGACGAGTTTGTGTGAAAATAATATGTTGAAACAAGACATAATATTAATAAAATCAGTCAGTCCAGAAGAAAAGTTGTTTGTAACATTAAGGTAAGTTAAAACAAACTATGAACATTTTTAAGTAAGTTTTATTATAAAAGTAGACAAACAAACAAGCCATGAACATTTAAGTGCTATACAGATCCTGTGGTTCTGATTCATGTGAATGATGTGTGTCGCTTGGAGAACTTGCATATGCCATTGTATTCATAGAATTATATGGAGAATTAGGAGTATTTGTAATAGTTTCATTCTGATAATTCGTGTTTGTCCTAGAAATCGGTCCAGGATATTCAGTAGCATTTACTTGCCGTTGCGTTGAATAACCAGGATGATAGTTCTCATGACTCACCATCCTGCCAGATGGATAATTTCAGAAGTGTGCCGAAATGACCGATCAGCATTATCAAACGTCCTGTTACCAGAAAATCCTGACGCGTCGTTCAACAAAGTTAACATCGTTATTTTGGTAGCCATTTTAACTTGAGGAGGTAGATTTTTTAATGTGCTCAACAATGAAAGCAGAAATAGGCGATCTTCGTCAACCTTAGCTGTCTCGCGTAGTCTCTGCTCTGTTGTCTCACGGCGTCTTTGCTCAATTGAATTATTTAAAGCTTGTACAAAGGATCATCGTCTACTGTTAGTTTACGTTTTTTTGTCACTTTTTGTTTAGGTCGCTCGCCTTCTTCAGTGCTCTCCGAATTTTCTTCATCTACACCTTCTTCTCTGATAGCTACTACTTTTTGTAGAAACTGTAACTGCTTAAAATATATGTATTCGCTTTTTCACATTTGATGTGAAATTTTGTTCAGAAAAATGAAAAGCTTCATGATGTACCCACCCGAAGTACGATCTTACTGGAGCGTGGTCTTCTTTTTTTGCCTGGTGTGACCAGTTTTGGTATAGGTGTTGGACCTGAACCTGACGCCGATGTGCTAGGCACTGGCGAATCATTTTGAAGTACAACCTTCGCTTCGTTTTTAATATTCATAAGTGTCCTTTTTGATACACCAGTTGCTGCACAAGCCCTTTTTATAGCTTGGTCTACGGGAATCACAAAACGTCTATTTGCTTTCTCACTTTCAAAAAAAGTCAACACCTTCCATATGAGAGTCCTTGACTCACCATCAATTGTCTTGCCCATAATGTTGTTGACACAACCAACGTAAAAATCCAAACTTAACAAAAACGACAATTCACAAATTTAATAAAGAAAAAAACTCAACAGAATCAGAACAAATTAACGAATATTACAGAGACGCGCAACGAGATGATGCTATCGATCGGCACTGAGCGTTTGGGGCGAACGCGGGACGGAGCGCGGGGAAGCGGGAGGGGTCGCATTCCAGCGGAGTGCACACGTGCACAGTTATTAAAATAATAATATAGTAAGTCGTGCGGTGCGAGTAGTACGTAGGGTTGCCAGACGGCCGGGAAATCCGGGATTGTCCCGGAATTACGTGTCTTGTCCAGCCAGTGTCCAGGAATTACACTCTATAGTCCCGGATTTCGAATACCTACCACTCGATGACTCGAACGCGAAGCATGCGCTAGGTTCACGAACTTCTTTCCCCAGCTCAACTGCCGGCCCTCCTTGTGCCCTGCGTTCTCGTTCACTCGTGTTTCGTTATTTTTTTTCCAAAGTTTTATATGAATAAGTAAAAGCGAGGTCCGGTGTTCAATTTGCGTTTTAAGTTTTGTAAAATATTACAAGTTAAGCGATTTCCAAAAATAATTACCTTTTTTGTATATTTTTCTACCAACCGAATCCGTCGCCCTCGAATTGTCCCGGAAATAAAATGCTTGTATCTCGCAAACCTAAGTACACATCATTTCCCCATTATAAATTAATAATTTTGAATTTCCATCGGTATGATATAGCTACAGAGTTACAGGGTAATTTTTGTAGCAATGTGGCAGACTGTCGGCGCTTGTATTTCCAAACGCAATGGATTCCATGCGACATTTTTTGGGCGTCAAAACAGTTTCTAAATGTTCAAAGACCTCATTTGAAATTCTGGTGAAGTTCTTAAATAAGGCATCATTATCTGATTTTATTTTTGTTAGTAAACTAGTCCGTGATATAAAGTACCTAAGTTCTTTTTCACTAACGTTTCTTCTTTCGTTGTTTAGTTGCGCTTATTGCTATAAAAGCTGCTAAAGTTACTTGATCACACATTCTACGGTGTTAATCCCTTGAATGAATCAAGTAGACCAAAATCAAATAAAATTCGATGTTTGCTACCCATCGAGTACGTTGCCACCATGATAGGTGATTGCATAGCGTCAAAAGGGAGTGTTCCCAATAAAATTTTACAGCACGATGCTTTGAAAATTATCTAAGCACTATGTTGCGTCACGTCGGCGTAACAAAGGTTTGCATGCCGCAGATGTCGCATACCACAAGATGAAGCATGCCACAGAATGTAGCGTGCGGCTCGCATGTTGCGCTCCTGCGTGCCTTTATGCATCTACTTCAAAATGAGACGGCGCGGTGTTATGTCGCGTTCGTTGTTTTTGACGCCATGCAATCAATTGCACCAACATGGTGGCAACGTACTCGATTGGTAGCAAACATCGAATTTTATTTGATGCTTCAACTTACTACTTCATATGGCGTTGCGTACAGCATCACAACCTTATCTGTGACGGTGGCCAAAACTAGAACTAACGAATACCCTGACAATCACCTTCAATAGCTTCGATGCCAGCGCCCCCACCATCGGCACAAATATGTTTGTGGCGCTGTATTGATTTATTTGGTGTTTGTTGCTTTCGACAAAAAGTTTGACGCCTACGCGCCTACGTAATACCAAACATGGGTGTTTACGCGTCTAGATGTGGTGCCAAACACAAATACACATATACCATAGATAACGCAACTTTTTACCACCTACTGCGACACAGCCAAAATTTAGTGATGGGAAACCAAATTCAAAGACAGCGCCGCATACGATTTAACTGAAGCCGCCCGCGCCGACGCACACCCACGTTTTATATCTGTGGCCTAGCTCACTCCTACACACATATCACATAATTTTATACGTTAAAAGTAAAAATACTGTTACACATCAAATGTATTTACTAACCTTATCATCATTAACCTCATCATCACTAACCCCATCATCACTAACCCCATCATCACTAGCCTCATATTTGTCAATGGGTTTTAGTATATCAATAGTGGGGTATGCCGTTTTTTTCAACCATCTCAACTTTTTCTTTTCTATGAAACTGCTATTTTTAAAGTGTATGGAACATATAGTACTGTATTTTGTCGGGAACCAGTCTTTCCGTCCAGTGGCGTCTATCCATTTTTCTTTTATAAATGGATCTTGTGGGAAACTAAAACAATAAATAAATATTCTTAACACGAATCACACAACGCCATCTAGTCTCAAACTAAGCTTGTACCACAGAATAGATAATAGTACTACGTACACCGAAAAATCAATTAAAGAAATAGGGACTCTCGCTACGATACAATAAGGTGCAATTCAGCTCGCACAGCGCACACAACTACAGTTATATTTGCCTCTCTTTCTATCGCTAGCGGCGCTCGTGCCGGTTGCTTGAGACGAAGATACCCGCCGGGCAGGTCAGTGGGACCCCCCTGCTTGTACTATGAATACTAGATTGCTAAAAAATATACATAAATACTTTTATTTTTAATAAATAAGTACTTATTATACATAGACCAAGCAAACAACTTGCTTACTAAATAATATAGCTTTTTTTTTATTGCAGTAAAAATTATATCGATACTAAACGTATAAATAAAATAGTTTTAAATACCTACATCTTCAAAGGATAACATGAACTAAATACATATAATATTAATCCTAAAAAAAACCCTCCTATTTTAAATCTGTCGTCTAAAATAAAAGCTTGTTTTTATCAATAACTACAAAAAAAATCTTAATGGTTAATATTAAATTTTATAGATATATAATCGTAGAACAAACAACACTAGCGCAGCGTTGCGATTAAAATTAAGAAGAATATATTAATTTATTATTTAAAATAAATCAAGTCAGTCAATAAAATTGTTTATGTTAAAACAATCAAAATGAAACACTAGCGACATCTCTTGAGCCCAATTGTAATGTGTGTTTGTGTAGATACTGTAGATATTGAGTTAGAAAAAGAAGTAGGTACTTAAATATGGTAGAATTGCAGAAAAGGCCAAAATGGATGAAGATCCCGAGATTTATAATTGTATAATTGGCAAAGTACTTTAATATAAGCGGCTGGAGTGTAAAGGGTTGGTTTTATTTCACTAGTCACTCACTAGGTAGGTATATCGATTTGACAGACGAATGATAAGTTTCCTGTACCACGAAGACGGAGCGATGCGCGACAGAATCGCTTTATTTCAATATTCATCTTCTCTTAACACAAGTCCTCAGACCAAACGCTCAAATCAAACGCAGCAAAATGTAGTATTCTGTATTATTGTTCAGGTATATTGTAACGTAATCTACGTATCTACTATTTTTAAATCTAAGTGCGCATAATTTCGACCTACTGAAATACGATCCTACGACCTAGGAGGGCTACTACGAAACGTAAATCCGATACTTCGGCCGAAGTATCGGAAGAATTTAAACCATGAATTACAAGGTATTTCATGGTTATAATTCAACGAACTACTGAAATAACCATTAAGTACAAGGTATTTTATGGATAGGATTCAAGGAACTACTAAAATAACCATGAAAAACCTTGTATTTCATGGTTTAAATTCTTCCGATACTTCGGACGAAGTATCGGATTTACGTTTCGTAGTAACCCTCCTGAATCTTAATTGCTTATTACTATTACTGATGATTAACTAGAAATAAACCTTTTTATTGTAATGTATCTTTTATTTTCACCATTACGTGACAATATTCTTGGAATATAAATATTAGCGTGTAATCTATAGAAAAATATAGACGGAGCGCTGCGCTCCAGGCTCCAAACGCAGTGATAGATAACTGTGGTGATAAAACGGTGTGCCTGTAAGTGCAAGGTGGTGCAAGCGTGTGCGTGAACCGCCCGCCACGAGTTTATAGCCCGGTCGGTTTACATTTTGAGAAGTAACAAGTGAGAAGTGACAAATGAGAAGTGAAACAACTGACAAGTGTTTTTGCGTGTGAACGGGTACTGACAAGTGACAAATGAGAAGTGAGAACTGACAGACAAAATGTAAACGGGGCTTATTACTACCGTTCCTACGTCTGTGTGCGTGACGTAAAGTGACGTTAAACAACACCAGCGCAAAATGATGTGTGTGGGACATTTTATTCGTGTAGTTTTCTTATTCCTAATTAAATGATGTACGTATGTACTTATCCTAACTAATATTATAAATGAGAAAGTGAGTTTGTTTGTTTGTTATTACTTCACGGCTTAACTAATCAGCCGATCATTATGAAAATTTGTATATATATACAGTGTGCCCCGTCATAAAGTGCACAAACGGAAATAGGGGACAGAATACTTCAAGTTATAGTAAAAAAAAATACAAAAAAAAAAATCTACTGTTTTGTTTTTTTTTTTGAAGCTAGAAGAAGATTTCGAACTTCTCATGTGAAAAACAGGCCGTAACTTATGAACCACGGTTTTGTGGTATTTTTTCAATTAAAACAAAATTTCTCAAAATAATGACGGTCAACATATTTTTTTATGACTGCTAATTGATTTACATATCTACCTTGCCACAAAAAAAAAGGCACAGTTCTAACTCAAGTGCTTTTATTCCTAGGAGCTGTTAAACACAAGTGTAATCAAACATTTTGTACTAAATTCTGATTAATTTATGAAAATTGCCAGTAATAAAAGTACTAGAGCTGTCTTTTTTTGTGACTTTTATTAATAAATGCAGGCAATTTTTATAAATGTTTTAACTAAAAAAATACCACAAATCTTTTGGAAGCTTTCTTCAAATTTTTTTTTTCTAATTATCAATGACCATTTACGCTTTATTTTTTATTTATTCTTCAAAATGCATTATTCATGGTCACTAATGTTTTTATTTTAACTCAAAAACCCCAGCGGTTCAAAAGTTACAGCCTGTTTTTCACATGAGAAGTTCGAAATCTTCTTCTAACTTAAAAAAAAAACATGGTAGATTTTTTTTGTATTTTTTTTTAATATAAATTGAAGTATTCTATCCCCCATTTCCGTTTCTGCACTTTATGTCGGGATACCCTGTATATGTATTGTCACGGGTACAGAGCCCAACATAGGCTACTTTTTATCCCGCGAAAGTATGTCGTACCAATGGGAAAATATTTTTTCTACTATAGAGGGCGCTGTATCGGCCAACAGATGGCACCACAAGTCGCGCTATGGGTTGTTTTGTTGTCAAACGAGATCTATGTCGTAAAATTAACGCGAGCGAAGCCGTGGGGAAAAGCTAGTTAATAATATTTCTTAGTTTTTGGTAGGTACTTTTAAATAAAAAAAGAAATAACATTCATTTTTCAGGTTATCTTATTATAACACCATCTGTCTACGTAACACATATTATTATTTTATTAAGTTATGAAACTTTGCACAATAACAAAACTAAACATAACGCATAACCGTATAATCGAATACACAGATAACTTCCTTCAATAGAAGGGGTTTAGAGCATACTCCGCCACGCTGCTCAACTGCGGGTTAGCGGAGGATTAGTAAATTAAAACCTTAATATTATGCATTATTTTTTATAAAGTAGGGTAAAATTTTCCATTATACTGGCAACACGGACAAAATGGACGTCACATTTTTTATGACAACTTACGAAAGTAAACAAACGTAAAGCCCGGTTTACATTTTGAGAAGTAACAAATGAGAAGTAAAACAAGTGAGAAGTGACAAATAACAAGTAGGTGTTCACATCTGACAAGTAGAATGCTAAGCAGCTTCAAATACGTTTAGTTGACGTTGTTTTCGAACCGCATAGAGATCTTCACTTCTAGCAAGCAAGGAATATTTTAATATAATACTCTCTGACTAGAGAATTTCCAAAAACTTTTTTT
Organism: Endotricha flammealis; assembly: GCA_905163395.2. NCBI lineage: Eukaryota > Metazoa > Arthropoda > Insecta > Lepidoptera > Pyralidae > Endotricha > Endotricha flammealis. Next base: position 1,979,020 of record LR990878.1, read on the forward strand.
TTATTTAGGTATTGGCCATATCCAAAAATAATTGAGAATTTCTTCCAAAAACAATTTCCGCTCCTAATTTACCAAAAACCAAACGCGAGAAGGGCGAGATCGGAAGGGCGCGGGGCGCGGTGGGCGAGTGAGGGGAAGGCGCGGGTAGCGCGGGGCAGGTTACTTGTCAGGAAATAGAACCGGCTTCTATTCACTTGTCAGTACCCGTTCACACGCAAAAACCCTTGTCCCTTGTCAGTTGTTTCACTTCTCATTTGGCACTTGTTACTTCTCAAAATGTAAACCGGGCTTAATATTTAATTAGAATCAAAAGTGATTGTGATATTTCCAGGTGATATGTGATCCCATCCTTTTTATTGTTACGCCCAGTGGCCCAGTGGCATTTTTACATGTGGGAATAACACAAGACGGCATAATTCAATAAATATGTGCACTGATTATACGTCAAAACGTACGAATGTCCAGCGACTGCGACTGACTAAGTTAAGTAAGCTGTACCTACTGTACAGCTCGGCTTGGTTGGTAGTCGTCGCTAATGATTGCCTCGTCGTTATGCTCAGAGGCGGTTTCTATCAGCATGTAATAGGTAAATACTTTAAAAATATGTAGTTATAAAATGAATTTAATCACAAGACATTTTTGAAATAGCTTACCAGTGATATGAAATATGTTTTTGCCTCTGGGTGTTTGCAATGTTTGGGCTTCTGCAGTTAATTATTACGCAACGCGGCATTTTGTAGTTTACGCGGCCGTCCGAACGCAACAACAGACGCGCGGGGACTGTAATATCCGGCTGCCAACCATGACGCTTGGTCGGGGTCTCGGGGAGTAACTATTTAGTAATGTGGTCGGTCGGACTCGGACTGGTCGGAGTTCGGAAAGTTCGGATATGCGAAGTAGATGTAGGTATTTGCGTCATCTATGGTATATCTATAATCTATATCTGTGGTGCCAAACAACACTATATTTGTGCGTGGAAAACCAACAAGATGGAAAATACAGTGTTGATAAATGAGCACACATGGCTATTTGTATTAATTTGTGATTGCATGTTTGCGTATTTGCCAAAATTTTCGACGTACGTACGGGCCAATAGGCGATACAACCGTCTACACATGGAACAAATACGCAAATCCAAATAGCCATGTGTGGAGCCACAATCATATCATCCACAAATGTTTGCCAAATACTCCAAATAAGCCACGATGTTGTTGTTAATTTGATGAGTCATGTGCCGCTGCTGGCCAAAAGAACTAATGATACACCTTGAATATCTTGACAAATTACTTTCAATAGCTTCGATCCTAGCTATAAGTTTGTGGCACTATACAAAAATCTTTGAATTACTTACCGTATTTTGTGTAGGGTTGCAGTTGTAAACATTTTTTAAAAAGCTATCCATATATGAGAATGCAAACCAAACAGGTTGGTACACATATGCTGCGTCAGAATTCTGTGACTTTTTAATTTTAGTCTTATATCCCCTGTACGCAGACATTAGAGATTCTTTCTTCTTCTTCAAATCCTTGATGGTACAACGTAAACCCAAATCTTCTTTGATATTACTCCAAGCCTCTTCAACTCTTTGTCTATTTTTGTGGCTCTCATTCTTTGGATCCCATATACAAGAGTTACTTTGATACAATTCTAAGAATTTTAACACTGTTCCGTTGTCCCAATTCATTATCGATTTATAATTAATTAAACAGTCCAGCGGTGGATTTCTCGTCCGAGATGATGATGGATTTTATTGATTTCGAGTACCAACCACACGTCCGTACCGTTTGGAAGCGCGGCGATTGTGTGTGTCTGACGATATTGATGTGTGGCGTATTTGCCTATTTGTTTTGTTCCCCTTGATGTGCGTCGAAATACCGACAAGCGGGTGTGGCGGGCGGGCCGGGCGGGGCGGATACGACGCGACGAGCGACGACGCGCCGATGTTTGCAGTATTTGTGTACTTTGGCAAACAACACAAATAGGGTTAACGTGCTAGTTTTAGGTCCCAGGAAACATTTTGATTCTATATTTAGAATAAGGTGTTTTTTGTACTTAAGTCAAACGCTATTAGAAGGCATGTGTCGTTTGCAAATTGAAGAGGTGTACAGTATTTTAACATGTTATTTATGTCATTTACGCAAGACAGGAAATGCAAAAGGCCTAAAACTGAGCCCTGCGCCGTACCTTCAGTCTAAGTTTACATATTTCTTTAAGAAAGGTAGGGCAGCACAGTCTTCTCGTCTCAGTGGAGCGATCACGCACGCATGACCGCACGACTGATTGAAGAAACGAAATGCGACTTTTACCTCAGGTCAGGGTGAGACAGAACTAAAGCGTTCTGCGTGGAAATAGACGACGTAAGCGCCAGATTAGTTTAAAAAAATAAAAAGAGTTTATTTCGTTAAGCAAAAATAAGGTTAGGTAAGGCGAGTGCAGTGGTTTTAATACCTAATTAATTTGTGGCGTCGACCGACTTGCCAGTTGGGCCATACCCACACACACAGGGCCTACCCTATGCTAGCTAGCTAGCTAGATAGTGGAGCCACCATGGACGTAATATATGGGAGATGGGAGCCACACACCGACGCGTGACAAAGTTGTCGCCGTCCCGCACGACCAGATAGCGCTGTCTCATTCAGCGCGTTGGCCGCCAAAATTCAACTGGTTCGCGGCTCGCGCCTTCGCGCACAGTGCGCTGGCTTCGCTGAGCTCTTCCCGTGCATTTTAATATTGTTTATTTTAATATTTAGGTACCTATTTATTTAAATTTGTTATTTTATAAAAAAAATTTAGCTGTTCAGTTTTGTGAGTTGTTGACGTTGTTGTAATGTTGCGCGCTATCGGCACGGCACCCTGCCACAAATTACCTATTTTGTTGATGTAGTAAATTTATTTTGGACTGAAACGTCCGCTTTTATACAGTTTCAGCCCTTGTGTTTATAATTTTATTCATAGGACATAACATACATAACTTATTAACATTTATTTATAGGTAGGTATACAAACCTGTGGAAACGCAGGTACACGGGCATCCGTCTCTGGTTCCCCATAGCCGTCCCCCATGATAGACACAATCCTCTCCTTCAATGCCGTCAAGCGGTGTCCACCACCAGTGGCTATGGCGGAACTTTGAGCAGCAGTGGCAGCTTTTTTTGCAAGGTATTTGCGGTCTGCCCATACCTACAATTTGACATACGAAATTATATATTATTTTACAATTACTGTTGTATTGTATACATTAAACGATACATAAATGCAGAAAATACCTTTTGCCACTGTTTCGTCGTTTTATGAGCCCCTCTTAGAGCGTTGAGCTTATTTGTGAGCTGAACCCACAGTTGCCGTGTATGGTTGCGCCCCTCTACATCCCTAAGGAGCCCTCGTACTAGCTCTGAGTGCTCCTGTAGGAATGTAAGGAGCGCATCTATCTACGCGGGCGTGGGATTAGTGCTCATACTATACTATACTTTCCAATGTTTGTTTATTTGTTTGTTTGTTATTCCATCACGGCTGGACTAATCAGCCGATCATTATGAAAATTTGTATATAATGTATATTGTCAGGGGTACAGACAGAGCCCAACATAGGCTACTTTTTATCCCGTGAAAGTATGTCATTCCAACGAGAAAATATTTTTCTACTATAGAGGGCGCTGTATGGGATGCTATCGACCAACAGATGGCGCCACAAGTCGCGCTATGGGTTATTTTGTTGTCAAACTAGAATTATGTCATAAAATTAACGCGAGCGAAGCCGCTGGGAAAAACTAGTAAGTTATAAATTTAAAAAAATCTGACCCACCGAAATCTAAGATGATAAATTTCATTATGTAGAAAGAAAGTAAAGATTTTCCGAGTCAGACTCGCACACGAAGGTTTTTTTTACCGATATTCAATTTACCATTTTAGGTAAAGTTATGTCCAACACCGTGATGCGTGACAGAAAAATGAAAGGACAGACGGGTTGCTGAAGTTTAGTAATGTAACAGATAGGTTCTCATTGGGACCCTTTGGTATGGGACCCTAAAAACAAAATTATAAAATTACCTTACGAGGGATCGCTTCCTTTTTTAACCTTCGTCGCTTTTGGTTTCTGACCATATACAGGTCTTTGGCACGGAAATGATCAGAGCAAATAACTGTTGTTTTAGCTGGTTGCCAGGTATCCTCACCGCGGCTTTTTCTGATAACTTCTATCCACCGATACTTAAAATAGGATCATTAGGTATTCTGTAAAAATAATATGAATTAAACTAAAAGTTTACAATGCCTACTCCGGCTTCACCAGTTAAACCTGTCACATTTTTTATAATTTTAATAAGTAAACTAATTTCACCCGCGGAACGATAAAAAACGACGATGGTGATGATCCTGACAAGTAGTCGAAGTGTCCAGAGTCCAGAGTTTTAGCTCTATTCAAAATTTCATCTAAATCCGTCCAGCGCCGTAGCGGCGTGAAGAAGTAACAAATACCGAGACAAACTTTAGTGTATTTGTATTTAATGTAATTTTGGATCATAATTAAACCACAGATTTAGATTAGAATAAGTATGATAGATTTGTTCAGTTTGATAAACTAATATTTGTATATTGTAAGAGCAGTGCGTTGTCCTTTTTTAGGGACATCGCAAAAAGGCTGCGACAAACCACTGGTGACCCAAAGGCTGGCAGTTACTTCGCTCAATGGATATCTATCGCCGTTCAGCGAGGTAACGCTGCTAGCATTTTGGGCACCCTGCCACAGGGACCATGTCTTTTTAATGCTTAAATAAATTTCAGGACTGACCATTGAACTTGGCACCCATTTAGATCTCACTTCTGTTGTTGTTGATATCAACAACCAAGGCATATTATCATTGAACTTGGCTCTCATTTCACATATATGTTTTTGACGGGATCAGCCCTATCAGCCAACAGTTGGCTGATAAATTTATTGACGTTTAAACGGTCGAACCCTCTATCATTACAAATTCTATGCAGAATACATTGTGTTACACCAACCTAAGTTTGTTCTGCGATATGTTAAAAATAATGGCATATTGTTCACAATTCTGGAACTATAGATCGCGGTACCTACTTTAAAAAAGTGGAGCTCACTAACAAGTTGGGTACAGTCAAAGATATAGTACCTACAGTCAATGACCCCTTTTGTAGATAGATAAATAGATAAATCATTTATTCGTATGTAACTACGGATATGGATTACAATTTACATTTAAAAAAATACTTTCTGCTTACATAAAATTAACTAACTTACAATAACACAAAAATACGGGGTGAAACATCGAAATAATATAACTACGTAGTGAAACTATAAACTAATAATTATCCGCAGCATACGAGTCGCACCTTAGTGTATCAGATTGCTCATAGTGAGCAAAACACTGGTTTTCAGTTGCATTGCAACGCAATCCAATACGAGGCCAGTCGCGTAGTCGCGAGTTGCGACCCACGAGACAACTGTTACATACATCGTTTTTTTCTACTAATTATATTGGGGGTTGGGGGTATTTTACAATTTTATTGGGGTATACAATTTTATGGGGGTATTTTATATTTGAATTAACACATGAAAGCAAATTCCCATTGGTATTGATTGACACTATTTGACACCATGAAATAATTTATTAACGGAGGTATGCATACTCCATTCCACGACACGTGGCACAGAAACACGTCGACATAAATGGTGGTCAGAAATTTCATACTCCATACTAACATCTGATTTAAATCGTCATCCTTACTTCCTTACTAATATTATAAATGAGAAAGCGAGTTTGTTTGTTTGTTATTTCTTCACGGCTTAACTAATCAGCCGATCATTATGAAAATTTGTATAAATATTGTCAGGGGTAGAGAGCCCAACATAGGCTACTTTTTATCCCGTGAAAGTATGTCGTTCCAATGGGAAAATAATTTTCTACTATAGAGGGCGCTGTACCCCTGACAATATAATACATATATACAAATTTTCATAATGATCGGATGATAAGTTAAGCCGTGAAGGAATAACAAACAAACTCACTTTCTCATTTATAATATTAGTTAGGATAGTTAGGATTAGGATATATCGATCTGAAATAAACATGATTCTATTTCAAACCACTAGGTACATCGAAATAAAGCACACAACATTGTTACATAATATAAGGCAATTTAAGCTGATTCAAATACAATTATTGAATTTTGACTGGAAATCCTGTGCCAAGTATATTGGACGGAACAGACAGTTCGATTATAATAGCGGCAAATTAGCACACAAAAAGTTCATTAACGTTTTATTAGAGCCACATGGCTGTGTCCTCTAGATAATAAGAAGTTAGGGCATGGACCTAGAAAAAAAGGTGGACGGAATCTTGATAAGAAAGAATTAATTAATGGCGGCGGCGTGAGTGTGAAATGGCTGACCGGCACGCACACATTCACACCATAGTAAGCCCGCCGGTTCGTAAGTATACGCGAGGTGGCTTACTATGGGTGCTTTACTTTTCAGTGATGGTGTCCGCCTTTTTTTCTAGATTAGGGTTAGGGTTTTTTCAACAAAGTTTTATTTTATGAATGAGTTTATTGGTTAACAACAAAAACAGGTATATAAATACTAGAAGTCTACAAATTTGTAAGACAACATAGTGATCTGTTTCGGACTGCCAGTGATGTGTATCCCAGGAATACAAGATGCTCTGACAGACTTGTGCTAGATTTTTCCCCAAAAACAACACTGTGCCAAAAGAGTTGTTACTGTATGTGTGTTAAAATTTATAATAAAATCCCACAAAAATATAAAACGGGCCCAATTGCGCCAATGACTAAGCTCCTACGGTCATGGTTGATCAGCCAATGCTTCTATAGTCTTCAGGAGTTTTACAACCATAAGTTTGCATGCTAACAAGTGTTAACAAAATAGTGAACCAATAATATATTTATTTTGAGACCTTTTATAACCTATTTTCTGCAAATAAACGCTTTGAGTTTGAGTTTGAGAAAATCGCCACCTTGGATGTTGCAACTGCAACCTGCAACCAAAAGTCATCCTAACTATGGTCCTGATATCCTCGAGCCGACTGTACCGCACCGCAACTTATAAGTAAAGTAAGTACTTTATTATGTTAGTAACATAATTTTAAATTATGGACCTTGATTTATGGATATAACAAAGACATAGATAAACTCTTGTATCTTCCAGGGACAAAATTCTTGTCATTTTTCAACGCAAACCATAAGAAAAAAGGCAGTGGTCGGCAACTAGCGTATTGACCCCACTTTGTAAAATTGCCCACACATGGATAATGCTTGCCAAGTCAAATACCCTAAAATACGCGCCATAGGACACAACACTATGCAAAATCCTATCATAGTTATAGATTTACTAGGCAATTAATTTTATTTTGGATGAAAATTCAGTACCTACCTACAATAACTCCATATACGGGCAAAAGCTGCATGATTTACTTACATGTGTGCGTGTTTGACTGAGTATGTGTGCGTGACACGAAACTAATGTTTAATACCCGTCTAGTTCGCCATAAAATTATTGTAGTCAACCCATATTGCGTATTATCATGAACTTTAGCTATTACAAAACAGGATTATAGACAGTTTGCGAAAAATAATGTCATTTTACTTCGTAAAGTATTGATAAAAACGCAGACGGCCGACCCAGACTTGAGTTTGTGTGTGCCTGCCTGTGCCTGTGTGCTTGTGCGACGACGTATGTGTGTATAGAATGCCGATGCCGTGTTGAAAATAACGATCCTTTTAATAGTGCGTAACGAATTTTGTATCGATAAATCACTACGTACTTGGTCAGCAGCTGCAAATACACCAGAAAATAGAGATTCTTCGCTGTACGAGAATCTCGATTTTGTGGTGTGTCTATTTTGTGTATTAGGTACCTATAGTAATACTTTGTGTATTAAGGAGACCGTGAGTAGTCAATCCTACTAATATTATAAGGCGAAAGTTTGTGTGTATGTTTGTTACCACACCACGCTCAAATGGCTGGGCCAATTTTTATGATATTTGATATTATGTAGGTAGCTGATACCTTGAATGAACACATAGGGTACTTTATATTCCGAAAAGTTCGCGATTCCCGTAGGATTTTGTCAAAAATCTGATATAGATGGCACTGCTGTGCATAAAACTAAACGTCAGTAACACCGCGGGCAGCAGCTAGTGTTATATATAATATGGAATGCATCAAAAGTTTCAAGGAGATCCATAATAAACTACAGTAAATTACATTAGTTTTTTAGTAATATGACTTTTTTCCTAATTGATATCAGTAGTTTTAGGTGTATGTAACCTCTCACCGCCAATGGTAATAAAATATTTTATACTTCTGGCAATAAGCAGAAATTGTAAGAATTTTATGTACTTAAGTGTAAATTTTATTTCTTAAAACTATTTTTATTATATTGTTATTTGAGGCGTACGTACACCAAGTCGTAACCTCTACATTAAAAAAATCGGAGAGTAAGTCCTCACTCCTCCCTCACAGACACTTTCTTTCATCAAAGATTACATTACAGTAATAAATTATTTAAGTAATTAATCTACTCTATAAACTACTACGAAATGGCGTTCTCTTGTGTCGGAGGCCAAGACTCACTTTGGGTCGCTGAGCCATTGGAGTAAGTAAGTATAAACTACTACTATTTCGGAAAGAAAAGCAAAATGACCACTGGTAAAAGAATTGGTGAAAGAAAATCAGTTACGGTCTTTTTTGTCAGATGTCAATACATTTCATATTTTAAAATTATAATAAATACAAATCTAAGTTGGTACCTACAGTCAGGTGCACGTTGAGCTTTACAGTTGTTGCAGTACAATTTTGGCTCTTATGATATAGAACTTAAGAATGGTACAAAGTCCAATATGTAAAGGTCGACCTGCTCCTAACTGTACCTACAGAAATTAAGTACTCAACGCGGAATGAAAGCAGTGCCATGATCAAATTCTAAATATAAAATAGGTAGGTGTTGATGAAACGAGCAGGCACTATACTTCCGGCAATAAGCAGAAATTCGTAATTAGGATTATTTTCAACAAATAAGCCAAATTAAAAAATAAATGAGAAAGTGAGTTTGTTTGTCTGTTATTCCTTCACGGCTTGACTTAGCCACCGATAATTATGAAAATTTGTATACATATTGTCAAGGGTATGTGTACAGAGCCCAACATAGGCAAATTTTTGCATGGGCGAAGCCGCGGGTAACAACTTATCTTGTATATATCACTTTTTGATTTTTTGACAGTTCATGTTGATCATAATTACTACCCGTACACTACGCACTCAACTCAACTGCGGATCTACCTTGAGATGCGGTGGGTGTGTGCGGCGGGAGGTAACGGCAAACTTGAGGCGCAGGATTGAGGAGGATTTCTTGTTCTTTTAGTTATCTTATTTTAGACTAGCTGTGTGTGTGTGAAAACACTATGCCGATCTGAATAATTTTCCCCGTTTTTGCAACATTTTTCACTGATGCTTCGGTCCTATTGGTTGCAGCGTAATGTTATATGCCTTCCTTGACAAGTGGACTATCCAACACAGGATTTTTCAATTCGTACCAGTAGTTTCTGAGATTAGCGCGTTCAAACAAACAAACAAACTCTTCAGATGTATAATATTAGTAAAGATGTAATCTTAATGCATATCTAAATGAACAACCACACAGAACACTCATGTTCTAAAGTGGGATCGAGTCATACTATACGCCGCGGCGCCGCCGCCGGGCTGTTGATATTATATTCCCAAATAAAAATATAGGAAAAATTTATTAAATGGAAACCCAAATGTCACATTAACCATACAGTACAGTAAGTAACGCCCGCGCACAACTGTCACTCACGTTCATTACGATCCTTGTCGGACTATATACTTAAGTCATATAAATTGTAAATAGAACTTATCAGCAAATGGTCAAAGATTAGTTTTTTGCTATTTTTAAAAATATTATAATGATTTACTTAATCATATTTTTATTTTTGCCATGTTAGTGGATCACTTCTATCCATTATTCGATATCGATAACCATGACATCACTAGAGGGGAATGAATCACCAACCCACATATTCCCGCAATGGTGTTATAATGCAGCTTTGACCTTATTGGCTGAGCCGCCCATGCGGCAGTGTAACCGACCAATCACAAGCCCGTATTCAAAGCGTCGCTCCCCCGTGACGCCGGTGGTATAAAAGCGTTTTAACGGAATTTTCGATGTTATTATTCGTTCGGCAAGCCTCTTTACCGGTCGCGCTGAACGACGACTGACATTTATTTAATTAACTTATTTCTACGTTAAGTTCACAAATCTCAATTCAAAATGGTAAGTTTTTTACATTATTACTTCTTTTCTTCCATAAAATAAGCAAAATTTTCAATTTATCTAGTAAAATTCACGTGGTTTTTCCTTTTCTAAAACCGGGTGGTCACGCCACCATCTTGTCGGCGTATAAACCGGCCGGTTTGCATGATCAGTCTGTGGCCTTTGAAAATATCTGTCTTCGTGTCATTTTAATTTTGTCGTATGATAGATTTGGAACTTCGATTTTCAGATGTTTTTGCTAAATTCTATTCTTTACTTCTTTTCTCTCATAATTTCGTACTTTACGCCGTTAATTTATAGATATTTAGCATATTTAGCCATAATTCGATGAATGTTTTTTCATGATCAAGGTAGCCATGCCGGTTGCCACGCCCAAATAGATACTTTTAATCTATTTTCGATAATAATTATTTATTATTTTACCACTAAATAATTCCTTCTAGCTTCCATTTTAACACAAATAGTTAACATAACAAATTAGTCACCATTTTGTCGTTTTTCTGAATAAGCTGACGTGTAACTATGACCTCATTCGAGGCCAAAGTGATCTCATTTTCACCGATCAATAATAAGATTTATTTGTACGAATAATTTATGGTAGGTAAGTAGGTACATTAGCATACGACCTTGGTGACAATACGTAACTGGTAATAAGTTCTAATTTCGCCGTGGTCCTTGAAATAAAAGTAGATACCGTTAACAAATGTATGGATTTTTTAGTTCGAAGGTCGCTCTATGGACTTCGGTTTGAAGTACCTACCTAATCTTTATTTTAGGTGCGTTTGTTGAGGTTCATCTTGGAGGCAACTGAAACTATTTCTTAATTTTCATGACTTCTAGATTCAGAGTAGCAGTCTTAAGGTTTCGCTCCTTGGACGTGTCAATAACTTTAAAGATGCGTTTCAGAAATTGGCAGTTAATTTAATGTTACCAAATTAGAGTCACTAACGCGACTATGACCGTCAGATCGTTTAAAATAAATTTAAATTAATACTTTCATTCAGAATCTCAAGTTGGCCAGAGTCGCGTTAGGTAGGTACTAGTATATTTTCTTATTGAATTTGTAATTGGAAAGTCAGGTTTATAGAAAGGTAGTGACAAGTGGAACAGTCAAAGCTTTCACTTTTCTTTGTTAACTGCAAGCTTCAATGGTAGGCAGAGATAAAACTATTTAACTAACGCAACTCTCTGACCTTTTTATGTGGTGTTAGATTTCTATATTTTTTGTTATATATAGTTTAGAAATTGTCCAATGATAATGATGCACTCTTCAAGACTTCGCAACTCTTTGACCTTTTTATGCGATGTTAGATTTTATAAAATTAAAGATTAGAAATTTCCAACAATATTTTCTGAAGAAAAAAAAGCCTTGTATAGTTTGATTACAAACGGAATGAAACTCATAATTTTGATCCACAAACTCTGACCGCTATTTGGTTGAAGAATTCATTATGTAGGATAGGAGCAAATATTAAATCTATTTTCAACCATGAACTGCTGTTGTTAGGTCATTGACTGTAGGTTAATGAACTTGTAGGTATGTACATCACTAACACCGATAAAACCCAGTGATGCAGATATAGATTTTTGAATAAAATGTTTCATTTTTAAAAAAGGATTTTTCCAATTTCGACCAGATTCAATGAAATGTTATAGTAATTTTTGACGAAAAGTTTTTACTTCTCTGATTTTCATTGTTTTTTTTTGCATTGTTCAAAGTTCCCACAGTTGTCTATTGTATTTTATTATTCAAAGTAATTTCATATAAACAAAGGTAAATCTCTGGCCTAAATCTTATCTGTAACTAGCAGTAGTAGCAGTACAGCCTGGTTTTGTCTGAATTTAAAATTCTTTTTTGAAATTGTTACATATAAGTAAAGGTTCCCAAGATTTACACAGAACGTTAAGACTGGTAAACGAGGTATACTTGAATGTATGTTTACTTGTACTATGGTTTTTCGTTTTACTAATTATAAATCTCTCTTGTCCAATAGCGTGAGTGCATCTCGGTACATGTTGGCCAAGCCGGAGTCCAGATCGGTAATGCCTGCTGGGAGCTCTACTGCCTTGAGCACGGAATCCAGCCCGATGGCCAGATGCCAACAGACAAGACCATTGGCGGTGGTGATGACTCCTTCAACACCTTCTTCAGTGAGACCGGGGCTGGCAAACACGTACCACGTGCTGTGTTTGTCGATCTGGAACCTACAGTAGTTGGTATGTATTTTCTTAGATGTTTTTTTTTCAGTGGGTAGATAGTCAGGTAATTTGTGTGCTGGAACTGAGTGACGCAGCAGATTCTTATAATATGGGCATGCTTGGATAAGATTTTCCTTAAAAAAAATATATAGCTCGGTTGTGAGTTTCTAGTGATACAGCAGAGATTTTCATAGGAGCATACTTATTAGATTTATTTTTAGTAAAGGCACACAATAATATATTGATTATTACTTTTTAAAAAAGGACAAGAAAAAATTGTATTCAGCAAGATACTACCGTTAAAAAGTTAGGGAGTTGAATAAATATGACGAGAAATCTTATTAAATTTTTTTTTTTTGTCAACAGATGAGGTCCGCACTGGCACATACAGACAGTTGTTTCATCCAGAACAACTTATCACTGGTAAGGAGGATGCCGCCAACAACTACGCCCGTGGCCACTACACCATCGGCAAGGAGATCGTAGACCTGGTGCTCGACCGCATCCGCAAGCTCGCCGACCAGTGCACAGGCCTGCAGGGATTCCTCATCTTCCACTCTTTCGGTGGAGGTACCGGATCAGGTTTCACCTCCCTGCTCATGGAGCGTCTCTCCGTGGACTACGGAAAGAAGTCCAAACTGGAGTTCGCCATCTACCCCGCACCTCAGGTCTCCACCGCCGTCGTTGAGCCCTACAACTCTATCCTCACCACCCACACCACCCTGGAGCACTCGGACTGCGCTTTCATGGTCGACAACGAAGCTATCTATGACATCTGCCGCCGTAATCTGGATATCGAGAGACCCACCTACACCAACCTGAACAGACTCATCGGCCAGATCGTGTCCTCCATCACCGCGTCCCTGCGTTTCGACGGCGCACTCAACGTCGATCTAACAGAGTTCCAGACCAACTTGGTGCCCTACCCACGTATCCACTTCCCCCTGGTCACATACGCGCCAGTCATCTCCGCCGAGAAGGCTTACCATGAGCAGCTCTCGGTTGCCGAAATCACGAACGCTTGCTTCGAGCCCGCCAACCAGATGGTCAAGTGCGACCCACGTCACGGCAAGTACATGGCCTGCTGCATGTTGTACAGAGGCGACGTCGTCCCCAAGGACGTGAACGCCGCCATCGCTACCATCAAGACCAAGCGTACCATCCAGTTCGTGGACTGGTGCCCCACCGGTTTCAAGGTTGGCATCAACTACCAGCCCCCGACCGTGGTGCCCGGCGGCGACTTGGCCAAGGTGCAGCGTGCCGTGTGCATGTTGTCCAACACCACCGCCATCGCCGAGGCCTGGGCCCGTCTTGACCACAAGTTTGACCTCATGTACGCCAAGCGCGCCTTCGTGCACTGGTACGTCGGTGAGGGTATGGAGGAGGGTGAGTTCTCCGAGGCTCGTGAGGACTTGGCCGCTCTCGAGAAGGATTACGAAGAGGTCGGCATGGACTCCGCTGAGGGAGAGGGCGAGGGTGCTGAGGAGTATTAAGCCCATAAAGAAGCTTGCCGGCTCACACATTCCCGGTGATGAAATAAAAAGAAAATTATGAATGAATTGTCGTTTGAATTTCCTGAATCCACCAACACCAATTTACACACCTACCATTACAAACACAAACCTGACCCGATCCGATCGGTATATTTATTCATTGATGCGCATACGCATACAATAGTAAAAAATACTAGACTAACTAAACTATAGGTAACGACAGTGTTTATATTATGCCACCGTAACATTGTGAACCGTACAACACTGCTAACCTGCGACCGTAATAGGTATAGTGTGACAGTAGGTTCGTTAGGTTTACATTGTAGCCCCTTACCCAGAAATAGGGCTTCGTCGACGTGTGATTACAATTTTACGCTGACAAATTTTCGATAAATTACTTTTATACTTAACGGTTTTTAGAATTTTACGGTGACAAACCTTTATACAGACTACCTATAATATAAGGAGATGGTATTACACTGAGGCACCTAATATGAATAGCTTGCAGACTAGGTCATCCACGTAAAGGATGCCAGCCAGAACGTTCTGTGTGCTGTTCTGTTGTCATTCTGAACGTTCTGCAAATTGCACGGCAGTTTAGTAAGTCTTCGCGCATTGCAATATCGTGTCAGTTCTCGCAGCTTATCGATTCAGTTGAGTTTTAAGGTTACCTGTCCAGTGTACCGAATTAGGTGCACGACGCGCGGTTCCATCACGGCGGTGCATCGTTCACGGTACACGGTACCAGTTATACTATGAGCTCTAATTTTCTGGATTTGCCATTAAGTTTGATTTTGCCTGCTTGGACTTGTGAATCAAGAACCATATAAAAAAAACAAAAAGTGGACATGGACATAATATGTTGAAAAGTTTTGTATGGGGACAGTTAAACGTGTTAAGCTGCGATTAAGTACCTACCTATGGTCCAAGATAAAACTAAACTAAGCAAGCTCACAGCCGCAGGCGCATCGTTTTATCACCAATCGATAAGTAGATCTGTCTGCAAAAAAGAAACTTCATAAGGATTAGTAACGCGACTAGTTCGCTAGTAATGGTAGCAGTGTGGCCTTAACCTAACATCTAGTGTACCGTAACTTATTACGGTTATATTACAGTATAATAAATAGTAGGTACTAGCGTAGCTATACCGACTGACGACGACCACTGCCATCTGTGGCGATCGCTTGCAAGTACCTAACTGTAAAGCGAAGCTTGTCTACATAAATTTAACGTTGCCATGTAAAAATCTTTTAAAGGGATAGAGCATTTATTTACAAAATGGGGTACCTAGCTCGTCTGGAAGTACGGTTAGCCAACGAAAGAAGTGAGCAGGGCCATAAATGTGATTCGAGTTTTCTAAATATTGCGTGAAGGGTATGCCTATACTTATTCAAATTTTAATTTATCAATGGTACCTACCTATTTATAATATACTATGTACTAGTAAAATACTCGAAAATTCGTTTGCGTGTATCTCGCTATCCCGTGGGAATTTCGAAAAATCCTTTCTTATTACACGCCTAGACGTCGTAAGGAACCTACATTCCAAATTTGGAATCTCTAGACCCAGCGGTTTGGGCTGTGCGTTGATATGTACGGTGGCCTCGAAGATAGGAGGACCATTTTAGAAAAAAATCGCTTGCACATCTTGTAAGCGGATCTTTTGTCCGTTTCGTTCTTTTCTTTGTTACCAAACAGGGTTTTTGTTCATTAGAGCCACATGTGTCCACTAGGATGTTGCAACCAAAAATCATCCTAAAGATGGTCCTGCTATCCTCGAGGCCACCGTATATGTACCTAGTTAAGTCAGTCAGGACTTTGAATTTTATATTTATAGATGTAATACAAAGTTTCTTAATGATGCTTACATTATTAGCATAAAAATCTTTGTTTCAATGAATGAGAGATACGGAAGCCCAACTCTTTTCTAATCTTTTTCTACCTTTCTTGTAGCAGTCAAGCACTGGTAGCACTTCTGGTGTTACTGGTAAGTAGGTATCTTTGAATATAAGAGAGCTCAAAAATATTATTCCATCGTCAAAAACATCATACTTCTCGTCTCCTATTAAGGTTATAGTGACATCACTCGCCCACAACAGCCGGTGTTCTTGGACCCATTACTTTCAATATTGTCGTGGGTTACGTCATACCTCAAATCATGTGTAGGTGTCATAAACCCGCCTTTTTGTGTGGGCTTAACAGCTGTTCAACATTGAAACTGCCAATATGGTCAAGAAAGTGTTTTAAAAAATATTTTCCATCTATCCGGAATTATAATTTCGTCCTTCCTCATTTCCTTAGCTCAGTATTTCTTTCTCTACCACTCGTATGATTCGATTTTTTCTAACTACCTAGCTACATTATGTATGACAAAGTTAGTAACTCTAGCATATAACAAGTAATAACCCGAGGATTCTAGTTACCAGAAACATTTCTTATAATGAAATTGATATATTTAATAAGGTAAATTCCTTCCTCCCCTCACCCTACATCCCCGTCTGCCACCCTCAGCAAAACATTAACTACCACCAAGTTTAGAAATTAATAAAACAAATCTACACTTTTATCCTCTTTAGGAGATTTCCGGGATAAAAAATATCCTTGTCCTTCGCATCACAAACTATCTCCATATTTAATCGGTTTAAGTGCAGACAGGCAGAATTACTTTCGAAGTAAGAGTAAAGTTATATTCCCTTGTCTTCTTGGGGAAATGTGTCAAATCTTGCAGGAGAGCGGTGATATTTTACATTCTATTTCCAGAAATATCCGCGTAAGGTTCAACGAACTGGCGCATGGCGGCAATGTAGTTATAAAGTCACAATCGCTTCCTATCCAGTACATATTTAATGGAATAGGATAAAAAAGTACATGAGTAAGAATGATAAATAAATAATTTTAGATAATTGATACACCGCCATCTGCTAGGTTACTCTGCATAGCAATCGCGATTTTAATTTCAATTCTGTATAATTTCAAATGCAAAATTAACAGCAAACCCTGATTTGTACCCTTGAAATTTTATACTTTACAGTTTGGTTAGCATACAATCCGATTTCATTTAGTTTAGTATTTAGTTAGTACTTAAAATTAACAATCCAGTGGCGATCGTGCGGAATTATCTTCAAGAGTAAGGGGGCTGGTCCTATACCTAGTAGGTAATCTTATTTTTCAAATATTTATTTATCCTTTTTTTTAATTCTGGAAAATTACAAGAAGGAAAATCTATATATAAATAATTATAAATGAAAAAGTGAGTTTGTTTGTTATTCCTTTACGGCTTGACTAAGCAGCGATCATTATGAAAATCTGCATACATATGTATTGTTAGGGGTACAGAGCCCAATATAGGCTACGTTTTATCCCGTAAAAGCATGTAGTTCCAATGCGAAAATATTTTTTCTACTATAGAGGGCGCTGTATCGGCCAAACAGATGGCGCCACAAAAGTTGCGCTATGGGTTGTTTTGTTGTCAAACGAGATCTACTTCATAAATTTATCACGAGCGAAGCCACGGGGAAAAGCTAGTCTATACATATAATAAAACAGTAGACCCCCCCGATAAGTCTGTACATTGAACATATTTGCCAAAAATGGAGAGTGAACAGTTAGAGTAACTGGTAATAAAATATATTTATATCTACGCACGTTCACCAAGAAAATAACTACACTCCTACGCCACGCCAATGCCTCACGTGGTAAATGGTCGGCCCCTTAGGAACATTTTCGTTTTACGACAAAGAAGCAGTCTGAAAAAAAACCGAATCTATTTTGGTGAAAAATAAAACCCGGACAAACATGACTGTAGTGATTCAAACCAACTCTATTGATGAGGAAATTCAACTGCAAATATAAATTCGTGCATCACTTAAGCGCTATCATTGTACAATAACATCACTTTGTGCGTCAGATGGTTAAATATAGACGCTATTCTAAGCAGAAAGATACTCCATATTGTTTTATAATTAATTGTCTACAACCTTTCTACAACGTGGCACTGAGGAACTCGACAGCGTCGCTGTGTGTCGCACTATAAAATGAACACACGAGTTAAGCAACGGCGTCTGTAGCCAGTGTTTGGATGGATATCGAAATGTAAATAAATGTTTTTTATTTTATAAAACTTTATTTTTTTAAATTCAGCGAAATTACAAACTTATTCATGTTTAATCATTAATACAATGTTAATACACAACACAAGATTAATTTTATCTATTTATATCTTTATCACACAGACACATTTTAGGCACATTAATACCACTGTCATAAGTTTAAAAAGGGCCCATCTGCACTCATTATCCTAGCGAGATCGAAACTTATCAGTCGTATTCCATCCAGTCAAATGCAAAATTACTCTCCGTTCACAGTTATTTCACCTCTGACAGATGTATTAAAGAGGTTTAAAACCATAGATTTAGTATATACTAGCGTACAAGATCGGGAATGGTTTGAGAGACCAAAAACAAAATACACTAGTGTGCGTGTACATGTGTGCAAGCAAGATATTTAATTTTGTGGATTTTCCTTTTCGTTTGAGTTACATCCAGGCACTGCACAGGTAACCATATTGAATCACGTCTAATTAACACCAAAACTACACTTAAAAACCATAAATTTTGTGAAAATAAGTGGGATTTGTTTTTAACACGACTGACGTCAGGCCGATACAGCCCGATAGCGTGTATAGGAAGAAAGGTCTCGCTCTAACAAACGCGTATGCTATGATCTATCTCTTTTGTATTACCATGTAGTCAGTTTTTGACAATTTGTAGTTTTTGACGTTAAACATTTTGAAACTGCTGGGTGCGCTTCTACAAGAGATGTTCGAGAATACGTACAGACCTACAAGGATATTAATGAACGTGAGTGACAGTTGTGCGAGGGCGTTACTGTGGCATATTTTCATACATTTTGTCAAAGGCGAACTTTCGAAAAGGACATACAAATACAAAATGACGGGAATTGTAGTTCCAATTTCGGCCACGTTCATAAATAGCCTTGTAGCACTGTACAAGAGATGATCAAGAACCTTTAGTCTCAGAATGTCCAATTTGCAAAATGTCAAGTGGTTGCAAAATATCCAAGTTGCAAAATGTCCAAGTTATATAAATATAGGCCAATTTTTGAAGATCACTTTTTTAACGTTTCTTTAAATGATTTCACATGAATACATTAGAGTTGATCAATAATTAAAATAGTTATAACAGGATCACACAGTAACAATATAAATATAGGTTTTTTTTTAATCTTTATGATTTTACATGAGTACATAACATATACATAGTTATATCTTTATTTGCTGATTAATAATAAAAACTGTTACAGTAAAAAGAGTTTTCATTTAATTAATTACTTTTGAAACTTTTACCTTTTGAGACTTGGACATATCGCAACTTGGATATTTCGCAACTTGGACATTTTGCAACTTGGACATTTTGCAACCACTTGACATTTTGCAAATTGGACATTCTAAAACTAAAGGATTAAGAATACGTAGCGAAGAATGTGTTTATGAAAAACCAAAAGAATCGCTTCATGTACAGCTAGCTATGAGGGTGAGCCCGTAAATATGATTTAAATTTTCTAAATATTGCGTGAACGGATTTACGTGAATATTTATTTATCAATAGTATTCATATTGATTGTAAGTACTAGGTATGTCTGTCTTTACAAAGTTTCATAACACTTAAATTTATTAGCGTCAATATCTTTGTTCTCTAGTCTCTACCCTGGTCACTTCTTTGGTTGACTGTACCTAGACTCAGCGGAGCTCTAGTGGAAACGGTCTAAAAGACTGTGCTATTAATGTTCCTAATAAAATTGATGACACTTAGAAAGACAGAGTGATTTATCAACAGCGAAAAAGAGACAAAACATCAGAGTAGGCTAATTAGAATTTTTTTGCCTTTAACCTACACATTAATGTAACATTGTTCTGTACACAAAATTATAATTTCTTTAATTTGTAATTTTAAACTAACAGTTGCTGTTAAGTTTCAGTTAACCTATCTCTTAGATAAGTTACTGTTATCAGCAAAATGAAACAGCGTGTCATCAAAACAAAATAAAGGCCACTCGTTATTTAGTACTTTATTCAACCACAAATTTTAATTAACGTTTACAATAACATTGTATAATGTCATGTTACAGAGTGATGTGTCTGTAATGTTTCGATTGTGAAATTGATTGAAATTGATCCGCCAAAAAAATAACGGTCTTAAACACTTATTTGTAGCCTTTAAGGCTCTACCACACAGGCGCGTTTTTAACGGTCGATAATATTAATTGCGTTATTGCGATATCTGTTTTCAATACATTTCGTATTAGGATGGCCATGGAGTAACACACTGCTGCGATAATAACGCCACAATGGAAGTAGGTGCGTTTCTCCGTTCTGCGATACTCCGAGAGTTCTAGAACGTTTTGTGTCAGGACGCAAACGACCGTACACACCTGCGATAATAACGTTAGCTCTGTCGAAGGAATATCGGACGATAAAAACGCAACTGTGTGCAAGGAATCGGTACGCATTATCTCAATAACGCATGCGATATTATCGACCGTTAAAAACGCGCCTGTGTGGTAGAGGCTTTATTTTGTTTTGACTAGTAAGTATATAAGATAGAAAACTTATAAATTAATTGTAAAACGTAAATAAATCTCTTCGTAATAAATGGAAGCTTAGAAGTAACATTCACTGTTATTCCAACATGACTTTTAGTGTTGCGCACTATGCCTACCCTTTCTGGATTATCGGGTGTGATGATGTATAAGTAAATGTTTTTGTATTGTGTATTGAAGGATGATTGAATTGTGTATTCAAGGTTTAAGTTAAAAATAGCAGAAAATAATACTGCATTCCATTTTAAAATCATAACTATCCTGTTCATTGTTAAGTATTTTAGTCCATTTATTTCAGTGTAGCTGTTGTCCGCGGCTTCGCCAGCGTAGAATAGTGACTTTCGGAAACATTTTTAAAGTTTAAAATGTCGTATTTACTTTTTCTCTAATCAAAAGACTAAAAAATATGCGTCTTTCTTTAAAAATGACGTAAATTTCCAAAACATCTTTTATTTCATCCAGACCTTTTTTCGCATTAAAAATTATTTCATCCAGACCTTTTTTCGCATTAAAAAGTAGCCTATGTCCTCTAGAGTTTTGACTGTATACCAAATTTCATTTAAATCACATTTAGTAGTATATACATCTAAGAGTCATGTCGAAATATTATTGATAAAGCTACAATATATGGCTAACACATAATAAATTGCACATTTCTGTCAGATTGGCTATCTGTATCTTAGGATAGTTGTCTTGGATTTAGCAGGCCGATTCCGACCTGTCATACTGGAAACGAGAAAGAGGCCTACGACATTTGTGAGATAGCTGCATTAATAACTTTAATTCAATAATAATAAGGTCTAAAATTTAATGAAACATGAAATATTTTTATGAAAATTTATTATAGTTTATTTTTTTTAACAGAGGAGTACTGAAAATGTTTACTGTTGCTATTGGTCTACGTAATATTGCTAAGTTATTAGTCATCTCGCACGATATTTGTCGTCAATTCGCACGCACGTACAAAGTACAGATATAAATATATTGAAATAAAATTATTATAACATTTTATTTTATAGTCTAGTCATAAAATCTTTGAAGTTCTAAAAAAGACTGACTGAACATTGAACTGAACACCTCAGGTATTCATAGCCGTGCGAGTTAACGACAATTTTTTTGTAAGTAAAAATCCAATGTTGCCAATTCACACGTTCGTGCGAGATCACGAATAATTTCTATTGGTTAAATTTTGATTACGACTGTTCCTATTGGTAGATATAATGACCCATGTCACTGTCAACATCGGAAATATGCGAGGGACATGTTCAGTACTCATCTGTTTAAAAAACAATCTATAGTACTTTTTTATTTAAGCCATTTTAATTTACTAACTGTGAGATTTCAATAAAAATCTAATAATACAACTCGCCATATATACAAACGTAAATAAACTAATAGAAAATCAACAATCTACATTTTGGGAATGATTTAGTATACAATAATTCATTAAAACTAACCTCATTAACAATTTAGCCATTTTTTTAAATTGACATAAATCTAAATAGGTGCCTATATTAATGTAAAAATATATCAACTAGTTGTGTAAGATGTGATGGTCAATGACTCACTAGATTACACTTGTTGTAATGTTAACTGTTTGTCAAAATGTTGTAATTATATGCTTTTTTTTTGATAGAATGAGAGTGTTTTTAAAGGCGTGTACGCACGACCGAACAAGAACATGGTGAACGTGAACTTCGAACTCGGAACATGTGGTTCGCACGTGTGGACGTAAATTAGCAAAGCGAACATGAACACCTACAAACATAGTTCTACTTGTATTCGCGCGCAACCACTCACGACCGAACAAGAGCATGGTGTCTAACAAAAAAGTCTACCAAGCCTTACTGTTTTGGTTCGATGTTCGTGTTAACAATGTTCTTGTTCAGTCGTGCTGAGAACATCGTCAGAACAGAACAACCAAATTGGATCGACACGAACACTTTTGACGAACAAATTGTTTGATGTTCGTTAGTGGTACACACGTGCGAACAAAGTGTTCGTGTTCGATGTTCACCATGTTCGTGTTCGATCGTGCGTACACGTCTTTACACTAGAAACTTGAATTAGACAGTTGGTCCAAGGGCATTAGTTTTTTCTTGAACCGTCTACAACGATACTATGTCGACCGACATTTTGATACGATTCTTATACAACACGGGTCGTGTGCGGAGATAGGCCAATTTGTATAAAAGGTACTTAGGATACGCTTACAATCCACGCCACGAGAGATGAGGCCCGATTGATTGCTGACTTGACGTGCAGTAGACGATTTCCAGTAAAATGGTATAGAAATCGTTCTACTGCGCAAGTCAAACCATGTGATACGTCAGTTCTTATCTGTTGGCGTAGATTGTTTGCTACTTGTGAATTGAGTCGTGTGAACGGGCTTCGCGTCACTGGGGTAACATGAAAATCGATCGCATTGAATATATCACACAGAACTTGCGCTATCTATTTGGATTTATGTCTTTATTTTAAGTAATACAAATCATATTGCAAATACTTCTATTTACATTTAATGAGGTATTAAACTAATGCGTGATACGCAGACAGCCTGCTATAGGCGTTCTAACTCGTGTATGCCGCTGTAAAAAAAACATATGTGATTAATACATTTTGCAGACGAACTCAAAACAGCAACAACGAAGCCAGCAACGAACGAAGCTATTAGTCATGCACGCTGATTGTTTCTCCCGATGTTATTTATTCGGATTTCAAGGAATCATGGTGAAATGTGCAGTGCAGAGCTGTGAAAACGACGAAATGGAAGCAAACTAAAAATTAGCACTATAGAACATCTGCTTACGCTTTGCACAATGGTCAAAGAGCGATGCGCTTGCTTATCTATACTCTAAGATTCTAACTTTGTATTCCATTATTGTACAATATTATTCTAGCACAGTGTTAGGTATACCTGTTCGGCTATAGGCGCGTGCCCTATATGTGTATGGTGTAGAGCACGCGCCGCTAGAGTGGCGCGCTGAGTAACGGCGCGAAGTGCAGAAGCGCCTCCTGCAGCGCCTTCCCGGCGCCCGCGCAGCTCGGCACGCCGCACAGGCGTACAAGCGACGGGTACAGGGAGAGGAGCCTCTGCCACGCAGCCGAGTCCACCTTGCCGGTGGGCGCTTGGAGCATGGATTCCGCGAGAGTCGCCACCGCTTTTAGCACGAACGAGATCTCCGAGAGCTGGTGTCTGAGACATATACACATAAAACATATTTATTTTATCTTTTTCTGGAAACTTATTGTTGAGGATGGTAGGAATTTTGGGGAAAAAGGAAGGTAAATGGAAGAATAGCAATATGGAAAATATTTGGTAAAAGTTTACAAAAGAGTAACATGTGAATGAATGACAAGATAAAAAAGACGTGTAAAAACATAGAGAATAAAACGTATTATAAAATCGCGTACTTTTCGGGATAAAAAGTACCCAGTGTTAATCCAAGGTATCAGCTACATACATACCATAAAAATTGGTCTAGCCATTTGACCGTGAAGAAGTACCAAACACACACAAACTTTCGCCTTTATAATATTAGTAGGACAGATCTACAAAAGAGTTCGGTTTGCCAAAGTTATGGTACAAATAATCAATATGGGTTAACACAGCTGAGGAGCTCGATAGCGTCAATGTGTGTAACAAGAACACGCAAGTTATAGCACGTCGACCTTACCCAAGTCTTAAGACAGTTTTAAAATAATACATTACCTAGGTAATGGTTCTGTGTTGTTCTCGTCTGTGGTGTACCTAGATATAACTTCTTGGAATCTGTCTAATAGAGCGACTATCGCCAGGGGATCTGTGTCATCTGAAAAAAAAAACCCCCAACACTAAATCAGCAAATAAACATTTTGAATAAAATCTCCAGAGCTCCGCTTTTTTGGCAACGCGTGAGTGATATCCCGGTATTGCAAGCGTCTATAGGCTACGGTGATGCTTACCATCAGGCCTGCTTGCTTGTTTGCCAACTTAGACGCATTAAAAAAAAGAAATGCATAAAAAATTATATAAAATGAATTTATTTCAGGATTCTAGACGCTTATCTAGTAAAAATGTTAAATGAAATCATTATAATATGCAAAAACAAATAAATAATGGTGCTAATTCTGTTGTACATTTAACTAGACTAAACTAATTTTGACAGGACCAAAGGTGTTGTTGTCCTTCATTGGTTTACAATTAGCGACAAGGATAGCAATACTTTTAGTCCTGTTAAAATTAGTTTAGTCTAGTTAAATGTACAACAGAATTAGCACCATTTAAAATCAAATAGGACCTCCGTGGCGTAATGGTTACCACGCCAGACCGCCACCCAGGAGGTCCCGGGTTCGATCCCCGGTCGGTTCATGATGAAAAACGAACTTTACTTTTTCTGATTGGCCTCGGGTCTTGGATGTTTATCTACATATGTATTTGTTATAAAAATATAATATCGTCGAGTTAGTATCCCATAACACAAGTTTCGAACTTACTTTGGGGCTAGCTCAATCTGTATGAATTGTCCCTATATATTTATTTTATTTATTTATAAAAATATTGGTGAATGTACCTTCTACTCCTGCGAACGACTCGACATCCTCCGTCATGGAAAATTGTAATAAAGTCTCGAAACACGTTCGCGCGAATTCTTCACGTTCCCGTAGTTCTTGTTCGTTCTCTGAAAAAATATAAGGTGTTTGGTAGAGGGTTTAAGAAACGTTAATGACATATAGATGGAATAGTCTGCTATTTGGTGAGTTACAAAGATTTAGGTTCCATAGTTTTTTTTTGGTAATTTTCACCAAAATTCCTTCCATAGGCTGCGGCCTCATTTGGCCGTTGCGTTGCGTCGCGTCGACTTTTTCCATACATTTGACAGTGAATGTCACTGTCAAATACTGTCAAATGTATGAAAAACGTCGACGGCAACGGGCTAATGAGGCCGCAGCCTAACTTGAAATGCTATTACTTTTTTTGAAATAGATCAATATGTCAGGTTTTTTTTTAAATATTTTTTTTTGTTATTTTTTTTTTATACCAATACGGTGGCAAACAAGCATACGGCCGCCTGATGGTAAGCAGTAACCGCAGCCTATGGACGCTTGCAATACCAGGAGCATCACTAAAGCGTTGTCGCGTCTTAACTGTATGTAGATTATTTTGTGAGAGTTACTAGAAAAAATAATATGAGCCTACAAATATTAAAATGATGAAAGCACACGCTGTTGTTGAAATTCTTTTGTTTGACTTTGATTTTTTAAAACTTTATTATAACTTTAGGTTTTCAATTCTAATAAAAAACATGTAAAACTATTAGTTGGCAAATATATATCTGTACGAGCAACGCAACGTACATTATTATTAAGTCAGCACATTAACACAATTTCTCATGCATTACGTACTGTGCGGCAGGCTGGCTCCGCGGCAGAATACGCCGCAAGACAAAAAACTATTAAATACGCGGAGCTGAACAATTACATTTTCGTGTCCTTTGTTGTAGAAACGGGAGGTCCATGGTGAGAGCAGGCAAAAAAAAATCATTCGGGACATTGGCCGGCGTCTGCCAGAGCGTGGGACATTCGGGTGCGCTTAGGGGCCTTTTCGATTCATAAAGAATCTTTTTCCCAATGAATCGATCTGTTTTTTTTATATATTTATTTTAAGTTTTTCTTTTTATTAATAATGTGTTGTTTCTTTTTATTTTATTTTATTGTAATTGTTAAAGTTTATTTATGTTGATTAATTTCTAATTTGTTTTAACTGTACGTACTTTTTTGAAGAAATAAATTAAGTAGGTAGTTTACACGATCGCCATATTTTTAATAATTGTACGCAGTTCGCTATTGCTCAACGAGAGTACCGCGCGCTCTCACATTCCTTTACTATTTTTATTTCTAGTTGTTATCATAATATATTCAGTTTACAGTGTATCAGTGACTTTAATTTATTACCAGACTATATCGGTTCAAATTCAAACCCGAACAAATGTTATAAAACATTGGTTTTTCTTACATGTCCTGAGTTTACAAGAAGTTCGCATATAGAAAGTTTGGTATTTACGTATGGGATGTTGGGGCTTCTGGTGCAGCGAGCCCTTGCGCACGAGCTGCAGCAGCGGGCGCAGGCGGCGCGGCGGCAGGCGGCGCGCGCGCAGCAGCTGCGCCCGCACCAGCACCACCGCCTCGCGGGCGCTGCTGCTGCCGCCCACGCTGCGAAATATAACCTTGTGGTTAGTGCTAAATTATATGCTAGCTAAACCTTATAGCGAAGATGGAATACTCCATCCATCGAATTTAGTTGTGACGAATGTACAACAACACGTATTAAATTCGTCACGGAATAATTTGTACGAATTTACTTCCAACATATGTTTTTTGTTGGAAAAGTTTTTTTACATATGAAAGTGAATGCCACGGTGGAAGAATTTGTTGAAACGCTCATTGTGAATTGTCTTGTATGTAATTTTTTTTTTGGATTTGAGTGTACTAATATGATGAATCTTTTTTGCACTACAGCTACATTTGATTGATTATGATGAATTATTTAATACTAATGTTAATTTATTGTGCTATATATTTAACTTCGGTAAAATGTAAATTGTTTTATAAAGAAAAAAAAAATTTTTTTTTTTTAATTGACGAATTTACTTGAGACGATATTTGCGCACAGTGAGAGAAAATATTCGACTTTGAAAAATACTTACGGAGGTTGAAACATGAAAGTTTCCAGAACAGTGGGTAATATCTCCCAGAACTCGTTGTACTCGTCTGGTTTCTCTCGCGCTAATGGCAATCCTGTTGCTAATACCTAAAATCAAAAACAGTCACATTGTTTTAAAGTGGTACTATAGTCTGTTTTTGAAGTGAAAACTTCTTTAGCGGCGTTGTGCCATTTTTTTTGGGATGGGTAAAAAATGTTAAACTCGCGTCAGGACACGTGACCTGATCGAAAATTCGTAAGACAGAGGTAGTTGTTTTAGTGACATCCATCGGTAAATATTGGAACTTTTTAGTTTACAGTAAATTCCGTTGAGTGAAGTCAATAGCTGTAGTAATGCCACTGAGTTTGACTAGATGGCGGTTACTCATACAATTTAATAAATCGTCTGATAAATAAAGATATTCATGATTAACTTCTGCAGGAGTCTTGCTCCCGGAGTGCAACCCGTTTTATTAACAAACGAGTACTAAAAGCAAATACTATAGAAGACTAATACGCACAGCTTCGGAAGATTTCTGGCAAGACGCAACACTAGCGCCCCTACGGCATGAGGGCGGCATGAGGTGAACGATTTCAAAACTTTTGTATGCAAAATGTTATAGCGCCCCTAGCGGCATGAGGTGAACTGTGCGTTTTGTATGCAAAATGTTATAGCGCCCCTAGCGGCATGAGGTGAACTGTGCGTTTTGTATGCAAAATGTTATAGCGCCCCTAGCGGCATGAGGTGAACTGTGCGTTTTGTATGCAAAATGTTATAGCGCCCCTAGCGGCATGAGGTGAACTGTGCGTTTTGTATGCAAAATGTTATAGCGCCCCTAGCGGCATGAGGTGAACTGTGCGTTTTGTATGCAAAATGTTATAGCGCCCCTAGCGGCATGAGGTGAACGGAGGTTGCCAAGTCATTGTATGAGAAACGTCAAGAGCTGTGCGTATTTCTTCTATAGTATCTGCTAAAAGTGATATGATATTGACAATTCTGTCAATATCGTAAATGTGCAAGATGACATTACACATTGTGCATATTTACGATATTGACAATTCGTAAATATGCGAGATTGGGATAGTAAAAAATGTCGGTACACGTTTGTTGAAAATATAGAATTTAGGCCTAGTTTTATACCTATTTTTTAAAAACAGAAATTCAAAAATATAAAAATGGATGGATGAATAAATTAAAAGTAAAAATAACTTTAAAAAAAACAAGCTTTTATTTAAATGCGCTAAAAACGATGAATGTAAAGTTAAATAAAAGTTTGTAAAAATAAAAAAAGCAGTCGCCAACTATGATAAATAAATAAAAAAATATATATCTTGGCTTTGCTTTGACATATATATACCTGTAGCAATAACGATGCTATCTGTGTGGTGTCATCTGGTTGTTGGTCACTATTTCGTCTCCTATTTTTGTCTGTGGGACACTTCTGGACCGCTGTGTGAAGAGCCTGTTGAAAAAAAAAAACTCCTATCAACTTCCAAAAATCTTTTAAAAATACTATATTCTCATTATTTTTTATTATTGTTATGTTCAGGTTCGGGTGTACTAACACCCTCTTCTGAGACACCGGACTGTTGCGGCAGCGTAGGGCTCTCACCGCCAAAAAATAAAATAAAATAAAATAAAAAATAAAATTGTTAGAGAGGAGCTTTTATAGTGTTGAGGACCTTTAATATGTGTTTTTATAATTTTATGTTATTTAATGTTACTAATTATTATTAGTTATATTAATTTAGATACAATATTCTAAGACAGTGTATATTATTTACGAATAAATGAAATTATAATTTTGGAATTATCACAGACGTTGTTATTTTGAAACATCTGGTATGATGGAATATTATCAAAACGTAGTTCCAACATTATTAATAGATGCAGACCTGCATCAGCAGAGGCAGTGCTGCGGCGCCAGGTTCCGGCGCAGCTCGGTACAGAGCGGCGGCAGCGGCGAGACACCTCGCGGCAGAGCCGTCGGCGCCGCTGCCGTTGCGCGCCGCCAGTGCCGCCAGCGCGCCGAACAGCGGCGGCAGGAGCTCGTGACGCACTAGCGCTTCCTGACACAATATTCATTTAAACAATGTCACAACATTTTTATATACAGACTCTAATATAATAAATTAAAACCTCATCATTGCATTTCGGAGAAAAAAATCTTAGCCAGGAATCGCATTTAGTAGCAGTTTTGAAAAATAAACCTGTATTATTTCACTAAATAATAGTGTTGCTCATAAGGATTAACTTTTGATAAGTAATGACATATTGCAAAGTAATAACATATCGCTAGTAAATGTACTTCCAAAATATAATTAATTAACTATTTTTTTTAATGAGGAGATCTACGTCCTTGTACGTTACAAAGAGATTGAATACACAAGTAAAACGAGAACCTTAGTTGATAACAATTGGTGCAAAATGAAGAAAAAAAAGTAACCTTGTGCAATGTGTCGAGGCAGTGCAGCGCGTGTATGCCGACGGGCGCGGGCGCGCCGCCCAGCGCGTCCAGCGCCGTGGCCCTGGGCTCGACGCTGCACACGCGCAGCAGGCACGCGCCCAGCTGCTCCACGTCCGCCGCCGTGAAGCTGCACACCAAGAGATAGCTTTATTGTTGCGCCATTATGGTCCTTCGAGCCGGATAACACTGATGGGTTACACGTGTACCCATCACATCACTAGACGGATACTTCAAGGATTTCAAAATATATTACTTCAATCAAGAATGTGCAGACGTCATTTAACGTCAATTTTGTTCTGACACTCGTAACGGAAGTTGAAAACTTCATTATTTTACAATAAATTTGGTCCTTCGAACCAGATTTGTTGAGATCTCTGAGAATTAAAATCAAATCAAATGAATCAAATATTTTATTCAGAGGCTAAGGCCTTCACAGACACTTTCTTTGGTAATACAACATCTTTAACATTAGAGGTCATCTTTATGGTCAAAAATCAAAGTCATAAGACAAGCACGATTTTTATTCAATTTACTTTGTACTTTTCAAAAACCTAGTCTACTACTACCTAGTAGTTGGCGCAAATTGACGTATTCTCCTCGTCTATAAAAAAATTAAAATTTAAAAACCATAAAAGTGGTACTCACGTGGTTCTTATGTGTTGGAAGATGAGTGGAAATATTTGCACCAACGTAGTCAGGAAATTGAGTGATGGCGAATATGCTTCAGCTGGTTTGCCGTCCTCTGCTGCTGCAAAATATACCGTGATGTCAATATTAACACTTGTTTATATGTTCTATCTGTACATCAATATGTATTTATATCAGGAGTGTTTTATATTTTTCATACCTCACCAATATAAATCAAAAATTTGATTTTGTTCATGACTACACACGGTGGGCATTGGAACCTACAAGTTTCGATAGTTTAATTAAACTTGTACTATAGTTATATCAGTTCAGCCCCGACAGCGAACCTTAAACAATTGATCTTTATTCTTCACTAGCTGTTACCAGCGGCTTCTCCCGCGTAAAAATTTGCCTATGTTAGGCTCTGTACCCCTGACAATATGTTTACATATTTTCATAATGATCGGCTGCTTAGTCAAGCCGTGAAGGAATAACAAACAAACTCACTTTCTCATTTGTAATATTAGTATGATTGACCAGAAAATGTCAAATGATTAATGAATATTGAAAGCAGGTGTTGTTACTTAGCGGATCAGACGCCAGCTGCTCGGCGATGCCGGTCCAGGCGGCCCAGGCGGCGGCCCACACGCGCCGCTGCAGCACGCCGCCGTCGGAAGCCTCTGCTGCGCGCCCCGCCGCCGACACCACCTCTTGGAACGACTTCAGCGCCGCCACTGACACCTGCATTATACACATTTATGACTCACTGCTGGGCCAAGGCTTCTCCAACAGAGATTTGGTTCTGTTGTCTTTTCTCTCCAGTTACTATAAAATTTCGTCAGTTCGTTTGTCCATCTCAAAATTGTAAGCAATACTTGCCTCATGACTCCGTCTAAGCGCGAAATCAGTGATGTAGTCGAGTAACGCTGCCCACGAGCGACTGAAGTCTCCGACTGTCGTCAGCAGCTGGAAGCGCGAATGGAACACGCGGGATACTCCTGACAGCGTCAGCACCTAACAACATTATAACAAAATGGTAATCTATGTATATGAATTTATTTAATTACTAGCTGACCCGGCAAACTTTGTTCCGCCTTAGAGGCACTACCCTACCCCTACCCTACCGCTACCCTACCCCTACCCTACCGCTACCCTACCCTACCCCTACCCTACCCCTACCCTACCGCTACCCTACCCTAGTTTTCATTGTTTTTAAGATGTATTCTGCTATTCGGGACGGAAACAAATCCAACAAATCAAAAACCATGGCAATCGGTCCAGCCGTTCTCGAGTTATAAGTGTTGTAACAAACACGACTTTCTTTAATATATATAGATTTGCATAGACGAAGCCACATTTTGGTCTTATATAGTAGGTATGTCTACTTCGCCTGCCACATGCAAATACAAAATTATAAAATGAACATAATAAAATGATTCGTCTGGAATGACTGACAGATTCTTTGTACGACGTAGGCCTCCAATGAGAAAGTATTTTCCGATATTCCCACGGGAAAGCGGGATACAAGTACACAAATTAGAGTTTAGATAGTTTAAAATACAAAGAAGACCCCCAGACTCGAGACAAACTCAAAATTATAATTATAATCAAAATTATATATCATTATAATTATAAATAAATTGAATATTGTGAACACTTTACCTGTGTTTCAGCCCATTGTT
Source organism: Endotricha flammealis (assembly GCA_905163395.2). Taxonomy (NCBI): domain Eukaryota; kingdom Metazoa; phylum Arthropoda; class Insecta; order Lepidoptera; family Pyralidae; genus Endotricha; species Endotricha flammealis. The sequence goes on from LR990878.1 coordinate 2,011,116, forward strand.
TCTGTGCGGTGTTTCTCGTGTGATGTATGAGTATGTGTTCTCCAGTGTCCACCTTCTCCGAGCTGGCGATATTCGACTGCTTCTGCACCTGGTCGAGCATCGGGAAGAGCACCGCGAGCAAAGCGCGCCAAGCAGGCTTGCTCAGCAATGCTCCGTGAGCACCGATACAACTGAATAGCGTCTGGCTGGCGGCGCGACGCACAGGTGCTCGCGGCTCTGTGCATAGCTCGCCTGGACGACAGAACAAAACTTTTAAGGTGGCTCGTATGTATTTGGCAAAGAACTTGCCTTATTGGAACGCATTTTTCGACGCACATCAAAGGGTTCCATATAGATTTATTCGGCGTTTAACTTCATGTCAAGACAAACGATTCGTTGCGGAAACGCTAGGCGGGTCATCATTTTGCATTTGATTGTATCGTCTGACACGGCTGACGCGTAATTTTTACGTGTCACGTCATATTAATTCAACGCCACGCATAGAAGTTTTCAAAATTGGGCATCGCAAAGAATCGGTTAATTGGGATTTGCGTACGTGTCAAATATTCTGGCAAAAGCACTCTGGCGCCGAAGGTAGAGCCACCGGTCTGTCATAATTTGGGCGTTTGGATTTAATATTCGTTTTAAGTATCATCTTAAGACGTCATTTGTGTTCTGAAGTAACGTAACTATTCACGTCCAGAAGCGTCCAAGATAGTCTATCTTGGCCACTCACAACGAATACAATCAAAAATTAGAAAGAGTAGGAAAAATCTTACTAAGAGAGGTAGAGCACAGCGGATAATCCGCTTCGCATCTGTCGCAGCCCGTCTGGGGAAGGACCTCTACTTTACAGAAGATCGTAGCCAAATAGCATTGGTCTTGGCCATGTTGTGTTCCTACTGTAAGGTGTCCAGAGCTCCACTTCTTGGCAACGCGTGAGTGATAACCCCGGTATTGCAAGCGTCTATAGGCTACGGTGACGGCTTACCATCAGGCCGGCCGTATGCTTGTTTGCCACCTTTGTGGTATAAAAAAACTAAATTAGAAAGATTGGGACTTACTTAAACGTATGTATAGACACATCCACAGTTTGTCCAACGGCGGTAGGTCTGCGTGGTGGGGCAGTTCGGGACACACTGCCGCGTCGTTTGCCAACGCCACCACTAATTTGTCTCGATTGTGGTATAAGTAATCTGATATGTTCCACTGTAAATAATCATTTCGTTATTTATTTTATTCATTCGGAAGAGTATCAAAAAACTATGAGCCATTAAAAAATTCTCTTAGGGATATATAAGGCCTAAATTATTTCTTATTTTTATTATAGACGACTGTTGAACTAGCAGTTGAGAGTCATGTGATGGTAAGCAGATGCTGTCAAGCTAGTACTGGATTTTAAGAAAAGTTTTAATTTTTTTTACTTATCGTATAAAACACTAGCTCCCTGTACCAGGCTTTGCGCGGGTTTTAGTAAACATCCCTATTTTTTAAAAGTATTAGCTACTAGCTGTTACCCGCGGCTCCGCCCGCGTGGTCAATGAAAATGTCAATAATTTTTCCCATGGGAATCTCTTTATCCCGTGGGGAAAAAGTAGCCTATGTCACTCTCCAGGCTTTAAACTATCCCCAATAAAAAAATCATATCAATCCGTTCATTAGGTACTTTCGACGTGAAGGGAGGATAAACAAACAAACACACTTTCACATTAATAATATTAGTATGGATAGACTATGTCACCCAGGGATAGTGTAGCCTCCCAACATTGTAAGAATTTCTCATATCGGCCCAGTAGTTTCGGAGCCTATTCAATAATAATAATAATACTTTATTCAAAAATGCACTAGTTACAATTTAGTTGACATCTCTGAAGCTCTGTGTTAGTTAAAACTGTGCTACAGGCTTCAGGCTATCGCAATGCAAACAATCGTATCTTTCCTCTTTGGCTTTATGATGGCTTTTAAAAAAAGCCAAGTTTCTTGCAGCACTTCTTGTCAACAAGTCATTCCCATCGGAAGTGCTAATAGGATCAAAAGACTCGCAAAAGTGTTTCCTGTAAATCTACTTGCAAAATATTTTTTTTTTGTTTTGCAAGATGAAGAAGCCTTACCATGAGCCCAACAGCAGTAAGACTAATATTCAGGTCCCTAGTCTGCAGCGCGAACGCTGCCGCTGCACCCAGCACCTGGCGCAAGCAGCGCGGGCCGGCGCTGGCCAGCAGGTCGCCGGCCACCACCTGCGCGCACTGGAACGCCGAGCGGATCAGCTGTTCGCTGAGGACAAGTGCACATGATTACTAGTGGATTTAAAGCCGGGCTTGTGCGAAGTTCCTGCAAGTATCCTGAAAGTCTATTCAATGGCGCTTTATAAAGTAGATGTCGCTGCTGTGCACAAATACACGCAAATAAAGTTGCGCGGGTTTCGCTAGTCTTTTAATTAATTTTTTTTTCTTAGAATATGTAGTTTATTGAGTTTTTTTATATATTATACTAGAGAAACCCGCGCAACTTCGTTTGCGTTTATACCGCTTTCCCGAGGGAATTTTAAAAAAATCCTTTCTTATCGGTTGCCTACATCATACACCACACTTTTCAGAACACACCCAGGTTTCAGGCTTCAGGTCTCTACGATCAAGACAAAACATTTTCATATGTATAGATGACTATTTTTCTATTATATAGGTACTTCTCATTACAGTCTTTGGAGTTTATGAAATAGGCTAGCCCGACCGGTGAAGTGCCACCCTTTTACAGAATATTGACGTGAAGCAGCAATGCGTTTCGTTCGGAGAGTGAAATATCCGAAATTCTTGTTTGCCACCTTTGTGACATAAAAAAAATCTAGCTCCGTCCGACTATTTCTCGCTATATCCTGTTTTTTCCTGTTATAGGTCGGTAACGGGTCAGGGACCCTAGAATCTATGTGCTCCATAGTCGACGGTAATCACCTAACATCAAATGATCCATATTCCTGAGCTTGTTTTCCAACCACTTTCGTAAAAAAAAAATTAAGTATATCAGTATTTCAATACAACCTCGGCCTACAACCATCATCCCTACAACAACACTACGAAATATTAGAGCGAGTCGACGTAATGAGATTTCCTATAAGTGAGAAAGAGACAATATCAATATGCCATTTAACCATTAACCAATTTAACTTGAACCCTGTCAAATATTATAAAATTTAATTACTTACTGTTTATTATCGATGAATATGATTCAGTCCGCTAGGATGTAGTTAGAATTTTAGCTGTTTTTCCGAGATCACGAACAGAATAAATAGTACGACGACATTATGAAATCATTTTGTTTGAATATTCACAATTTACAAAAATATTACATGACAGATGACACACTTCACTACACGGATATGTCAAAATGAAATGTAAATTGAAATTCTTATAGCACTAAGGAGTATGAGTATTGATATCAACTCGAAGAAAATTACCCACAAAATGCATTTTTTTCAAGAATTTCAATAAAATAAGAATCACGTCTTCCATCAATTCTCTTAAACAATTTTTATGCCAAATTTGAAGAAGATTAGACCAAGGAATCAAGTTGTCCCATAGTAACTTTGCACCCCTTTTTTACCCCCTTAGAGTTAGAATTTAGAAAAATCCTTTCTTATCGGACGCCTACGTCATACAAACAATCCACCCTCCAAGTTTCAGATTTTTACGATGAGCGGTTTAGGCTGTGCGTTGATTCTCAGTCAGTCAGTCAGTCAGTCAGTCAGTCAGGACAAAGCATTTTATATATATAGATTGAGTATTTTAGTAGGGCAAGCCCGGCTTTTTAGCTTGTATGGAACTACCGACACTGAAATTTGTTTTCTCTCATGTAATGCCTCTGAATGAATCTTTAAAAAATAAATTACTTTGTAAATAAGTACCTATGCTGTGAGGATATAGCAGAGATGATCTCCATCATGAGCGGCCAAGCTGCACCTAGTTGTTCGCCAAGCGAGTGCAGCAACCTAGCAGCACATTCTAGCTGTCTCGCTCGCACGTCGCAGTGTCTTACTGCACATAATTCGGACAGAGGTTCGAGTAGAAGACGTTGTCTTGCCTAGAAATTAAAAGAAAACATGTATTCAGATAATTGGAGTGATTGAGCATTTATGAAATGGGATAGATTGACCAGGGAAATACTATCCTCTCACAGAATATCGGCGTGAGGCAAGAATTCTTTTAATCCGGTGAATCATCATTATATCAATCCATAATCTTCCCACTGCCCTGCAGTACAGCAATACGGGTTTGCCGCGTAGGCACAGCCAACACAAGGCATAACACAGAAGGAACTTGACTTAACGACTTTCATTCATCGACAACAACAGGGACCGACGGAAATGAGGATACCTGGTCTGAGATTTCGCGAATTCTTGATTATTACGTATTTTTCCTAAAAAAAAGTTCAGTCATATGTCGTTTCACTGGACTGAATCTAGTAAAATGTCAAATAAGCGGACACTAGAGTATAAGACTCGTGCCATAATGTGTTTGATAGAACAGTTATACGTACCTCAGTGACCAAAACGGGATTACTGTGATGATATTGAAACGCAGCTTGCACCAAATAAGTAATAGCTTCCACCCCCCACTCGCGCATACGGATATGGGGATGTTGGCACACCTGAAAATGATTGATGTTGGTAACATGACATTATACTTGTAACGGGTTTATCACAAAATTAATTAAAAAATATATTATAAAATAACTTGAAAGTACACAAATTAAAAAAAAAACAAAATTACTATAAAAATAATTAAACAAATTAAATAAAAAATAATATTAATCATAAGCTCACAATAATACTTTTATTTACAACTAGTGAAACCCGCGCAACTTCGTTTGCGTGTATTTATATATGCACAGTAACGCCATCAATATCAGACTTTTGATGAAATCCTACGGGAATCGCTTACTTTTCGGGATAAAAAGTACCCTATGTGTTAAACCAAGGTATCAGCTACCTACATACCAAATATAAAAATTGGCCCAGCCATTTGAGCGTGGAGAGGTAACAAACATACACACAACTTTCGCCTTTATAACATTAGTAGGAAGTGGATAAAAACACTTAAAATATCACAATATTTTGATGCAAATATACATACCTTCTGAAAAGTAAAGGAGTTTTTAAAATATGTTCAGTATTTATACGCGTCACTACTTTATTGTAAACATTATAATTACACATGACAGGGTTTTCAATAATTTAAAAAATATAATATTTTAATTATTACCTCTAAAAGATGGTTTGTTATAGGCCGCCACATAACCTCAATCCGATGCATGTTGGCCAAACCGGTCTCCAGTAACTTGGCAACAGCGAACAGTGATGGTTCCTGTAAATGAAATATATTAATTGCAAAAATTAGTGTTATTGGATACTAACTCAACGATACTATATTTTATAACAAATACATATATAGATAAACATCCAAAACTCGAGGTCAATCAGCAAAAGTTCGTTTTTCATCAGGACCCGACCGGGATTCGATCCCGGGACCACGTGGGTGGCTTAACCATTACGCGACGGAGGTCGTCAAAAAGATACACAGGAGTTAAGGGATTGAGTAAGGTAGAAGAAGTCAGAACACAAAAGATGCGTAAGTGTCTTCTCTTTGATCTATCCGACGCCACCGACCACACAGCCCAATAGACGCCTTATAACAGGCGAAAAGTTCTGACAACACATCTGACTTATAGTTCCGATATAAACGTCTGTCGACCAATCGACGCGTCCGCGCATCACGCGTCAACCAGTGTCGACCAATCGACGTATCGATCTTTCACTGTGGCCTTGAATTTAGTTGCCAGAAATGCATTCAATACGGAATATCAAACATTAGGTGTCTATTGGGCTGTGTGGTCGGTGATCCGACGCATAAGGATGAATATGCAGATATGACTTACCCTGTTAGAATAAGCAAGCTCCATCGCCTCATTGGACAATTTGCATAACGCGTCAATCAAATGATGCAACGCCACATCGTCCAGGTTCTTCGATGAATCGAACACCCTTGACAGCATTGCTGAAAGGGCTGGAGAGGCACAAGTTTATATGGCTATTATCACTCAATACTATTTTACATCATAGTAAATTAAACAAACAATAAATACTATTAACCTTATTGGGCATTGCAATTTACAGGATTACAATCTAGAGGGCACGTATTAGGTTATTATTAGGCTAGAACCTGAGGGCGCTATATTGCTCATACAAATAATAAATAGAGCGAGACCGCGCATGATATTCAGACTAGATCATAAAATAAATAAATATATATGGACAAATCACACAGAATGAGCTAGCTCCAAAGTTAGTTCGAAACTTGTGTTATGGGATATTAACTGCATGATACTATATTTTATAACAAATACATATTTAGATAAATATCCAAGACCCGAGGCCAATCAGAAAAAAATCGTTTTTCATCATGACCCAACCGGGATTCGAACCCGGGGCCTCCTGGGTGGAGGTCTGGCGTGGTAACTATTACGCGACGAAGGTTGCACAAATTGAGCTAGCCCCAAAGTAAGTTAGAAACTTGTGTTATGGGATACTAACTCAACGATAACAATAAGTATGTAGGGGGTGGATTAAGAATCAAATATTCTTACAAGAATATTTACTTATCAATAGTATTTGTTCCCTCCTGACGGAACAAGGAATGAAGTGACCGGTTTTTTTAAAGTTTTTAATATTTTGTTTTTTCTTACAAAAGAATAGACTGTTCAGTGTCGATCATTATAACAAAGCAATGTTAAAAATGTGCTTATTGTGAAGTGTATTGATGTCAAATGATTTAAAATGACTCGAGATATATTTTATACTAGCTGACCCGTGCCCACTTCGTTGGGCATAATGTTAAAAGCCTTTTTTGTTTTTGATTTTTTATATAACCTATGACAATAATGTGGCTTTCTATTGGTGAAAGAATTTTTAAAATCCGTTCAGTAGATCCCGAGATTACCTCTTACAATTTAACAAATACACAAACTTTACCTCTTTATAATATTAGTAAAGATCAGATGCCAATTAAGCTAATTTAAAATATAAGTGTCATGTACAATTATACGCTAAACTCAACGTCTGTGGGTCGGGCATGGCAATAAACGCCCACCGAACGGAACAAAGTTGCCAGACTTGCACCGGTTCTTTGTGTTTTGACCTTTAGGATAGCCAGAAATAATAAATTTCAAATTTTTGCATCTGGAAATTGATACTATGTGGTAGCATGGTCATGTTACTCATGATCATCTTTTTAAAACTATGGCGTGAGTCGTGAATGCAGTGTGATTAGCACCAAAAAAAAAAACCAAAACGTGTGAATCAAACGGCCAGCAAGCTCCTCCCAGTGCACCAACGGACAAAAGCACCTATTGTGTATCCAATCAGAATTTTATAATTATTTAAGCTTTATTTCAGAGTTATTACATTATTAACACGCTGAGCGCCAAGTTCGCATCGAAAACGATACATTTGTGTATAAACACATGGCGTTGAGCGTTGAAATCCATAGTTTCTTAGTAAATTCTTAATTTATGTTAGGATATTAATGGTTCATGTCTTATCTTCGTATTCGACCCTAAGGTATATGCGTATCCCGATCCAATGGCCCAATAAGGGGCAGTCAATTTTATCAGACAATGCACTTGGATGCTGCTGCAACTGTCTCAAAGGCCTAAACTTGATCAGCGATCTGCTGGGCGGGCGGGTCTATGCGTCGTAATAAAGATCTTATTCGCGCTCACATTAGGCCGTTATGCAGGTTGCACAACAAGAGCTAAGATAAGTCATTGCTAACTTAGTTCAGCTTAGTTTGCATAGCTGATATGGTTTTTCAAACTTGGGCGCAGACCACAACGAGTAATAATTATGTTAAACTAACTCGAAACTAATTAGCTCTTGGTCTGCAACCCGCTTTAAAGTCTTGTGTTCTAGCCTCCGCACGCATTATAGACTATGTAGCGGGAGCGATGGCGATGTGCTCGACCGCCACAAAGGGAAGATCTTCCGGCCAGGCTGGGTGTCATGCCTGGGGAACCGCGGCTCCGACATTGTATGTGTAGGAACCATTCTGTAATTGTAACATTAAAGCGGCACGCAAATCCGCGTGCAAGCGCTTGTTTGATAAAAAGCGCTACACTGAAGCGCTCACGGGACGACCGCGCGCCGACGGCGGCGCATGGCAACTTTTGACGGCCTGTCTGAGGCGTTCTTGTATAGACGACTGCGAACCTTTGCAATTGATGTTATATTTTTATTTGTAAATAATAAATTTCAATAAACGCTACTTTTGTCATTAATTATAAACGCTACATTGGTGACCCCGACAAAAGTAAACACACGTGGAACGAATAATAATTACTCGCAACATTTCAAAATTTAAATTTCAAAATGGACGCCGGCAAATCTGAAACCGGTGTCACGCCCGCCACAACGAGTACGGAAGTTAATCGGATTGCAGTAAAAATACCACCATTCTGGCCACAGGAACCAGCATTGTGGTTTGCACAAATAGAAGGCCAGTTTGTGTTAGCGGGAATAACTTCGGAATCGACGAAATTTTACTACGTCACTACAGCTTTGGATTATCAATATGCAAGGGAGGTAAAAGATTTAATTAGTGATCCCCCACTCAGTAATCCCTTTTCGGTACTAAAAAGCGAACTAGTGAAACGATTATCTGCTTCTCAACAAAATAAAATGAAGCAACTTCTCGATCACGAAGAATTAGGCGATCGTAAACCATCGCAGTTTTTGAGACACCTTCGTTCGCTTGCTGGTCATACCGTAACAGATGAATTTTTGAGTACACTTTGGTGCAGCCGTCTACCTCAAAATATACAGACAGTGATTGCCGCTGCAGCAGGTCCATTAGATACACTTGCTGGTATAGCCGATAGGGTTTACGACATAACACCGTCAGCAAATAATGTAGCGAGCACTAGTAAAAATTCGTCAATCGACGAAATGTCTAGAAAAATGGACGAATTAACTTTACAAGTAGCTGCACTACAGAGTGAGCTTAGTACAGAACGATCAAGATCACGAACTCCCTATAGGAATAATAATCGTAATAAATCGCCGAACAGAAATCGTAATAGAAGTCGATCTAAATCTTATGATATGTCTGTCTGTTGGTATCATAACAGATTTGCAGATAAAGCAAGAAAAGGCATCCTTCCCTGCTCATATAAGGATTCAGCGGGAAACGCCAACGGCAGCCGGATGTAGCGGCCAACGTCTGCCAAACTGGATCGGGTCGCTTATTTATTATGGACAGAAATACTAAAGTGCATTATCTTATAGATACAGGGTCCGATCTGTGTGTGTATCCACGCACGGCGCTTAAGGAAAGACGGGCGAAATCCAACTACCAACTTTATGCAGCGAATGGATCAATTATACCTACATTTGGTTGGATTCAACTTCGACTGAACCTGGGCCTACGACGAGACTTCTCATGGAAATTCGTAGTTGCAGATGTAAGCAAACCTATTATAGGAATTGATTTACTTGCTCACTATAATCTTCTTGTGGATTGCAGACAACACCGCTTGATCGATGGTGTCACGAATCTCATCGTCAATGCACCGGTAACCAAGGCAACGGAAGCTATCTCCTCTGTCAAGGTACTGGCAGGAGACTCCATATACCACAACATGCTTCGTGAGTATCCAGATATAACTCGTCCAGCTGGCACACATAGAGAGGTAAAGCATAATACTGTCCACCATATACGGACAACACCAGGTCCACCTGTAACGACCAGACCCCGTCGTCTTCCACCAGATCGGCTAAAAATTGCACAGTACGAATTTTCAGAAATGATGCAAGCGGGAATAATTCGCAGATCAGAAAGTCCATGGTCATCCGCATTACACCTAGCTCCAAAAAAGAATAACACATGGAGACCATGCGGAGACTATCGAGCTCTGAATTCGCGTACCATACCAGACAAATATCCCATCAGACATATCCAAGACTTCACATATCAATTGGCAGGAAGTAAAATATTTTCAAAAATTGATTTGGTTAAGGCATATAACCAAATTCCCATGTATCCACCTGACATACCGAAGACGGCAGTAGTAACTCCCTTTGGTCTATTCGAGTACAAGTTTATGAACTTTGGACTAAGAAACGCTGCACAGTCTTTCCAACGGTTTATTGATGAGATGTTGAGAGATTTACCATTTTGTTATGGATTTATAGACGATATTCTTATTTTCTCAGAAACAGAATCTCAACACCTGGAACATATTCGTCTGAGATTTCAACGCCTGTCAGACTTCGGCATGCTCATCAACGCTGCCAAATGTGCTTTTGGTCAGTCGGAGATCACATTTCTGGGACATGAGGTATCCGCAAAAGGAATACAGCCCCTATCGGAGAAGGTACAGGCCATACAGAACTACCCAATTCCAGCAACGGTGAAGGATTTGCGACGATTCTTGGGTATGTACAATTTTTACCGCCGATTTGTACCCGGAGCGGCAAAGATACAAGCTCCACTCAACATCGTACTAGCAGGCCCTAAGAAAAGGAAATCAGAACCAATTACGATGACACCTGAAATGTTAGAGGCATTCAACGCATGTAAGTCAAGCTTATCCGAGGCAGCCTTACTGGCACACCCTGAGCCTGATGCCGAATTAGCCATATTCACCGACGCGTCTGATACTTCAATTGGAGCCGTTCTTCAACAAAGAGTGAACAATTATTGGAAGCCACTTGCTTTCTTTTCACGACGCCTCACATCTGCTCAGAAAAAGTATAGTCCTTACGATCGTGAGCTGTTGGCTATATATGATGCGATTCGTCATTTTCGACACATGGTTGAAGCACGCCACTTTACTGTATATACAGACCACAAACCTCTCACTTCCGCATTTGTAGGAAATCGAGAAAACTGTTCACCGAGGCAATTTCGATATTTGGATTATATTTCTCAATTTACTTCAGACATTCAATATATACCTGGAAAAGAGAATATAGTCGCAGATGCTCTCTCAAGGATTGAGGCGGTGACAACGACGCCTATAGATTACGATGCTCTTGCACAATCTCAAGACTCAGATCCTGAACTGCAAGACCTCATCAACCGCAAAGACACAGCGCTGATTTTAAGGAAATTGAGGATACCTGACTCTAATAGAGAAATCACATGTGACACTTCTACAAAAGTACCTCGCCCATATGTCACTGAAAAATTTAGAAAACACATTTTTGATGCCATTCACAGACTCAGTCATCCAGGAACAAAGGCCACTGTAAGATTGATCGCAGAGAGATTCGTATGGCCAAAAATGAGAAAAGAATGCCATCAATGGGCAAAAGAATGCACTGATTGCCAAAGAACGAAAATCTATCGTCACACCCATTCTCCCACCTCCACATTTCCTTCTCCTTCCCAACGCTTCTCCCATGTCCACATGGACATCGTAGGGCCATTACCCATTTCTTCTGGTTACAGATACTGCCTCACGGTCATCGATCGCTTCACTCGTTGGCCTGAGGCGATGCCACTACCAGACATCACAGCTGAGACCTGCGGCCGCGCATTCATCGCTGGCTGGGTTTCGCGCTTCGGGTGCCCTGAGAAGATCACCACGGACAGGGGCAGACAATTCGAATGTGAACTGTTCCGCACTTTGACATCTATACTGGGTACGAGACACCGTCCCACAACAGCATACCATCCTGCCTGTAACGGTATGGTAGAACGTTTACATCGTCAGTTAAAGGCAGCCATCATGTGTCACTCCACCACCAGCTGGACAGAAGTTCTTCCCCTGGTTCTTCTAGGCATACGCAGCGCCTGGAAAGATGACATCAAAGCTTCTGCAGCAGACCTGGTTTACGGGGAACCACTACGTCTTCCTGGTGAGTTCATCGTGCCATCTCCTTCCTCCAACACCGACCTGAGTAGCTTTACTGCACGTCTTCGTCATCATATGACGAACCTGGCTCCAACACCTGCAAGCAGACACACTCAAGGGACATTCTACTTACCCAAAGACTTGTCCTCAGCAGAATACGTCTTCCTTCGTCAGGATGCAGTTCGTCGCCCGCTGGAACCTCCCTACACTGGTCCTAAGGTTCTACAGAGAGGAGATAAGACGTTTAAGGTAGCACTACCTAACAGAGATGCAACTGTTTCCATTGACCGCCTGAAACCAGCGTATATGGCACGAGAAGAAGCTGAGAGTAGGACTCCAGAACTCGTCCCCAGTGCTCCGGTGAAGAACACGAGGTCGGGGCGAACAGTTCGTTTTCCTGACTACTATCGACCGTAGCAAGTACCGGTCTCGGCAGGAGGGTAGTGTAGGAACCATTCTGTAATTGTAACATTAAAGCGGCACGCAAACCCGCGTGCAAGCGCTTGTTTGATAAAAAGCGCTACACTGAAGCGCTCTCGGGACGACCGCGCGCCGACGGCGGCGCATGGCAACTTTTGACGGCCTGTCTGAGGCGTTCTTGTATAGACGACTGCGAACCTTTGCAATTGATGTTATATTTTTATTTGTAAATAATAAATTTCAATAAACGCTACTTTTGTCATTAATTATAAACGCTACATATGTGTCGGAGGTTATATTATAAATAAATAAATATATAGGGACAATTCATACAGATTGAGCTAGCCCCAAAGTAAGTTCGAAACTTGTGTTATGGGATACTAACTCAACGATATTATATTTTATAACAAATACATATATAGATAAACATCCAAGACCCGAGGCCAATCAGAAAAAGTTCGTTTTTCATCGTGACCCGACCGGGGATCGATCCCGGGACCTCCTGGGTGGCGGTCTGGCGTGGTAACCATTACGCCACGAAGGTCGTCAATTATATCTCCATATCGTAGAAACTTCGATAGCGTGATTCAGGATTCTAAGTGGCGCCGTCATGTGTTCGCATTGTGAACTTTTTCTTCACTCTGTAGTTCTTCTGTATGGCGATAGGTGTCGTTACAACTACAATAACAGCCGCATCAGTATCCTGAATGCATTGTTTTTATTGTTTTTTAAATTCGTTCGGGATTTTTTTAACATTCCGATTGGATACACATAAATGTATAAAATTTCCAATATACCACTCATAACTCCAAGTGATTCTGCCACGGGAACTTGCTGTCCTGTAAATTATTCAACACAAAATTCTCACACCTCCATTTATTTATGACTTAGGGGACGACTCGGTCACTTAACTGATCCGTGTCCCGAGTTTACTACTTTCAATATATTTGTTCATGTACATCTTGAAAAAACAAAATTATAGATTCTTTTTATATCATTTGTCCGGAGTGAAGTGAGAAGACAAAGAGGAACTAAAGACGAAGTGGAATGAGGCCGTCCTCACTCTCAACTTCACAAGGGTGTTAAAGCCGAAGCCGAGATACAATACATCTTTATTGCACAAAAAAATTACATAAAACTAAAATAACAATGAAAAGAGAACGCAATAGGCGGCCTTATCGCTATGCAATTTCTTCCTTAAGTTTTTTTTAACATTAACAGTTTATTCAACTCACGGTATATCAGATTGACTCACCAGGCAGGTCTGCCATGACAGCTGACGTGCTCATAACTGCGTTCGCGTCAGCACTGGCTCGGCTCGCTTTCATACTGCCTCCTGTCGACGGCTTCAAGCCTAATATCCAGACCTGGGTGGACAGATATAATTGTTACTTTATGAGATTGAAAATTAGTAAATTCGCAAGAAAATATCTATGCTGAACGCCAACTCTCCTGGCGTGTGCAGTCATAAAAAGAAGTTACTAACGAAGTTAGAAACTGATAATTACTCAGTGCAAAACGACGATTTTCAATTGTTTTATAAACTGTGAGCCAGAAGTTTTGGCGTTGAGTACAACTACAGACGAGGTAAACTACTTTCTTTTCATACTATACTAGTCAAAACAAAATAAGTGCCACAAAAAGTGTCTTGAAAAAAAGATTGGTGGATTCCTTCGAATCACTTTCACACTAGAAACATTACAGAAACCCCCAACCCCCTCGACGGAGTTGTGCATAAGTGGTGGGGGATGAAAAACGCATTCCAAAAATAATAATAATAAATATATAGGGACAATTCATACAAATTGAGCTAGCCCCAAAGTAAGTTCGAAACTTGTGTTATGGGATACTAAACTCAACGATACTATATTTTATAACAAATACAAAATAGGTATACATTTGCACTTTTACGCACTAGATATTGACATACTAACCAAATGTTGCAAAGTAGTGAGCACAGGTAGCCAAGCTTGTTGTATTGTGTCGCCATCGCGTTGAGCCGCGCACAGCAACGCTTTCATTGCAGTCACGTGACGAGAAGTCACCATTACGAACGATTGCTGTTGGCCTGAATATAAAAGATAAAAAAAACGCTTTTTTATACCTCAAAGTTGGCAAACAAGCATACGACCCGCCTGATAGTAAACATCACGTATAGACGCTTGCAATACCGGGGGTATCACTCACGCGTTGTCAACCCTCCCAACCCTCCCAAGTGGAGCTCTGGAGACCTTACTCACAGTAGGAACACAACATGGCCGAGACCAATGCTATTTGGCTACGGTCTTCTGTAAGGTGGAGGTCCTTCCCCAGACGGGCTGCTCCGATTTGAGCGGATTATCCGCTGTGCCCTACCTCTCTTACTTATTGCAATGTGCTTATTGCACTGTGATTAATAACAAACATGTTACCTGTGGTTCTAAGAGAGAGACAGAGAAATTTAAATTTAACTTTTTAAATTTGAATAAACTGTTTAAAACCAGCGCAGGCTTTACGGTATTGTACACCTACCCACTTGTTTTGTTACTTTCGCACTTCATTTGATTTTCCTCCAGTGACAAAACATGTTTTAAATAATGCCGCCTTGTCAACGAAGGTCGTCAAGATGGCGACCATGGATCTTCACCGTACTACGTTGCTTTGTTAAAGTGTACTTTTTTGTTAAAAAGTGTTCATTTAAATACTCGACATTGGCGAAATTCTCAATGTGTCGTTAAGACACGACAAAAACGCCATTAACTTAGACAAAAAAAAATCTTTTTTATTATTAAATGTTTATGTAACGAGTATAGAAAAAAATCTTAAGAGATGGTGTAGAACCCACTGACCTGTAGGCAACGAAGCAGACGGCAATGGAGTTCCGACCCACACGACCTGATGCCTATAGTCAGGCTCGGGCTGCGCTCCCGACTCGCGTCGCCATGGACACGGCAACGCACCGAGCGCCGGAACGCAATACGCGGCCGGCAACGCACAACGGCATAACGCACTTATGCATGCGTCACGTCCAACGCAGTGACCAACCTATATACACAAAATAAATATTCTTAATGTGCGTACAAACTATATAACATAACATGTTATACAACATTGCTTTATAACATGTTTCAGATAATGTGAACACTGAATGTTATAAAACATGTTATAATAAATTTTTATAACTATCGACATTGTGGATAGCACTGAAGAACGACAATGGGTATATAACATTGTTATATTGCATTGTTATTCTAATGTGTACAGTATTGTTTTATGTTGCAATGTTAAATAACAAGGTTACATAATGTGGACGTGTTATAAAACACAAGTTATATAATATGTTACATAGTCTGTACGCACTTTTAGACGAATCACGCAAGGACATCTACATTATAGGATGACAAAAGAAAATGGAAAAAAACTCATACTCAGCTCTGAATTTAAAAAAAGAATGACTTATGTACTTAAAAAAAAATAACTACATATAAATAAATAAATTTATAGGGACAAATCACACAGATTGAGCTAGCCCCAAAAGTAGTAGTAGTAAGTTCGAAACTTGTGTTATGGGATACTAACTGAACGATACTATACTTTATAACAAATACATATATATATATAAACATCCAAGACCCAGGCCAATCAGAAAAGTTCGTTTTTCATCATGACCCGACCGGGATTCGAACCCGGGAGCTCCTGGATATATCTCCGTATTCTAAATTTAAATTGAACAACTCGTTCAGAAATGATATTGATAATCTAAATTCCTACAAATTTGTAGTTCCAAACTAAGCTTGTACTATGAGTACTAGATCGCTGATATATTTAATAAATACTCGGCTATTAATATTGTAAGGCGTGCACATGCCCATTGTTTTACTGTTCGTGACCGATTTTGCGAGCGTTCGAAATGAAATGAAATGAAATGAAATCGTTTATTTCAGAAATTAGACCTTCACAGGCACTTTTTCTTGTCATTTACAATTTGTATATATGTATAAAGAAAATAAACTACGTTATATACTACCACCATTTCGGACACAAGCAAAATGGCCACCGGTAAAAGAAATGGCGAAAGAAACCCGGTTACGGCCTTTTTTGTCATTTAGCAATTTTTTTCTTTCACTCTTTTGTTACAATGTATAAGTTCATTAATAAGAATAAATAAAATACAGATCCAGGTACATACAGAAATCAAGCTCTAAACGCGGGAGGTTCCGAGATTATGCACACTAAAACAATGTGAACGTTACAACATTCATAGTCGAATGGTCTTCGTGAAATGGAACATCTGTAGAAAAAAAGTTTCTATTCAAAAGGTTTCCTCACCTTCCCACTAACCCTCGCGAGGGTCTGTATAGCTCGAAGTATGTTCTCCAGCTCGCCGATGCTTGCTTCCGCCAACACTGACAAACCCCACACCAGACCGCACCAAGACGATTTGAGTAACTGAAAAAAAATCGCCAAAATTAAAGTGACCGTTTGAAGTGTGATTCTGACTATTTTAGAAAAATATTTTGAGTACAATATTTTGATTTTTTCGCAGTAATATAATCCTATAAACTATCGTTTAAAAGTATAATAATATATATAGGGACAAATCACACGGTGTAAGCCCACCATTCACACGCAGATTAGTCCGGCGGATTGGTCGGCCATCGGACTAATCCGCCTGTGTATGGAAGCGACGAACCGGTTCGCCAGACTGTCAAATGGGTTGGCGTCGGGCTCGGAGGTCCGCGGTTGCGAGCCGCGAGCGCCTGTCGAACCCCACATGCCATACCTTACGAACCCTCTACTCGAAGTATCGAGTGGAGGGTTCGTGGAGGGTTCGTGCAGTGTATGGGCAACGCCGGATTGGTCCGCGGTCGGGTCCGGGTTGCGAGTCGGGTCCGGGTTCGTGTAGTGAATGGTGGACTTTAAGCTAGCCCCAAAGTCAGTGCAAGACTTGTGTTATGGGGTACTAAAACAACGATACTATATTTTATAACAAATACATATATTTATCTGAATTTTCTCTGTGAATCTAAATTTTCAAAACAATATCTAAAATTTTTGATTTTATTTACCTGTAAACTAAGTTCCCTTTCCTTCTCCTGGTCTCCAGTCTTCTCCACCACGTTGGAGTTCTGGTCTGCTTCACCACTGTGACCGTTGTTTATTATTTCAGCGGTGGTTTCAGTTTCTTTGAAAAGTAAATATAAACTTATAATACATTTAAAAAAAAACACTCAGTCAAATACAATATGGCATCACATAAATGTTTGCCACATGCGGGGATCGAACCCACTCCCCTCGATGCTGAAGGCTACTACCAACGCCGGGCTGTCATTTAGTTTTGTTTCCAATACAACCAAATTATAGTAGTTGACAATAGTAAAAAAAAATGTGAGCGGGCTCATGCGTGCTCGTGCGTACAAGTGCGTGCACTTTTTTTGTACATAATCGAGTTTTTATATTCAACTAGTGAAACCCGCGCAACTGCGTTAGCGTGAATTTATTTATACACAGCAGTCCTATTATTCCCCTTCCCGTGGGAATTTTGGGATAAAAAGTACCCTATGTGTTATTCCAGGTTATAGTCTACCCGTGTATCAAATTTCATTAAAATCTAACCGGCTAAGTCCGATGGACTCGCTGACCAACGACGGGTGTGGTCCTCCAGCATTTCGGGGGTTGTGCGGCGGGTTGACACCTCGCCCACGTAAAACCTATGTTGCTGGTGAAGCGTACACTAGCTATAACGCAATAAATTTGCGCAACATTGTCAAAAAAATAATAATAATAATAATCCGTTCAGTAGTTTTTGCGTGAAAGAGCAACAAACATCTATACTCAAACTTTCGCCTTTATAATATTAGTAGGAAGGATAGGATTTGTGGGTTTAATTAATACCTTTCTGATGATTGCCATTTTTGTTCGAATTAATTTCTTTTTCCTCTTCGTTCTGACCATCTTCATACATTTCTTGTAGTCTGTGAAAGTACGTAAAAAATGCTATTTAAATTTTTATTATTATTTCTACTGGTTTAATAAAGTACATCTAAAGTATATTTAATAAAGTATCTACAAAATGACGATTGAAATAGAATTTTGTTTTTTCGGCATTTTCCTCGTCAATTATCATTTCGAAGTTCTGGTAGATTAATAAATAATAAGTAGTTAATATTGTAGTAAGTACATTGTTATTATTTTGACTGTAAACCTGTTTGTAGTAAATCAAAATATATTACAAAATTCCGGCGTTTCTTTAATTTTCATACTCGCAACTTCGTTTGCGTATATCTCGCTTTCCCGTGGGAATTTTGAAAAATCCTCAGTACACCCCTAGACGTCGTAAATAACCTACATTCCAAATTTGGAATCTCTAGACCCAGCGGTTTAGGCTGTGCGTTAATATATAGTAAAATCAAACAGTCAGTTAGGACTTTGAATTTTATATATAGATTAAAAGTACTGACGTTACATTGAGAAATACCACACAAGCTACGGATAACCTAGCGTAGGTATTTCCCACAGACATAACAGACTTAACATTCTATATCAGAAATCGTGGCAAAAACGCAGACTATTAAATATCAGTCACACAGACACAAATGGGTACTTTTGTACTTCTTGCTTGGCTGCTTTTGTACGAAGAGTTTTTAAAATGTATTACACAGCACTTTACATCCATATTTTTGTCTATTTGATATTATATTCACTAAAATTTACTTTTTAAACGAAAACAAATCGCGATCTTATGTTTACTTTTACGTATGCTACAAATTCCGTCTACCAAAACAAGGCACGGCTGTCAAATTGTGTAAGTGTGCGTTAGTGTTGCTATTGATTAAAGAAAGGGACAAGGTTATACCGAATTTAATTAGATGAAAAGTGACAGCTATATTTTCAGCTTGTGTCTATGTGTATGTTAAATTATATTTAGTCTGTTATGTCTGTGGTATTTCCTTACTTGAACAAAGAATGACCTAGGGAATATCTATACTAGGGCATTAGTTACCTGAAATATTCGTCGCCTTCTACCGAGATGGCTATGGAGCGTATGACCTCCATAAGGCAGGCGTATGCCACCGAGATACCGTACCCCTCTTGTATTGCAGGTGCTTCTGTGCGGTCCAGCATCTCTATACTAAAAACACAAAATACAATGCAAATTAAAAAATGGTATAAAGGTGCTCCTTCACCGCGAGCATTCGATTGTAATGTAACATTTTAGATCGACTTTGAGCATTACATTACAATACTTCCTTCCTGACTGACGAGCGTTCGCCTCCCTCACTGCTGTAATGCTCGAATCTGAACGTTACATTACACGGGAATCCTCCCGGTGAATGAGCACCTTAAGATTTTAAATAGTTTCCACCATTCATCCGCGTGGATTTATTGATATGGAAGGGGTATGTTTTTGGTATGTAGAACATTAGACCACACTTTTCACGCCTTTATGGAGTAATTGCTTGGAAAAAAACTATCCTATGTCCTTGCTAACTATTCCCATAACAAGTTTCGTCTCGATCAGTTCAGCAATTTTAATGTGAAGAGATGACAGACAGTTACTTTCACATTTATAATGGGCGTGGATAAGAGACAAACGTATCCTCTCGCTCTCCCTTCTCCCCCCCCCCCCTATCCCTTCCCCACTCTCAAATAAATCCAAACTAAAATAAAAAATGTTCCATACAAACTTCTATCCAATTTTCTTTAAATATACTTAATACTTACTATACAGACTTGGCAGTGCCTGGCTCAAAAGTGACGCAGAGAGGAAGCCACACGCCTTTCCAGTAGAAACCAGGTTGTTGCGGAATACCGGACGCACCTGTTAAAAATAATTTCACGTTACAATGTGTACGATCGATATTTTGTAATGTATTGTGTTGTATGAAACAAAGCATAGGTACAAATTCATCAATAACCGGGCTAAGTGCGTAAAGGGGGGGGGGGGGGGGGCAGCCTTTTTGGGGACATCTTACTTATCACCAGTTTGTAGTTGTTTCAATAATATCTATGACAATGATATGCCTATATGTTAACTTTTTTTTATTTTTTAAATCTAATAGGCCGCGCCGACGTAAACAATATGGTGTCAAATAATAAACCAAAGATATCTAACTCGTTCGTCAGTTTGATAACTGTATTCTTTATAATTAGTAAGTATTGCAAAAGTTGTACACATAACTTTCCTATAAAAGATGTTAAGAAATGTATGTTAGTATTAAAATAATATCTTTTGGATATGAACATTTTATGATTTTATTGGTTATTTTATGGTTGGAATTTGACAGGTTCTGAATGTGCCGAACTCAAGGAGGTGTAGTGGGAAGCTTTCTACTTTTTTGTTTGATGGTTAAAAGAATGTTAAAAATAGTACAAACGTATCTAATAATACTATATGGATTGCAAAGTCTGAAATAAAAAACTTTTGTTATTTATCATTTAAAATTTATTAATTCGCTCATTCAGAATTTCATTCAATCCATTCGTTCTTTTTCTCATTCGCATGTTCAGGATCGGTGACAGCGCCAAAGCAAATTAAAACTGAGAACAATCAAATAAGATGTACGAGGAGGTTCTCTCCAGGGGGATGCACTGTATACAACGTGCCTGTATGGACTTATGACCTACTATTGCGTGACTGTGTGTAAGTTACCTATATCTATACTAATATTATAAAGAGGAAAGATTTGATTGTTTGTTTGAATTGAATAGGCTCCGAAACTACTGGACCGATTTCAAAAATTCTTTCACCAGTAGAAAGCTAGCTAACATAGGCTTTAGCTTTTCCCGAAATTCAATGTGGTTCCCACGGGAACGGGCTAGGAACTTCAAGCGGACGAATTCGCGGGCAAAAACGCTAGTATTTTATACAAGTGAGATGGCGTTTGAGATTGAGACTAGATTTTAACTGGTTTTTATTACGAGAATAGACAATAGGGTTGTTTCCAGGGTCAAAATAATTACATTATATTTAGTCCGTATTTTAGATAAAAAAATATTGGACACGTATTTTTTCTTTTTTCGATTAAACAAAAAATAACAAAGATACAAGGCATAAAAATTTAGGAGTGACGTCACACGTAACTTTAATGGGCTATATCTTTGTCATTTTTGGTCTAATTTACAAATAAAAAAGAGAGGAATGTACATTTTTTACGGAAACAAAGCCTATTATACATCCAGGATTAACACAGAATAGTTTTTATCCTGATCATCAGTCTGGCAACGGGAATTAATCGTTAAGCTAAAAGACTGCCACTTTTTTTTGTCACTTTCGTATATCATTTAAATTACTTAAGACATTTGAGTGAACATGTCAACAATCTTATAGTGACAAGGTACTAAAGTTATTACTTATTTATGGAGGTGAATGTACTACATTAGTCTGCATGAGTGCATGCATGCACTTTTTGAAGCTGAACTATTATAAAAAGTGTGCAATGAATGCAATTAAGACTTAATAATGTTTATGAAATGCAAACAGTTTTCCATTATGGCGTTGAATATATATTTCCTCACACGGTACATACATATATTTACTATCTTATATTAATCTAATCAAATTTATTCCTTATTATTTACAGCGAAAGGTTGGGATGTCCAAGTGCTCGGCGTATGAACCGTTTCCCTACTTATCGGAGCTGCTACTTCAGGTGTCAACCTTTGACCGCCTTATTTAAGTATATCATGTCTGATAAGGGACCTTACAAGAAACTCATTATGAAAGGTAAGGAATTTAGGGCCATTACACTTTTATTATTATTATTATTTGACGACCTCCGTGGCGTAATGGTTACCACGCCAGACCGCCACCCAGGAGGTCCCGGGTTCGATCCCCGGTCGGGTCATGATAAAAAAAATTTTACTGATTGGCCTCGGGTCTTGGATGTTTATCTATATATGTATTTGTTATAAAATATAATATCGTTGAGTTAGTATCCCATAACACAAGTTTCGAACTTACTTTGGGGCTAGCTCAATCTGTATGAATTGTCCCTATATATATATATATATTATTTTTAAAAACACATCAAAATCCGTTGAATTATTCAAGAGGAAGATTTTTGGGTATAATACATTGCGAAATTCCTATGGGAAAGTGAGATACCGCAAGTGAAGCTGCGCGGGTTTAGCTAATAATACATAAACATCGGTTGAGATTTCTTCACAATTTATGGAATTCATTTAACTTTTATTATATGATTAATTATCTTTACCTACTTTTATGTACACACATCTTTCTGACTGAACTGCCCCCTTACTCTTGAAGATAATTCCGCACGATCGCCATTGGATTGTTAATTTTAGGTACTCTTTACAGCTAAACTAGCGCTAACTAAATACTAAACTAAATGAAATCGGATTGTATGCTAACCAAATAGTTAGTAAAGTATAAAATTTCAATGGTACGAATTAGGATTTGCTGTTAATTTTGCATTTGAAATTATACAGAATTGAAATTAAAATCGCGATTGCTATGCAGAGTAACCTAGCTGGTGGTAGGAAAAAATTGTGACGATTCGAAAGATTAGGCCTATTTGAATAAAAATATTTTGAATTTGAATTTGCACTTTTTGGATTACAACCTAATATTAATTATTAGTTTTAAAATATGCATTTATATCAGTTGCAATCTGTCTTGTGTCATCATATTAATATTATAAAGGCGAAAGTTATGTGTATGTTTGTTACTTCTTCATGGTCAAATGGCTGAGTCAATATTTATGATATTTGGTATGTAGGTAGCTGATACCTTGGATTAACACATAGGGTACTTGAATGTGCCCACAAACTCCGCCCATGAACAATTAAATAAATAAATTTTCTTAGCGACTTCGTTTAAAATATCTAGCGCACGTGTAACGGGTGCATACTTCAAAAGATTTGTCAGAGATCAGTCCTCGCCATCTATGTCAGAATTTTGACCAATCCTACGGGAATCTCGTACTTTTCGGGATAAAAAGTATCCTATGTGTTAATCCAAGGTATCAGCTACCTACATACCAAATATCATAAAAATTAACCCAGCCATTTGAGCGTGATAACAAACATACACACAAACCTTCATGATATTAGTGGGATTGTTTCAGAACAAATTGAGGCACAAGACAAAAATGCCCCGATTGTTATTCAAATTGATCCCGAAGACTATACCGACATTGAAGATGACGCCTGGATAAAGGAGGATGCCGACAAAACGCCAAAAATTGAGAATAATTTGAACAAAATTATTGATAATTTCCAACACAACTTTCCTGATCATATTATATTTCATCCATAAATAGATATATTGTTTACTAGCTTCCTAGCCTATGCCTATGTTGGGCTCTGTACCTCTAACAATATGTATGCAAATTTTATACTACAAACGCTAACATGAGGCCTCAACAGTTCTTTTTTTTTATGCCACAAGGGTGACAAACAAGCATACGGCCCGCCTGATGGTAAGCATCACCGTAGCCTATAGACGCTTGCAATACCCGTGGGTATCATTCACGCGTTGCCAACCCTCCCAGCCACCCCAAGTGGAGCTCTGGAGACCTTACTCACCGTAGGAACACAATATGGCGGATACCAATGCTATTTGGCTACGATCTTCTGTAAGGTGGAGGTCCTTCCCCAGACGGGCTGCTCCGATTCGAGTGGATTATCCGTTGTGCCCTACCTCTCTTAAAAAGTTCTATAGAACTACATGGGGTTCTGGGATGCACCCTGTGTGCATAGAGTCACTTATATAAATCCTTTTTATTTCTCTCCATTCTTGACAATACAGAGTATAATAAATATTACTCAGTATACATGATAAAGTGTGAATGATAAAGTTATTGACATTCCGCGTACGTAATGTTGTATGTATGTACCTAGTTTTAAATTCTATGTTGAAAAAAAAAGAAAAAAGAAAAGTACGATATATTTGTAAATGACAAAAAAGGCCGTAACTGGTTTTCTTTCGCCATTTCTTTTTACCAGTGGTCATTTTGCTTTTGTTTCCGAAATGGTAGTAGTTTATAGAGTAGATTAATTTATACAAATCATTTATTACTGTATACTCTGACAAGAGAACGTGTTTGTGAAAACCTATTCTCTGAATAAAAGTTTTGAATTTGAATGTGCGCGCACGATAACTGCGCGCGGGCGAAATCAATACTACTATTGTGGAATGTCTCTATAAATCGCATATAATTTATAGAAACATTTTCAAATATTCAGTTCTAGAATTTCTAAATATACATTTTCAATCAAAAAAATTATCGCAAATTGCGTAAGTATAATTGGCAACATTACATACGCCACCAGTAGCGCGCAAACTTATCTTGCGCGGACTCTAGTTAGCAATCACAGCAGCCCAAAACACCCAGCAAGTCCCGCAACTCCGAGAGACCCACTGGTGCGTTGCCAACATAAAAGTTATTCAAATGCTCTGAATTTAAAAGCACGAGTGTCGAGTACTTGCTTGGGAAAACCGTTGTTGAAAGCTGTTTTTTTACACTACTAAGGTGGCAAACAAGCATACGGCCCGCCTGATGGTAAGCAGTCACCGTAGCGTATGCTGGCAATACCAATTGCCAATATCACTCGCGCGTTGTCGACCCTGTAAAAAGTGGAACTCTGGAGACCTTACTCACAGTAGGAACACAACATGGCTAAGACCAATGCTATTTGACTACGATCTTCTGTAAGGTGGAGGTCCTTCCCCAGACGGGCTGTTCCGATTATCCGCTGTGCCCTACCTCACTTAAATTCCATTTTGATTCTGATTCCATAGTTTGGTGGTAGACGGTATGAAATAACATGTGAAGCTTATAACGATATTTTTTTATACTTACCAGCGGGAGTGTTCACTTGCGAAGCTACGAAAAGACTTTGCACATACGCTCCTAACGCGTTGACTATATCTTGAAATATATTCGTGGCGTGTGGCTTCATATCGTAACATTCACAGAAGGATTTCAGTAAATCTGTAATAAACAAAATAATACCTTACTAGTTAGTTGCAGAAATTAATTGTATTATTCCACATTAAGTTTAAAGCTATCTCTTTGAAGTTTGACGGTGACACCCACAATTTAACGTGTCGTTGACTTTGAAATGTTTTTTTTATACCACAAAGATGGCAAACAAGCATAAGGCCGGCTTGATGTTAAGCCGTCACCGTAGCCTATAGACGCTTGCAATACCGGGGGTATCACTCGCGCGTTGCCAACCCTCCCAAGTCCCAACCCTGGTTCTGGAGACTAAGGTCTCACCGTAGGAACACAACATGGCCGAGACCAATGCTATTTGGCTACGATCTTTTGTAAGGTGGAGGTCCTTCCCCAGATGGGCTGCTCCGATTTGAGCGGATTATCCGCTGTCGCTACCTCTCTTAAACTTATGTTATGTGCAACTCATCATTAAATAGGCACAAAGACATATTTATTCAAGGTCAAATATTTTTATTCAAATCTATTACAAGTTCTTACGAATCGTCATTTAAAAAAAAATCTACCACCATTGACAGTTATTCAAACCTTTATATTTAAACCTTATTTCAGCACAGGTTGGTAAAACGTTATGAAAATATTTAGAAAGAAAGAAAAGAAAATGGTTTATTTATTGTCTAACTTACATTTATGAACTTAAAAAAATAACTAACTACAATAAAATAATAAATAATGTAGATCAGACAACAAAAAGGCATTTACGAGATTATTATTCTGTCAAAAAAAGAAAAACTCACTAGGTTGTATGGTCATCTTATGTAGAACTTCAAGTGCTAAAGCCCTCTGCCAAAGAGGCTTATCCGGGTCCAAGAATTTTATAGTAAGCGATAAAAATATTTCGCATTCTGTCACCTAAAAAAATAAAAATTTAAGTAAAATTTTTAGCTCGTATATGGCAACACATAACACATTTTATGTGGAAAAATGGTAACTTTACATCCGAATCGAAAGACAACATAGACTAACGATACTGTTCGCCAACGCTCCTGGCGCGCGTTAACGTAACGTCGTTCGAAATTCATACTTATTACACAGAGCACAATGACAGTTCATTTAAATTGCGTTGAGATCCCGTATGTCAGAGCGTTGGCGGTGAGAATAACCATTTTTTTTATATTTATATGGTCGGATCACTGTCATTTTTAAAAACAATTAAGCGACAAAACAAGTTTTAGTTAAATCTAGCCTTTTTTTTTTTTTTTTTTTTTTTACGGGGGGAAATCCTCATGGACTGCGTGCCGGACTCTTACCGACTAAAACCACCCCGGTGTCTCCTCGCACGTGCGCGCGGGGCCGCGGGAATCCAGATTCTTCCGCAGCCCCACACTAGTGCTGGCCGGTTCTGCCCGGGCCTCGTCTCCTGCACGGGGTAGTGAGGTGTTGAACTGCCCCGTGCATCGCCTCAGAGGCGCGCGCCGACACCCGCGCGCGCCTACGACTCGGGTCCATCAAATAGGGGGCGGGGACTTCCCCAAGTCCATCGCCCCTGGACCCATTCATGGGGGCCGGAAAAGGGCGTTGTCCGCCCTTCTCCTGCGCCCGGTGCGCCTTCTGCGGCCGGGAAAGGGAGTCAAGATTTCTCTCTCCCGTTCCGCAGTTTCCTTCTGCGACATCACGTCCTCACAGAAGGACACCACCGCGTCCCACGACTCTGCGCTACCGACCATCCTTCGCACTACGGCCGGCAGCGACAGATCGCTTCCTACTTCATTTGTGAGGACACGGCGCTGCTCCTCCCAAGCTACACACTCGGCGAGCGTGTGTTGCGCCGTGTCCTCCCCGCAATGAACGCAGTGGTGGCACCGAGCGTCCGGCTCCCTGTCTATGCGGCACAGGTACTTGCCGAAGCAGCCGTGGCCCGACAGCACCTGCGTCACCCTAAACGACAGGGAGCCGTGCCTTCTCCCGAGCCAGTCGTCGAGTACTGGCCGGATCGCCTCGACGGTAGCGAGGCCGGCGGTAGGGCGCAGAAGCCTTTGCCGCCATTCCGCCACCAAGACCTGACGGAGCTCTTCTCGGCGCAGCGCGATCTGCCGCTGCACCGGCCTCAAGCCCCGTGCCCGCTCTTCCTCGCGCCATCGATATAATGACGCGAGTACTTTCGCCTCTAGGTCCCAGGGCGGGGATCCGGCCAGGACGCAAGCCGCCTCGTAGGAAATCGTGCGATACCCGCGGACGACTCTGACGGCCATCGCCCTCTGCGGTTTGCGCAGAATGGCGAGAGTGCTGGTCGTCATGTCCATCGCCCACACAGGGGCCCCATACAGGGCCATGGACCGCACGATTCCCACGTACAACCGCCTACAGGCGGCACTCGGGCCCCCCAAGTTGGGAAGCAACGTTGAAAGCGCGCCCGCTGCGCCCATCAGCTTGGGCGCCAGCCGCCGGAAGTGGGGCCCGAATTCCCATCGGCTGTCGAGCACCAAACCCAGATACTTCATGGTGGACTCGACAGCTATCCGGGCCCCGCTGACCACAATGTGTGATCCTGGCGCCGGCGCACGTCGGGGACCATGAAACACCATAGCCTCCGACTTGTTTAGGGCCACCTCCAGGCCCAGGCGCCGGATGCGGTTCACCACCTGTGACACCGCAGTCGTGGCTATCAACGTCGCTTCCCTGTGCGAGCTCCCCCGGGCAGTTACGAGCGTGTCGTCCGCATAACACGTCAAGCTGGCGCCCGACGGGAGTTCGCCTCTCAGCACCCAGTCGTAGCCGATGTTCCACAGGAGCGGTCCCAAGACCGATCCCTGCGGAACACCGCACGACATGAGGAAATAGAAATAGAAATAGAAATAGAAATATTTTTTATTTGCTCTTGACTGGGGTACATACATATTAGGTACAGTTTTTATTACACCATAAAGCTCATCCCATTCAGCCGACAATGGTGGCATGCAAATTTATTACATTAAAATGTCAAACCAAAAAAAAAAAACATAAAAATCAAAATAAAAGGAACCATTTCATAAGGGGATTTGACACACAAACAAACCCTCACACAAAAAAGAAAAATTGAAAAAATAAAATCTTAATAATTAATGAACTTCTAATGGTATGACAGTACAAGCATCACAGTGTTTGTGGTCAAAAAAATTTTGTAGTGTATAAAAAGTGTGTGAGATTAGCCATTTATATAATACACTTGAGAACCTCTTAATGTTAAGTTTCTTAATACTCTCGGGTAGCCGATTGTATACAATAATACACATCCAGAAGCAGTTTTTTTGGATACGAGTACTTCTGGGAATAGTGGAGGCCACCAACCTATCTCCGCGCCTAGTGTTTCTAGGGTAGATATCTGCAGCCGTTGTAAAGTAATGACTGTTTTGTTTAACGAATTTTGAGATTTCTAAGATATACAAACAAGGCAGAGGTAAAATATTTAGAGACCGGAACAGAGGTGCACATGGTTCATCTGGTGCAGCACCACAGACTGCCCTGATACATTTTTTTTGAGCTACAAATGTTTTATTTATGTCGGTGCTGTTTCCCCAAATGATAAGGCCATATCGTAGAATAGACTCAATGTAAGCAAAGTATGCAATTTGGGCAGCATCTTTTGAAGCTACCTTAGTTAATTTATACAAGGCATAGGTAAATCTATTAATCTTATTGCATACTGTTTCAATTTGATGTTTCCAATCTAAATTATGATCAAGATTTACACCTAAAAATTTTGTTATATTTGTACCATTGACTTTTATACCCTTATGATTTATGGTTAATGATTCATGAGATATATTATTAAAATTTATAAAATTAGTTTTGTTAATATTAATTAATAAATTATTTTGATTTAGCCAATTTATAATTATATTCAATGTATTATTAATGTCATTTATATGCTCTTTCAATGTCAAATTTTTATCAGTTGTAATTACAAGAGAAATGTCATCTGCGAATAAGATGCATCGATGCTTTATCAAGTCAGGGATATTATTTATGTACACTAGGAAGAGAAGAGGGCCTAGAACACTTCCCTGTGGGACTCCAAATTTATTTTCCCTGAATTCTGACTGACACCTCTGTGCAACATTTTTGGAGTCTAGTTTTACAACTTCCACGGCTTGTTTCCTATTGCACAAGTAAGTTTTGATCCAACTTAACGCCGGACCTCGGATTCCATAGTGTTCCAGTTTTTTAAGTAGTTGAGGGTGGGAACAAAAATCGAAGGCACGTGACATATCAATAAAAAGGGCAGTTGTAAACCTATTTTTATTTAGACTGTTTAAGATTTCATTTACTAAATTAAAAATTGCATGAGTTGTTGATTTTTTTCTTTGAAATCCAAATTGATCTTGTTTGAGGATTCCATATTTTTCAAAGAACTGCATAAGTTTATTAAGCATGACTTTTTCAAATATCTTTGAGAAAATGGAGATCAAGGTTATTGGTCTATAATTATCTACGTTGTTTTTTTTACCCTTTTTGTATAGGGGCTTTACCACAGAGTCCTTTAATCTGTCAGGAAAAATACCAGTAGACATTGATAAGTTCACCAAAAAAGTTAAAATAGACGCTATCTCCTCATTGCATGCCTTAAGGACCTTAGTACATACATGGTCATAACCCTCAGAGTTCGTGCTATTTAGACAATTTATTATTTTTTTAATTTCATGTTCATCTATGGGAGTCAGATAGATAGAATTACTTAAAATATCTTTAGGTGATTCATAAATTAAATTATCATTATATTTATTTGTTAAATTAATGAAATGGTCATTAAATGTGGTAGCAATTTTCTTGGGGCTATTTATTATATCGTTATTGTATTCAATATTTTCTATATTATAACTGTTCTCTAATTTGGTATTTGTCTCTGTATGTATTATATTCCAAGTGGCTTTACAGGTATTTTTATTTTTTAATATATATTTGTTATTTGATAATTTTTTTGCATGCAAAATACATTTTTTAAATAATTTAGAGTAGGTTTGGTATTTCTTTTTATCAGTGCAAGTCTTATTTTTGTAATAGTTAAGCCGATGAGACCTATTTGTTACACAGCTCTTTCTAATTCCTTTTGAAATCCAGTGTTGATTTGATCTATTATTTAGTGTAATCTTACAGACAGGAAAGCATAATTTATATAATAAACAATACCAGTCATGAAATTTATCAAAAGCTCGGTTTGTATTAGTTTCGTTGTAAACCTCAGTAAAAGAAAGACTTCTTAGGTATTTTTTAAACATTAAAATGTACTCTTCGGAGTAGCATCTCTTAAACATATGAATTGTCTTTGCTATAATAGGCTGTCTCTTGGTTTTAAAACTGAGTAACTGTGCTGTATCTGGCTGAGGTGCCGACTGGCACCGTCGCGTCCCCGATAGGTGACGCATCTGCCCTCCAGGTAAGCCCCTACTGTGCGACTGAGGTAGGGAGGCACGCGATGGTATTTCAGAGCCTCCCGAATACAACTCCAGGGTAGGGTGTTGAATGCGTTGGAGATGTCCAAGGATACCGCCAGCACCACC